>VZQC01013236.1:1396720-1843364 GCA_009823505.1 Rhizomys pruinosus | reverse complement strand
ACCTTTTTTTTTTATTGAAGTTTTGAGTATTTCATACAGCGTTTCTTTTCTTTTCTTTCTTTCTTTTTTTTTTTTTTTTGAGACAGGGTCTCCCTATAGCTCCAGGTGGCCTGGAACTCACTCTGTAGACCAAGCTGGCCTTGAACTCACAGAGATCCGCCTGCCTCTGTCTCCTGAGTGCTGGGATTAAAGGTATGTGCCACCATGCCCTGCTTAAAGAAGGTTCTTAGCCACCATGTACGTACTGGGAATCAAACCGTGTCCTCTGGTGCTCTTAACCGCTGAGCCATCTCTCCAGCTAACAACATTTCTTAATCAAGTTTAGATCCAATTCCCTTTACTTGCCCTCTCCCTGACAGAGCTCATGCATCCTGGCATATGTTTTTCTTTTTTAAAAATTTATTATTTTTATGTGTATTATGAGTATATTGCCTATATGCATGTGAGTGCTCCTGTGTCATGTCATACAAAGCCTAAGGAGGTCAGAAGAGGGTGCTGGATCCTGTGAAACTGGAGATTCAGATGTTTGTTAGCTGCTATGTGGGTGATGGGATATGAACCCAGGTCCTGTGCAAGAGCAGTCAGTGCTCTTAACTGCTGAGCCATCTCTCTGTTGGTTTCCTCTGTGTGGTGAGCTTCCTGCCTCCCAGGTCACCAGCCTCATAGCCCTAGGTATTGCAGTCAATGCCCCACCAGGACTCGACTGCTGGGGGCTGCAAAGAGGGAAGTGGGAGGGAGCAGAGTGTCCCAGAGACACATGAACCGGAACAGATCTGAAGAAAGATCTGGGAGTTGGGTCAGGAGCAAAACTCATTTATTGCAGAGATTTTAAGCACTCATATACTTTTGTTGGGCTCTTTCATCAGGAGGTTGGGACAGAGGAGAGGCCTATGTGTGTTCTGGAATGGCTAAGTTTTTATGGCAGGAAAACCATAGCCCCCCTCAACCCCCCAGATAAGCTTATGGCTTGTCCTATTTGCCTCCAGAGGACAGGGTGGACATGCCTCATGAAGGATAAGCTTTAGGAATGCTACTTTTCAAGCTACACTCCCCTGGGGATTGGGCTGTAGATTCCTGATGTGCAGTATGTCGAGTGGGAGAGGCTCCCATCTCCTGCCAGCCTTCTAGGTTTTTGGGGTGAAACTGACCTTCTAGGTTTTTAGGGTGAAACTGACCTTCTAGGTAATGGGGAAAGAAGCCAGCTCTCTTATACCCAGCCATAATGGATTCATTTGGCCCCAGATCTCTCCAGCCTTCATCTTTACTTTTTTGGAAAGGTTTTCTTTCCACTACCACAGGAACAAGTTTTCTCTTTCCACCTGAACCAGAAAAAGAGCCCACACAAATTCATGCCTTTACTTGAAGATGTATGCACTTTATCAAAGGAGGGAGCAACTAAAACAGCATGTGGCAAATAACTATAATGATTAAATAAAGTGCTAAGACATTTACCAGCATGGGAGGGATAAGGTTTTATATATATATATATATATATATTCTCTAAATAAAAGAGTGAATGGTGTTTATTGAAACTAACAATTAGATTAGAAGCTCATTGGTGATTTTATTTTTTAAGCTTACAATTTTAAAAGTTATTTATTTTTATGTGTATGAGTATTTTGCTTGTATGTATGTAAGTGTACTACATGCATCTGACATGCTCCCCCCCAGACAGTTGTTTGGTGCCATGTGGGCACTGAGAACCCAACCCAAGTTTTAATAGCTGGGCCATCTCCCCAGCTTCCTCATTGGTGATTTTTAAAGGCCTGAATCTCATATAACACCTGAACAACTGTAAGTTATTGTTATTTCCTTGAACCACAGTATTATTTAATGATAATACAGTTGTTCCTCAGTATTTGTGAGAGATTGACTTCAGGACTCTACAGAAATAACTTCTTAGGATAGTCAAGTCCCTTGCATCAAGTGGTGTGATATTTGCATACAACGTGTGTACATCTTCCTTGCATACTTTAAATGATATCTAGATTGCTTATAATTCCCAATACAAAGTGAATGCTATACAAACTATACAAATAATTGTTATAGTGCATTATTAGGGCATAATGACAAGAAAAACATCTGTATTTTTTCAGTACAGAGACATTATTTTGGAGGACTTTTAATCCAGAGTTGGTTGAATGCACAGGTGTGTGGTGCATGGATACAAAGGAGCAATGAGTAGCAACAGCTGGTGATTATTAACCATAGAGCATGCTTATTATGGAGCAGGTACTTCTGAAGGCTTTTGAAATGCTATTCCAGTACCTTTTGTTTCTGTGATAAAACACTGGCCAAAACCAACTTGGAGAGGAAAGGGTTATTTGCTTACAGCGTAGTCCATCATCAAGGGATCAGCACATGCTTTCTTGGGGTCTTGCTCATGAATTTACTACCTAAAAGCCATGTATTGTAATTCTCAGCTCTGGAAATATTGTTTCTATAATAAATGAGTAAAGAGGATCTGATCATGAAGCTGTAAATGGAACAGAAGAAACCTTGAGGGAAAACTCTGGGACGTTGGACTGGGCCATGCTTTTAAAAGATATAATCTCAGGCAAAGATACAACTAAAAAGGAGAATTATAGACCCATATCCCTAATGAACACAGATGCCAAAATTCTAAACAGTATACTGGCAAATCGCACACAGACCTACATCAAGAAGATCATCCATCATGACCAAGTTGGATTCATACCAGAGATGCAGGGATGGTTCAACATATGAAAATCAATAAACATCATCAAACACATAAATGGAATGAAAAACAAAAACCACACCATCATCTCAATTGATGCTGAAAAAGCTTTTGACAAAATCCAGCATCCCTTCATGCTTAAAGTCCTAGAAGGAATTGGACTGGAGGGATCATTCCTCAATGTAATCAAAGCCATATACAGGAAACCCACAGCCAATATCATCCTAAATGGGAAATGACAGAAAAATTCCCTTTAAAGGTAGGAACTCGGCAAGGCTGCCCCCTATCACCACTCCTCTTCAATATAGTGCTTGAAACACTTGCTAGAGCAATAAGGCAAGAAAAGGAAATTAAAGGAGTACTAATTGGAAAAGAGGAAGTCAAGCTATCCCTTTTTGCTGATGATATGATTGTTTACTTAAGGGATGCTAAAAACTCCACCAGAAAACTCCTAGAAATGATTAACAGCTTCAGCAAAGTGGCAGGATACAAAATTAACCTAAAAAAATCAATGGCCTTTCTTTACACCAAGAACAAGCAACTGGAGAAAGAATTCAAAGAGACCTTCCCACTCACAGTAGCCTCAAAAACAATAAAATACCTTTGGTTAGGAACAAACCTAACCAAAGACACCAAAGATCTCTACAACAAAACTTTTAAACCTTTAAAGAAAGAAATTGAAGAAGACATCAGAATATGGAAAAACCTCCCATGCTCATGAATTGGGAAAATTAACATTGTAAAAATGTCCATTTTACTGAAACTCTTGTATAGATTTAACACAATTCCAATCAAAATCCCCAAGAGTTTCTTCACAGG
Organism: Rhizomys pruinosus; assembly: GCA_009823505.1. NCBI lineage: Eukaryota > Metazoa > Chordata > Mammalia > Rodentia > Spalacidae > Rhizomys > Rhizomys pruinosus. Next base: position 1,839,847 of record VZQC01013236.1, on the reverse strand, counting down.
CTTGGAAACAAAAGTCCTTAAATTCATTTGGAAAAACAAAAGACTCCGAATAGCCAAAACAACCCTGAGGGAAAAAAGCTACACAGGGGTGATCTCTATACCAGACTTCAAACTATACTACAGGGCTATAGTCATAAAAACAGCTTGGTACTGGCACAAAAACAGACCTGTTGACCAATGGAACAAAACCGAAGATCCAAACCTGAGCACATACAATTTCAGCCATCTCATATTTGACAAGGGGGCCAAGAAATGGAGAAAAGACAGTATCTTCAGCAAGTGGTGTTGGCAAAACTGGATCACCACTTGTAGAAGAATGAAATTAAACCCCTACCTCTTGCTCTGTACAAAAGTCAACTCCAGATGGATCAAAGACCTCAACATGAAACCCCAAACTCTGAAGGTGATAGAAGAAAAAGTTGGCAGCAGCCTACAAGACATAGGCATAGGAAAAGACTTCCTAAATCAGACAGCAGCTGTGCAAGAATTAAGGTCAACAATTGACAAATGGGACCTCATTAAACTCAAAAGCTTCTGTACATCAAAAGAAACAATCAAGGAAGTGAAGAGAAAACCCACAGAGTGGGAGGAAACCTTCACTGCAGATACATCTGACAAAGCATTGATTTCCAGAATATATAAACTACTCAAAAAACAAAGAAGAAAGAAAACAAATGACCCACTCAATAGATGGAGCAACGAGCTGAACAGAGACTTCATAAGTGAGGAATTAGAGATGTCTGAGAAACATCTTAAGAAGTGTTCAACATCACTAATCATTAAGGAAATGCAAATCAAAACCACTTTAAGATATCATCTTACTCCAATAAAACTTGCTAGGATCAAGAAAACAAATGATACCAAGTGCTGGAGAGGTTGTGGGGAAAGAGGAACACTGATCCACTGCTGGTAGGAATGTAAACTCGTACAGCCACTATGGAAAGCAGTGTGGAGAACCCTTGGAAGACTTGGAATGAACTTGCCACCCGACCCAGCCATACCACTCCTAGGCATGTACCCTCAAGACTCACCCCACCACAGAGATACATGCACGGACATGTTTATTGCAGCTCTCGTCACAATAGCAAGGAGCTGGGACCAACCCAAATGCCCCTCAACTGATGAGTGGATAGAGAAAATATGGTACATCTACACAATGGCGTTCCATGCAGCAGTAAAGAAAGCTGACATCATGAGCTTTGCAGGAAAATGGCTGGAGCTAGAGGACATCATGCTGAGTGAAGTAACACAGTCCCAGAAAAACAAACGACGAATGGTATCCCTCATCTGTGGATGCTAGTGCCAATTACCTAGTTGTAAGTATTTCTTGTGCACGGCCCCTTGAGCTTTTGTCCAAAGCAGCTGGGAATGATGCATATTGGAAACAACAACAACAACAACAACAACAACAGCAGCAGCAGAAAGGACTGCATCGAAGAACTAACTGAAACAGTGAACTTCTGCTCAAAACAACTTCCTCATGGAGAATATTGAGAAAGACTGAGAAAGAGATGCAAAGCATGTTTGGCAGAATGCATGATCTCTGGTGGGGTGGGGGAATGGGGGGGCACAGGTCTAGATTTGATAAAAACAATAAATAAAAAAGATATAATCTCCAAATATAGGCAACAAAAGTGCAGACAAATGGGATTCCAGTAAACTAAAAAGCCACAGTACAGTGAAGGGACCAATCAAGAGAATGAAGAGAAAAATCTAACAAGTAGGATAACATGCATGTAAATCATAATACATCTGATAGGAGGTTAACATCCAAAATATACAAATAATTCAAATATGCATGTGAGGTGATCTGGCTGGGACATCCGTTACTCCATTGATTACCAGGGTTGATTCAGCTGGCCTGGCTGGTTAGGCAGGATCCCCCTTCCTCACCTACCAGTCCATGTGTGTCCTTTCTGAGGCTGCATGCTCCATTAAAGAAGAAGACTTCCTGGGGCAGACAATAGAGGAGGACCATTCGACAGTCGAGGATGTATGAGAAGCCATGCTTTGCTGTTAGAGCCTCCAAACCAACTTTAGTCACAAAGAATTTAAATAACTCAATAGCAAGAAAACATGACTTGATTAAAGTGAGCAAAGGGTCTGGTATTAGCTACTTTTCTCATTGCCAGGACAAAATACCTGACAAAAGCAACTTAACAAAGGAAGGGTTGATTTTGTCTCAGGGTTTGAGGGAAAAGCTCATCATGGTGGGAAGGCCGGAGGCAGCCGGTCACATTGCATCCCCTGTCAGGAAGCACAAAGAGACAATGCTGGTGCTCAGTACACCTTCTTTCTCCTTTTTATTCAGTTCTAGACTCTTCCCTACCAAATGGTCCTGCCCACATTTAGGGTAGGTCTTCCCACTTCAGTTAATCCAGTCTAGAAACTCCCTCACAGATAGGCCCGGAGATTTGTCTCCTAGGTGATTCTAGACCCTGTCAAGTCAGCAGTCATTATTAACCATTATTAAGTTACAAACTTTAACATTTCTCTAAATAAGACAGGGAAATGGCCATTGGGTGTGCATGCATTAAAAAAAAAAAAAAGAATCAGCATGTCTGATCATCAGGGAAACACAAATGAAAACCACAATGAAATAATGCTTCATACCCGCTGGAATGCTTGCTACAGAAGACGAAAGGTACTGAGAAAAACAAAGCGTTGGGCACCATTGAATTAGCCCATGTGTTATGAGATACAGTATTCCCTAAAAAAATAAAATTGGGGCTGGAGAGATGGCTCAGTAGTTAAGAGCATTGGCTGCTGCTCTTGCAGAGGACATGGCTTCAATTCTGAGCACCCATATGGTGGCTAATAACTGTTCTATTCTAGTTTCAAGGGAATCTGACACCCTCTTCTGTCTTCAGCAGGCATTGGGTGACATGGGTGCACTTACATGCATGCTGTCATTATGCTCAGACACAAAAATAAAAATAAATAAAATATTAAAAAAATTAAAAATAGAGCTATGATGTCATCCATCAAGCCTACTACTGGGTATATTTCAAAAGGAAATGAAATAAGTATATGCACAAGCTACTGTATGCCTATGTCCTGTGTAGCCTCATTCAAAATTTCCAATATATGGAATCAACCTTAGTGCATCTATCATGGATGCAGGAAATGTAGGATATGTACATAACAGTCTACTACTCATTCTTTAAAAATGAGGAAATCTCGTCATTTGTGACAACACCAATAAACCTGGAGGACATTATAAGTAAGTAAAATAAGCCAGGCAAAGAAGGACAAAAACCATCTGCTATCACTTATCTGTGGAATTTAATAAAGACCGAACACTTAAAAGCAGAGAGCAACCTGTGGTTACCTGGGGCTGGAGCTGCTTGAAGAGAAGCTGATCAAAGGATGCGAAATTTCAGTTAGACAGACCTGTTGTCTGGCATGATGATTACAGTTTATGATGGTGCACTATATTCTTTTTAAAAAAATTTACTTTATTTTTATTTTATGTGTATGAGTGTACTGCCTACATGTAAGTGCCCTGCTGTCATGCAATGCCCAAGGAGACCAGAAGATGTTGGATCCCTTGGAACTGGAGTTATGAATAGTTGTTAGCTATTAGATGAGTGCTGAGATCTAAACCTGGGTCTGTCTGTTGCAAGGGCAGCCAGTGCTCTTAATTGTTGAGTCCTCAATACACTGTATTTTTGGAACTCCTAAGAAAGGCTTTTAAATGTCTTTACCTTCTGATTGATAAGCCTATGTAGTGCCATGTAGCTATTCTACAATACATACATATCTCAAAATATGTTGTATATGAGAAATATGTAAATATATAAATTTTAAAGCACAAATATATTATTTTACTTGTCTATTAAAGTAATTTCTTAAATCAGGGACTATTCTTGATAAGTAAAATCTTTGTACTCATACTTTAAAGTTTGTATTAATCGTCGAGTTGTCTTAAAGAAGGCATTTTAAAATAAAGTCTGAGATTCTCCACTGATAGTTAAGTGAAGGTTCTGATGGGCGGCCTATCTGCAGCACACTTGTGCCCTCAGTAACAGCCCATGCCACAGGAAGCCTCCCTATTGTATCTTGGGGCCGCCTCTCTAGAAGCGCAGGTAAATGGGCATTGCTGTCAACTCCAGGTTGATGTTCTGTGTTCTTCTTTCTCCTGGATTTTATGGAATGGAGCGTCCTTCCCTGAGAGGAGGTTTGAGTTGTACCTCTTTTAGGGAGTCCACAAATGAACTGTGCTATTTTTCTCATTTTCCTCTTTCTTCTCTACAGGCAGACTCTTAAAAATAATGGTTACTTCTCAAGATGTGAGCTCTCTCAAGAAAGGTGTGAGCTGGCTCTTCTCAGACTTTGTAGCCATCCATCCCCAGATGTAGTGGTGGTGCTATGGTGGGGTACAGGAACCACCATAGGCCGAGCCTGTGGCAGCAAAGAGCTGTTCTGCTCCAGGTCTCTTCCATCTCTACAGAGGTCTGGCTTGAAGGGTAGTATTATCTGTGTGAGTCAAATACTTTTCAAACTCAGTGTCAGAAATCGGCTGCATAGTTACATAGTTCATTTGTAGTTGGTTCTATTGGCACATTTGAGGTGGGGTCTCCCTTGGGATATCTCTGTGAACCATTTCTAGTAATCTTTTTTAGATTTCTTTGCTTAAATGATTAACAATAGCAGTGGTAGACTCTGAAAGCAAAGGTAACTTATTTTATGGGAGTATCTAGACAGGATTTGGCAGAAGGAATTCTAAAATCTCCTGCGCTCCTTGGTGGTTTATGTGCCTGATGTAAGCAAAGCTCGAGGAAGGCACCTGATACTCTTTATTGAATGGAACTCTGCACTGATCCATCTGCTGGTACTGAGCTAAGGGACTTTGACTCCAATCATCCTTGAGTGTCCCCAAGGCCAGGTTCATGTCATTAACATAGGGAATGCCGGTGCGGTTTCCTCTTAAGAAGGACTGCATTGATAGAATTAGACTTGAATCTGTCTACCCCAGCTTGGACTCACTCTACCCCTTGTCCAGTCAAATGACTCAGTAACTTATTTATTCTAAACTGGAAGGAACAACAAAGTTAGGCATAGTTAATTTAATGAGTTAATGACCAATATTTGACTGCTTGGCTATAAGGAGACAATTTGGTGGGAGCTTGCAAGGCTCAGATCCCCAGGACCACCCATTTCCCATTAGTGAGCAGCATGTTGAAATTTGTGTTCATTTCGCACTTCCAGGAACTGAACTTGAAAGTATTTAGTTCTAATGACTTTGAAAAGGACTCAATAAGTTACATTACAGTATAGATTTTCTTTTGTTGTGTCTCTCTCTGTTTTTAATTACAAAAAGCTATTTTAGGCATAAATGTATTTACTAGCTATTTAGTGCAGGTAGCCGAACCACGTATTTAACATTCTGCTTTATTGCTTGCTGAAAGAAAGAAATGCATAACAAAATGCTTTGAAAAATGCTTAATTTTTCAACTGTTGATTTAATGTGTAACGGTTCAATAAGGCGATGAATTGCCCTGGTCTACAAATAGGGTAAAATAGAAAAATTATCCACACTAGTATGTTGAATCTGTGAATATTAAGTTTGTCAATGTAATTTATCACTCTGCAGGTAATATACCGGTAATTTGCATACTAATTGCTATGGTGGAAGCCAAACGACTTTAACTCAGTAAATTAGTCTGCCTAAGCAGAAGCCTGCAATTGCCTCTCTGTGCTGGGGAGAAACAAGGCTGGTTTAGGATGAGAAAATGGAGGCCGGCCAGGAGGCCGGCAGAGCTGCCGAGGCCCCCTGCTGGCAGCCAGGCGACATGGTGGCACAGAGGCAGCCTTTTTGACAGCCAGGGGTAAGATTCTCTTGTAGCAGAGCCCAGTGGATTTTCCACCAGATTCAAATTCAGAGAACAGAAGGTTAAAATCAAAGAGGTTCACTCTGGGCAAACGCAATGCATGTCTCTGTGTCAGGTAACAGGCACTAGTAGAAATTTGAAGGCAGGAAGATAATCCATCCCGCTTCCTAAAAGGAGTGCTTTCAATACAGGCATGGGTCCTTCAGGTCTTTCAACATCAGGCTAGATTTTGTTTGTGCAAACAGAAGTTGGAGAGCTCTGGGGAAATGGCATGGGTGAAGTATGTATACAGAAAGGTGACCAGCCTCCTCACTACCACTGAAAGAAAGACTCAACTCTGAGGGATATTTTTAAAAAAATATTTTTTGTTATTAAACTTTTTCATACATCATACATCATACATAGTTTCTCAATCCAATTTAGTGAGGGATATTTTTGTGGTAGAAATTAAAAATACTAAAAGTTTTTATTATTGTCAAGGGCATAGGGGAATAAACACAGGGTAAACAGGTAATCCTCAGGAGAATAAGGTACTAATAGCCATTAAGATTATTTATTTTATTTTATTATTTTATTTTTTTAATTTTTTAAAAATTTATTTCTGTATGTGTATGAATGTACTGTCTGCATGCAAGTCTGTGCACCCGTGTCGTGCATTGCCGCGGAGGTCAGAAGAGGGTCTCGGATTCCTCTGGAACTGGAGCTCTCCTGGAATTGGAGTTTCAGATGGTTCTCGGCCGCCATGTGGGTGCTGGGGATCGAACCCGGGTCCTCTGCAAGAGCGGTCGGAGCTCTTAACTGCTAGGCCATCTCTCCAGCCCCCATTAAGATTATTAAAGATGTCCTGATCTTGGGGGCTGGAGAGATGGCCTAGCGGTTAAGAGTACCAACTGCTCTTGCAGAAGACCCGGGTTCGATCCTCAGTACCCATATGGTAACTGAAAAACATCTTTAACTCCAGTTTCAGGGGAATCCAACACCCTCTTCTGACCTTGGCAGCATTGCCTGACATGGGTGCACCAACCTACATGGAGACAGTACATTCATACACATACAAGAATAAAAATAAAAGAAAATCTTTAAAAAAATACTTTAGTCTGAGGTTGGAACTCAGTGGTAGAATATTTGTGTAGCAGGTAGGTATAAGACCTTGGATTCAATCCCCATCACCTCAAAGAAACAAAACAAAACACAAAACACCACCACCAACAACAAATAATAATAAGCAAAACAAAACGATGGCTTTAACAACAAAATTTCCAAACCCGATTTGTATTATCTGTTCATTTTCACAGTTTAAATACTTCCACCAGAGTAGATTTCAAACTAGGAATGCTCTGACAAAAGTTTCCTGATTCTTAAGGGCTGCCTTTCAGGAGGAAGTTGCACTCATCTGTGCTGAACCAGGTCATCAGCATCCAAATCAAGACAGACATTTCATCAATCCATCGGATTCTTGTCTGATCCTTTCCAGTGAATTCAGTGTTTTTCCTGCCTTGACATCTATGATTTTTATTATTGCAAATTAGTTTTTGAACATCACATCAATGAAACTATGTTTGTGGCTTTTCTTCAACTGAGTATTTCTGAAATTTGTCCAGGTTGGTTGTAAAATATACCATTTTAATTTTTTAAATTTTATTTATTTTATGTGTATGAGTGTTATGCTTGCATGTATGTGAGTGCACCCATGTTGCGAAGTGCTTCCAGAAGCCAGAAGAGGGTGTTATATCTCCTGGAGCTGGAGTTATGGACAGTTGTTAGCTTTCACGTGTGTGCTGGGATTTGAATGCAAGTCTTGTACAAAAGCAACCTCTGAGACATCTTTCCAGCCTAAAGACACTATTTTAATATTGTAGAGCTAGGGAGAGCATCTAGTCAGTGAAGCGCTTGCCAATGGTCTGAGTTCGAAACCCAGGACTCATGTTAAAAAGCTGGATAAGCCAGGCTTGGTGGTGCACACCTTTAATCCCAGCACTTGGGAGGCAGAGGCAGGCGGATCTCTGTGAGTTCAAGGCCAGCCTCCAGGCCAGCTGGGACTAAAGGAAGACCCTGTCTCAAAAAGACCAAAAACAACAACAACAAAACTGTGTATATAAACTAACAAATAAAAGCCCAATGTCAGGTTCAGGTGTGGGTTACCTCTTTGCAGCTGTTTGGTCAGTGGTGTCCCATAGACCTTCAAACATAGACTATAGTCCTTGCTCTTGGTTATCCTCCAGAATTTGATGGCAGAACCCTATTACTGAAGACACCATATATATACTTGAGTCATAGAACATGGAAAAATCAAGTTGGTACTCACCCTGAGAGCTATAAATGCCTGGCCTGGCAAGATATGCCCACTGGTTCAACAGTGGCACAAATGTGATTGGAGTAACCAACTACTTGTTTTGGGATTCAAGGCCTGCTTCACAATACAAGAGGAAATCCATATTGGGCACCAAGAACCTGTAGCTAGATAAGTAATAGGCCATATGGGAGGACCTACTGCTATTATTATGCTAATGGACTTAGCATTAAACAGAGTCTCAATGACTCATTGTTATACCCATACATCAGGGCTCTCAGCTCTCATCAGAGAAGCTTCTTTGTACGCATATGTGATTAACACAGAGATCCACAGTAAATGCAGGCACTGCAGAGAAACTGAAGGATGACATGTGGATGATGCTTTTCACTGTCACTGAGAATCATTATGGCACTTTGCAATTTTAGGGTATTTTTGTTATTTCCCCAAGCTTTTCCAGAATAGCTGTTTCCAACTGTCTTACTATTTGGAGACAACAATGGCATCTGGAACCAGTGAATATTTCCAAGTATCTATTCTAGCAGACCTTGTTCCTCCATTCTGACAGGTATTTCAGTGTCAGCTGGGGCTAGCTGTTGATTGGGAGCATGTAATTGGTTGGTTGGATTTTTGTGGTGCTTTTTTTTTTTTTTTTTTTTTTNCATTTTGATTTATTATAAATTTACGATTACTCTATGATCATAAGTATAAAATACATACCCTCCAACTCATATAAACCAAAATTCTAAATCCTGACAAAAATAAATGGTAGGAGGGTTACATTTTCTACACAAAAAACAACCCCTGTTACAGGGATTCCAAAATACTACAGGCAACAGTTTCGTCTTTCAGGTCACTAGGAATAAACATTAACAGTTGCTGCCATGTTTTTGGCCTTAAAATTAATTAGGTAACTCTAGTGCTAGCATCCAAAAGAATGAAGGGGTACCATCGTTTTCATAAAAATGTGTATTATTTTTCTGGGGACTGTGTTTTACTTTCACTTTAGCATAATATCTTCTAGTTCCCACCATTTACCTAACAAATTTTCATGAATGTCACTTTCTTACAACCACTGCATAGAACTCCATTGTGGTAGAAGTAGTACCAACACATTTTCCTTCATCTACTCGTTTAGTTTGAGGCACATTGGGTTGGTTCCAGCTCTTTTCACTATTGTAAAGAGAGCTGGCAATAAACATGATTGTGCATGTATCTCTGCAGTAGGAGAAGTAGTCTTGTGGGTATATAATATACCCAGAAGTGTATGCCAGGGTCAGGTGGTAGCTCATTTTGATCGCTTTAAAAGGGTTTCTCCACACTGCTTTCCAATATGGTGTACGAGTTTATATTCCCACCGCAGTGGATGAGTGTTCTCCCTTTCCCCACAACGCTCTCCCAGCATTTGGTATCATTTGTTTTTTAAGTTTTTTTTTCCTACCAGTTTTTGTGAGTATCATATGTTTTTTAAAAAATGTTGATATTTGATTTCCTTTAATTATTAGCAATGTTTTTAAACACTATTTTAAGATGTTTTCTGCCATCGCTCACCGACGCTCTCTATTTCCCTCCCGAACTGTTTGGAGATGTTCACTTGTGTCAAGCATCCCTTTAAACTTTTCTCATCTTTTGAGTGATTCATTTTTTTTTGTTTCTTTTTTTTTCCTTAATTTATAGTTGTTATATGTTTATATTCTGGAAGTTTTGATATGCTCCATTGTCCTGATGTACATCGTGGTGCCTGTTTTTTTCTTTTCCAACTCTCGTGGGGTTTTTCCTCTATCAACTTCTTGAGTTTCTTTTTCCTTTCTGTTACAGAAGCTTTGAGTTTTTTAATTTGAGGTCCCATGTTGTCCATGTCGACCTTTCATTTCCATGTGCAGCCCTGCTGTCTGCTGAATTTCAGAAAGTTCTTTTCCTATGCCGTATGTCTTGTCTAGATTGCTTGCCCAACAGTGTTTGGTCCTTCTTATCACCCTTTCAGAGTTTCAGGTTTTTCACGCTTTTCCAAGATTAAGGTCCGTGCTTCTGAATCCAATTTGGGTTGATTTTTCGTATAGTGCGAGAGGGTAAAGAAAGAAATAAAGGAGAAAAGAAAGTGGCACATGCCTTTATCCTATCAATTTTTTTGGGAGGCAAGAGCAGGCAGAAAATCTTTGTGAGTTCAAGGCCGCCCTGTCTACACGAGTGAGTTCTAAACAGCTGGGGCTACAGGGAGACCCCCTTTTTTTGTTCGAAAAAACAAAAAAAAAAAAAAAAAAAGCTCAGGGCATGTGGTGGTGCACACCCTTTAACTCCTAACCACTTGGGAGAGTAGACGGCAAGGTGGATCTCTTACAGTTCAAAAGGCCTGCCTGTCTACAACTATGTGACGTCTCCAGGTCCTGAGCTAAAGGGAGACACCCATTCTCAAAAAGAACCAAAAAAAAAAAAACTTTTTTTTTTTTTTTGGTCTTTTCGAGACAGGGTCTCCCTGTAGCCCCAGCTGTCCTAGAACTCACTCTGTAGACCAGGCTGGCCTTGAACTCACAAAGATCTGCCTGCCTCTGCCTCCCAAATGCTAGGATTAAAGGCATGTGCCACTTTCTTTCCTCTTTATCTTTCTTTACCTCTCGCACTATACAAAAATCAACTCCAAATGGATCAAAGACCTCAACGTGAAAACTGAAACTCTGAAGGTGATAGAAGAAAACGTTGGCAGCAATCTACAAGACATAGGCATAGGAAAAGACTTCGTAAATCAGACAGCAGCTGCACAGGAAATAAGGTCGACAATTGACAACTGGGACCTCATTAAACTCAAAAGCTTCAGTACAGAGAAAGAAACAATCAAGGAAGTGAAGAGAAAACCCACAGAGTGGAAAGAAACCTTCACCACTGATACATCTGACAGAGCATTAACTTTCAGAATATATAAACTACTCAAAAATCAAGGAACTAAGAAAACAAATGAATCACTCAAAAGATGGAGTAAAGAGCTGAACAGAGACTTCACAAGTGAGGAAATAGAGATGGCTGAGAAACATCTTAAAAAGTGTTCAACATTGCTAATAATTAAGGAAATTCAAATTAAAACCACTTTAAGATATCATGTCACTCCAATAAAACTGGTTAGGATCAAGAAAACAAATGATACCAAATGCTGGAGAGGTTGTGGGGAAAGAGGAACACTCATCCACTGCTGGTGGGAATATAAACTCGTACAACCAATATGGAAAGCAGTGTGGAGAACCCTTAAAAGACTCAAAATGAGCTTACCACCTGACCCTGTCATACCACTTCTGGGTATATACCCACAAGACTCATCCTACTGCAGAGATACATGCACAATCATGTTTATTGCAGCTCTCTTTACAATAGTGAAGAGCTGGAACCAACCCAAGTGACCCTCAACTAACGAGTAGATAGAGAAAAATGTGGTACTTCTACACAATGGAGTTCTATGCAGTGGTAAAGAAAGATGACATCATGAAATTTGCAGGTAAATGGGTGGAACTAGAAGATATTATGCTAAGTGAAGTAACACAGTCCCAGAAAAATAAATGAACGATGGTACCCCTCATCTTTGGATGCTAGCACTAAGTACCTAATTATAAGGCAAACTGAGCAACGTTAATGTTATATTCCTAGTGACCTGAAAACAACTGTGCTCTTATATTTTGAATCCCTTAACAGGGTGTAGAAATAACCTACCATTTATTTTCAGACTTTAGAATTTTGGTATATGAGTGGAGGGTATGTATATATATGATAGAGTAATATAAAATCAAAATGGAAATTGTGAATCCTGAAATATGATTTGAGAATAACATACAGTTTTTCAGATGACATAATTTTAGTACAGGCAAGACATATATCTGTGTGTGTGTGTGTGTTGAAGCAATACAAGTTGGAGGACACAACAACAACAACAACAACAAAGACTGAAACAGTGAAGTTCTCCCCAAAACAATAATCCTCTGCTTTGAAAAAAAAACTCTGGAAAGACTTAGAAAAAGATGCAAGACATGTATGGCAGAGTGCATGAACTCAGGTGGGGTGGGGGGCAAGGAAAGGGAAATGAGTCTAAATTGGATTGAGAAATGATGTGTGATGTATGAAAAAGTTTAATAACAATAAAAATATATTAAAAATAAAGGACTTCTTTACTCTTTATCTCTTTTTCCCTCCTCCTCCTCCTCCTCCTCCTTTATTGAGATAGCATCTTGCTGTATAGATGAAGCCTAGCCTTCATCTCTCAGTCCTCAGTTCTTCACTTTCCATGTGTCTGAGATTACAGATACGCACTCCCATGCATAGCTCAGTAGGTCGGATTTTTGCTATAAGTGCAGTTAATTTAATTTGGAGTTAAAATGAAATGCTGCAGAGCCAACATATGCTCCCCAATCAACGGGGCCAGGCTGCGGCCCTGCCATCCCAAGCACCCAGGGCAGGAGCCCCTGTTGCAATGCACAGAGACCTGAATAGGGCGCAACAAGTCTGCCGTTGCTGCATCTGGTGGAGGGCATAAAGGAATGCCTGCCCTAAGCCGCTCCTTGCTTTATGATGTGCTCATTTCACGGTAATGGAAGATGTCTTTGCTAGCTGGCTTTGGGTTCAGGGGCTCCCCAAGGCTTTGCTGAAACGTTTCTGACCTGTGTGACAGTCTAGGAAACTCCCAGCAGCCTCCCTCCCCTTCACCCAGAGTCAGATTTGCAACTCAGGTGAAATCTTTCCTGGTTTTATCATGGCCTCTGGACGAATGCAGACTGTTCAAGTGTACCTGACAGAACTCCGTGGGAAGGACCATGGAGTTGGCATTGAATATTGGGTGGATGGAGACTTACTTCAATTCTCTTCTGACACTGGCATCTATGGTCCGTTCGTCTGAGTTCTGGAGAACTGCCCTCGCTGTGTGTGGCCACAGGAGGCTTTCTCAGCTGAGGCAGTCCTGGTCTCAACCCAGCCCGGAACGGACTGTGGAGGAGCGACTGTTACCTTGCCTAGCTTGTCCTATTTACCCAGCATGTGTTTTGGTCTCTTCCTTGTCTGTGCTACTTCCGCTGTGCACAGAACACTTCCCTGCATTCAGGAAACACTAGGCTTGAAAGCAACTGTGGAAGTGAAGATGGAGGATCTGGACCGATGTCTTCAGTCACCCCAAGACCAGCCAGAGAGACAAACAGATGTATCTTCTAAACACACGTCAGGGAGAGCCATGAGAGAGTTGCCCGGTTGGATCTACCTTCTGTGACAGGCAGCCTATGCTGGCAGAGCCAAAGGAAAGATTATTTTCCCCAGTATTCGAGCTCCCTAGTTTAGCCAGTAATTGACACGCTTACAGCAAAGGAGCGGAGTAAAGATTCGTGAGCTTGTCTCCTCTCTCTACGCCCATCAAGTCCTAAGAATATGGCTGGAATCTATATGAAGAAGGATGACTGTGTTCCCGTCCATCAGCCCAGCCCTATCAGACCTCGCAATTTTGGGTCCCTGGGTTCCTCAGGAGCTGGTTTATTCCAGTCTGGTGGATGATTGCAGTCTTTGTAGGGAGACCTGTCCAGAGAGCTCAGTTCCATCCAAGGCTTTGCTGGAGACATGTAAACGAGAGCCATATTGAGTCCAGCTTCTGAGCCCGACCCTTCCCAACTGTCCCCTGGGGACCGGGATGATTTGGATTGGTGTCTGGAAACTGAGGTGGGATATGGGACTAGTAAGGAGTGGATACCATTTTCCATGGCTTTTTTGGGGGGACTCAGAAAAATTGGGTTTGGTGGGCCACCTGTCTCGTTCTTGAAGGATAAAGATGAGGCCTTTTATTTTAGACTGTGACCTTCTTTTGCCAAGAATTTCACATTTGCTACATCTTCACATGGGCCAAATGCTACAGAAATGGGCACGGAGAGATGCTTATTCTTATTGGGTTTTATATAACACATAGGCACCTCTTTATCAAAATGACAGGCTGGGAAGAAGAAACAGAAATTACCCAAGTTGAGGGGCAGAGAAGGGATAGAAGCTATAGTAGCCGGTTAAACCATCAGATTTGAGAGCAAAATTAAACTGTTCTCTGGTTCTGGTTCACAAGCTTCCCCTAAGCACTCAGGAACACATGACTAACAGAAACTGGCCACACCAAATTAGCTCCCAAATGCACAGTGTGAAATACAGCCATTCAATCTGAATACCAATTGTCCTCTTGCTAGAGCCTGTGAATAATAAGCTTTATTGGAGAAGATGGTCTCATTTCAATTCAGCCTGCCTGCTTGCAGTCTTCATACAGCAGGGACCAGAAATATCTATATCTTTCCTTCACTCTCAGGAAAGAGGTCCTTCCCAAAGGAGCAGGGCTCTCTGAGGTTACTACTATTATGGGCTGTGGAACACAAATGAATTCCCTCATTTTTATTCTGGGCACAGTTGCATGCATATGAGTTCCACAGGCGCATGCTTTTTATTTAAAAAATAGCAAGGGAAGTGGAGCTAGGCCTTGGAACAATTTGTTCCATAGAACTGAGTGAATCGTCTTCTGTAATGAGCAGAGTTGGCTTGAACAGCAACACTGAAGGGTTCTGTTGATCAATTATTCAAAGGCTCTCTGCTTACCAAGGACACTCATTAACACATCGAAGCCTGATTGGCTGTTTGTCAGTTACTTAATGTCCATCAGAAGGATATATATTTGCTGGCCATTCGGACTCCACGATGGTGTATATTTCCAGGGAAAATGAGCAGTTCAGTTAAAAGGATTATCAGCAGAATCTTTCCTTGACTGAGAACCAGGCCCACTGTGACGTGGAGCCCTTTTGTAAGCACCAAATTGGGTGTGCTCTGGGAACCTTCATTCCAGGAACAATTCTTGCCCAGGTATCAAGTGTAGTTTGTGCCATGCACGTGGAATCTTGTTACACTCTCATTCTTGAGCTGGGGATGCAGCTTAGTGGCAGAGTGAGTGCCTGGCATGCACAATGCCCTGGCTTCTGTCCCAAAGGAAAAAACACAAATAGTCATTTCCACCAGACCTTCTGAACCAAAGCCTACATTTTCTCAGAGTTTGAAGCACAGTCTGAACACTGAAGAAATAAGACCATTGCATCTACAGAGCTATGATTTGGGGTGGAGAAAGAAAGACAAATTACAAGAGAACTCATTGCACAAAGCAGTGTAGAAGTTTATCCAAGTGCGAAACAGCAGAATGGGAGATGTTAACTATCCCTAGAGCTGGAGGCTTTGAGATGTGATGGTTTGTCAGGCAAGGGAGGACAGGTGGTTCTCCATGCTCCATCCCAGCACCCCACTGCCTTAGGTCGGCCCTCCTTTATCTGGCACTTGAGCTGTGGTGAGAGGCTCCTTGCCTCCACTTTTTGGAGTCCCTACAAAAATCCATTCTTCCATTGCCTCCTGAATTACCTAGGTAAACACATGTCATCTCTCCTTTGCTGATAAGTTCTTATTGCTTGCAAGGTACAGTGCAGACCCTATGATTGGCACACAGCCTTCCTTGCCATACATAGATCTTTCTAGAGTTATCTTGTCTCCTTCTTGTCTCCTTCTGCCTAGCTTTCCAGAGATGTCCATGAATTCTCTTAGGTGTCTTTGGTTTTTGAAACCTCCCGTTTTCAGTAGCTGGCTGTTCCTTCTCGGACAGCTGTTCCTTCATGTTCACTTGGTGACGTCTCAAAAAGTCTTGCCCTGGGATTCCATCTTCTGTGAAGCCTTTTATTAACCATTCCTAGTGAAAATTAGCAAATTCCTACTTCACTATCCTTCTGAACTTCTAAATATATTAAATTCAGTCAGATTCCATTTTATAAATCAGATTCTATTGTTACAATTTGCATAATAAGAACTTTACATAGAATGAAGCTCTCACTTAAAATGATAGTTGTAACTTAATTTTTTTTCCAGACAGGACGTGTCCATTTAGATACCCAGACTGGCATGTAGAAGGCTTTTACTGTTTTTATTTATTTATTTATTTATATTTTTTATTATTGTTGTGTGATTCTATTGCCTGCATGTAGGTAGGCACACCTTTGTCATGTAGTGCCCAAGGGGGTCAGAAGAGGGCGTTGGATCCCCTAGAACCGGAGTTATGGACCATTGTTAGCCACCATGTGGGTGTTGGGAATCAAACTTGGGTCCTCTGCACTGGCCAGTGCTGTTAACCACTGAACCATCTCTCCAGGGCCTTTTAGTATTGTTTTTAAAAAATCAATTTGGCCAAAAAAAAAAAAAAAAAAAAAACCAAAAAAAAACAACAACAAAAGCTGGGCATGGTGGTGCACGCTTTTAATCCTAGCACTCGGGAGGCAGAGGCAGGCGGATCTTTGTAAGTTCAAGGCCAGCCTGGTCTACAGAGTGAGTTCCAGAATAGCTGGGGCTACAGGGAGACCCTGTCTCAAAAGGACCAAAAAACCAAAAAAAACAAAAAATCAATTTGGTAAAAATCTTAAAAGCATGAGTGTGCTGGGCATATTAAGAGACTTATGGCTCTTTTGGTCTGGTTCAAGGACAAAATAAGTGAGGTGTTGCCAACATAAGATGGGAGGGTTGAATTGGGAAAGCCCTTGAGTGTTCTGCTAAGGAGTTGAACTCTGAGAAGTCACTAGTGTTATTTAAACAGGAAAGAGGTATGATGAGATCTTTTTGTGGATAGTTGGGTAGGGACAGGGGGGTCTAGGAGGAGCAAGATGCAGTAGGACCAGAGAAGCTGCTCACAGGAAACGGAAGGAACAGCAGAAGCTACACGCAGAGCAAGGAATGGAAGGGAGGGAGAAGAGTCAAGGCTCATGGCCCCAAAAGGCACCTCAAAATGAGCTTCCCAGTGTCACATTATTCTGGGTGTTAGTGCTCAGGCAGATGTGACATGAGCTGAAGAGGGGAGAAGAAACAGGGAGTGACCACTAGTGGCCCAGTCTCCCCTGGGAGTGATACAATGTTCTGAAGTTGGACAATAGTGATGGCTTTATGGCACTGTGACTGTGTTAAAAACCACAGAATAAGGGGCTAGGGTGTCTCTTGGGCTGCTCCAAGGGGTCGCAGCTCTGAGCCCTTTTGTGGGAGGGGGCTGCCTGGGCTTGCCTTTGCAGTTGGTCGGGTTGGTTCTAATTGGAAAAGAGGAAGTCTAGCTATCCCTTTTTAAGTTAAATCATCCTATAGGTGTAAGAGAATGCTACAAGGTGATACTGTACAACAGAAAAATTATAGAGAACATTTTTTTAGGGGGTGGGATGACCACTTTAGACAAAGGACCAGTTTGCTTGCTGGCAGATGGAATTTTGAAACATGACAATGATGCTGCACTCATGAATTCTCAAGAGTCTGTCTACATGAAAGGATTTCTCTGCATCAATGGAAATGATGGTGTGGTTTTTGTCTTTTAGTCCATTTATATGTTTGATGATATTTATTGATTTTCATATGTTGAACCATCCCTGCATCTCTGGTATGAATCCGACTTGGTCATGATGGATGATCTTGATGTGGGTCTGTATGTGGTTTGCCAGTATCCTGTTTGCTTCCCAAGTTAATCACATACAGTCACCCAAAACAGCATGGGTGAATTTGATGAAATCTGGGCCTTGATTCCACCCTATAGGTATGTATAATACAACTGCCTTTTTTAGACTCATGGGTCAAAAAACAAAAACCTAAAATAAAAAAAGGGGGCTACAGATAGATATGAAACCTTTTTGTCAAACACCTTGCAATTCAAATCTTAAAACTAACTACGGGAAAAGATTTGTATGTTCCTACAGGTCAAAATGTCACCAACTTAACGGTGGAGAAAGAAAAGATACACCTTTGCATTGAGTAGGATGTACCAGAAAGTGCCAACAGAAAGGTTGGCCCGTCTGAACATTGAAAGGAAGAAAAGCCTCAGATTGCTACAAACATCAAACATCTCTGTGGATACTAATTGTAACAACTAGTGATAATGAGTCCTAACGAAACTTACCTTTCAGGTGCCACAAAGGTTTTAATATGAGAGACTTTTCTCCTTACACCCCCCATAGAACAAGGAGAAAGTATGATGATGATAGGTCGTTCTCCAGCTGTAGAATAGAGCCAACTGTTATAGAGACAATCTCTTATAAAACCAAGTATAACTGTCCTTTTTTAATTGACTGATAGACAGGAACTGTGAAAGGATTATTCTCTATTCAGAACCAAATATAAAAAGTCCCTTAAGCTATGCACTTAAGCAAAAATATATTATACAGCGAGCTCTGACATCAGCGATGGATTATTCTACCAAGGAGATTGTTGGCCAGGATCCAAGCCCCCACAACAAGGTGAAAGGCTCTCGTGGTGGTTTGAATGAGTGTTCCCATAGAGCTTGTAAGTATTCGACATTTTGTCTCCGTTGGTGGCACTGTTTTGGATGTCGTAGAAGGTGGTGCGCCATGCTAGAGGAAGTAATGTCACTGGGGCAGGTTAGTGAGTTTAACAAGCCTTGCTGTCCTCTCGGTCACTCTCGTCTGCTCTCCTCGGTAACTTTTGCGAGATGTGAACCCTACGGCTGCTGCTCAGCTCCAGCTGCCATGGCCTTCCCCACCACAATGGACTTTACATTGCCTGGAACCACAATCATTAAGCTCAATAAACTCTTCCTTTTTTTTTTTACAAGTTCCTTTGTCATGGTGGTTTATCACGACAAAGAAAAGTGACACTAATCAACAGGCTCCTTTGCCCTAAACTGGGGATAGTCTGCAAGAAGAGAGCCATAAGCCCCTGCTGTCGAAGCCTGATGTAAACAGGTAAAGATCAATATTGAGACCAAACATGCAATGTGTACAGAATGTCATCTGGAATACACCAGATAGTGTTACCCAAAGCACTAAACCTATAAAGAAATTAGGTCTCTTGAGTCAAGCAGGCTCCTCGGTCAGGCACACAGCATACCCTCACCCTGCCTGGAACATTATCGTGCAGCAGTGGCAACCATATGCTCTGTATATCCCCAAATCATAATTTCTAGCTCCTCTCTTTGGAGGAAAACCCACTGCTGATGCCACAAGCTTACAAATCCTCCAATGGTTGGAGGAGATGTTATAAGCCCAGTAAGACCCTGCCATTTTAATAGAAAAAAAGTAATTGCATGGATTACCATACCATCCAAACTCTGTGTCTATACAAAGTAACCTACCATCAAAAATTATAATTATTAAATACCTATTGTATTGGTCACTTTTCTGTTGCTGTGTATAACCACCATGACCAAGGAGAATCATAAAGAGAGGAGTTTATTGTGAGCTCTGACTTTGGACAGTTCAGGAAATACGAGTCCATTTGTGTCGAGAGGCATGGTGGCCTGGGAGCTGGAGCAGCGCCAAGGGTCACATCTCTTGATGAGCACAGGAAGTCAAGGAGCGTGACTAGGGACTATGAGGCTTGCTTAAACTCATAAGCCTGCCCCCGTGACCATACTCCTCAGTATGGCACACCTTCTCAAGACCCCAAGAACAGTGCACCAATGGAGACAAAATGTCTGAAATACTTAAAGCCTATGGGGGACACGCATGCAAACCACCACACCTATTATATAATTGTTTGTGCTTCATTAGTAGGGTGAAAGGTTATTCCCTGGACAAACTGTCAGCCCATGAAAGGAAACAGCCAGAATTGACCAGAACCCAGACAACAGAGCCAGAGAAAGTAGATGTTTTGCTTCTCATTGCCACCTGTTGCCCCTTTTCTAAGCCTAGGGAACCATATAGTGGAAGAGGGGGGTGGATAAATGTAAGGGCGCAATTGGGGTGGAAATGGGGAACCACCGAAGCAATGTAGTCTGGCACTCATTTGATCAACTAGTAACTTTATTGAACATCAAGGCCCCCTGCTGGATGGTGGGACCCATGCGGCGTGTGGGTTGTTGGCACAACTGCTGCAAAATTGGTTTTCATGAAGATGCTTGTACTCATAAAATAAAACTATATACTTATGTTAAAAAATGAAAAAAAAAACTGAAAGATGTAGGACAGTTATGGCAGAATGCATGATCTGGGATGGGGTGGGGTGGGGTGGGGGAAAGGGAAAGGGAAATATGCCTGAATTGAATTGGAAAATGATGTATGAAATACACAAAGTATCAATAAAAAATGAAAATTTAAAACAAACAAACAAAAAATATCCCACAGAATAACACCCTTTTGCAATGGTTAAGATGGTGAATTTTTTTTGGAGTGGGTGCCTTTTTGAGGCAGGGTCTCCCTTAGCCCCAGCTGGCCTGGAACTCGCTATGTAGAGCAGGCTGGCCTTGAACTCACAGAGATCCACCTGCCTCTGCCTCTTGAGTGCTAGGATTAAAGACGAGCACCACCATGCCCAGAAAGATGGTGAATTTTATGTTATGTGAATTTCATCTAAAGATAAGTGAGGTTAAATGTAAATGTTTCAAGTATTTCTTAAAGTTCTAAGACTATGATTTAATGAAACCTTCTTAGTACACAGGAAATGTTCAATGTAGTGAACTGAATTGAAAGGAACATGGACTGTGATCTTTTGATAGGCAATATTTTCCTAGATGTGAAGATACCAGGAGCAGATGACATATGCAGGGTCCTAAAACTGTAGAGAGCATGGAGTGAGAATAACCTTCAAATGAATTCCTCACCAGTGGGATGCTGCTCCAGGCTTAACAATCTAGGGGAAAATGCAACACACACATACACACGTTTATTATCAAATTTACTGATACAAACACTGTATTGCACAATTTGCTATTAGCAATAAATATTTAATAATTTTTCTGTAAATTCCAGCTAGCCATTGATTCTGGCATAACACTTTCATTAACTTTCACTGGTCTCCTGTATTTGCAGCCAAGCGAGTGTTAAAATCAACCTGTGATTTAACACATGGAGCTGCATATCAATCCTCTAACTCTCCCCAATAAATTTATTATTACTTTGATATGCGATCCATTATATTATTCTAGTATTATTTCTTACCCATGTAAAATAAGAACTGTTAAACTAAAAACCCTTTCAGTTTTGGTGCTATGCATGTCCAAACTTCACTTAGTCATCAGTACTGTGGGTGATTTCTCAGTGAAATTAGATTATATACTTCTAAATACTGGATCTCTCTCTCTCTCTCTCTCTCTCTCTCTCTCTCTGGTTGCTATTGACAGTGCAATGGCTATAGAATGACAGATTCTAAGTTTAATCTTCATTGTGAACATTTTGTCTATTTCATTTTCTTTTTTCTTTTTTTTTTTTTTTTTTTTTTTTTTTTTTTTTTTTTTTTTTTTTTTTTTTTTTTTTTTTTTTTTTTTTCTCAGCAAATGTTTTAATTTTTACATCTAAGAAGTAGATATATATTATTCAAATTTTGCGACTTCTGGTCCTTAACTTAATAGATATAGTCAGTCATCTTTTCATCTGGAAATCTTATACTTTTTGACATTTAAAACAGTTGTTATTGTAAGTAAAACACATAGACCATTCATAACAAATGTTCATCTTAATGCATTAAGAAATATAAATCTAATGTAACTACACGCAGGTCACTCAGAGCACTGGAAGCACCCCAGAAACCTCTGTGCTTCCCTCTTTTACTAGCCGTCTCAAAAAAGTAAATGCTATTTCAATTTTATAATAATTATCCATGTTATTTAATAAGGATCACAAAGCAAGCAGCCAAAATGAAACCTGTGCTCATTCTCTCATCCCATCTACCCATCTTTGTAAATAACACACCATCACTCCAGCTCAAGTTATTGATCATAACTGCCCTGCATTCTCATATCTGACCTGTCACCTATCTGGGGATCATTATCTGGGAAATGCCAACAAATAGGCACAATGTCTCACAGCTACCTCTTTGGTCCCACTATCATCATCATTTTTTTTCCTGCAAACTTCAAAAGCTTCCTGATTTGTCTCACCAGTTCTTTGACCTGCCTGTTATCCATTTTCAGAAGTGCGTGTGGCATATTATGGTTTGAATATGTCTCCCAGAAGTTCATTGTATATCAGAAGCTTTTATCCCCAAATTCAATGTTTGTAGGTATTTTGGAGAGGCTTGAGGAGGTGGATTAATGGGTAAAAGCACATGAAGTTCCTGAGTTTTGGATTCTAACATCCATTTAAATAGGCACGTATTGTTTTAACGTTTTCACCATTTGTGACAGCTTCAATTTTTTGATCAAGTCTTGATTGAACATACAAGCCCCCCCGCCTCCTGATGGATGGTGGGACCCATGACTGTGTGGGTTTGGGCACAATTGCTTGCACATTGGTTTTACAATGAAGGATGCTTGTACTCAACAATTATCACTTATGTATAAATAAAAATGAATAACGAAACCAAAAACAAATAAAGCAATTTGAGAAAGATGCAGAAAAACTTTAATGGCAGAATGCATGATCTGGGATGGGTAGGGGTGGGGTGGTGGCAAGGAAGGGATATTGCCTGATCTTGAATTCGGAAATGATGTTATAAATACACATATAACTTCAAAGATAAAAAAAATAATAATAAATAAAAATAAAAAATAAAAGCCACGTATATGTGTAGCTCGAGTTGAGGGATGGAGATGCCTGTATGCCAGAGCTCACTATCCAGCCAGTCTAGCCCAATATGGCAAGCTTATAAATGGCCTCACAGAGAGAAGGTGTCTCCAAAACTAAGGTGTTAGCAATAGAGGAGGTCATCTGACTTCATCCTTTTTGAATCTTATACACACACAAGACACATTAATGGAAATCACCTCTATTTTGGTGGAGAGAATCTTGACAGGTGCATTATAATTAGATATTCATGACTGGTGGATCCCTTGTATGTGGCTGTAAGAGAGGAGACAAGCACTAGTAACAGTTCAGTAAGAAAGCCTCACCAGATGCCAAGTGGGATCCAGTGTTCTTATGGTTCCCAACCTCTAGAACTGTCAACAAAATAAACTTATTTCCTTTATAAATGCGTTGGTCTCAGGTATTTTTCTATAACAGAAAATAGACCAGGACATGCTAGTTAAAACTTACCTAGTGGACAAAAACCTTGAGTATAGCACTGGCCAATTTTGATAGTATAAATACTCCAACCACAGAGAATTCAAGACGACTGTTAGACAAAGGGCTTGTACATTTCCTGAAAGTATAGTCATTGTACTTCGTGAAGCCTGTGAGGGCATTCTAAGCTCACTACTGCAATGATCTCACATCACATCCGAGCAGCTTTGGCAACTGTGGACAACACAAGTACCTCATTCCTCAACTCCAAACTTCCCCATGGTCTTTTTCAAAGACTCAGGATAAATTACAAATATAATCACCAACTATTATTATATTCATCATATACAAAAGTTCCCCTTCTCATGATCTTAGTAAATAAGATGAAGCTAGACCCAAATTAATAATCACAAAATTATTCATCTCTCCCAAATTTCATTTGCATCTATTCTATTTAATATTTGAAATATTAAATCATAGTATTTATATTAGAGTTTAGTCTTAAATTCTATTCTTTTTTACTGATTTTATTTTCTCCCTTAAACACATTTCTTTTATCTAATTCCCTCATGTGAATTATTCTCCTTTATATTCACTGTTTTTTTTACTACAATATTATTTTCATATATAATTGCTAATATAACTCAGTAGGATGTGGTATATATCCTACTGCGTGTTCCTAGCCATGTCTAAGAATGTTTCTCTCTTAATTACATGTAAAAAGCTGCTAGACTAAGTGAATCAAAAATATCTTTTTTTGTTTTGTTGGTGAGTTTAGGAACTATTAAAAATAACACACCAAGAAAGAAGAGGTCGGAGGTCACACCCTTCTCCCGCGTGTTATTTGTGAAAAAGAAAGGCAACATGAATTGTATTTGTACAATACCCAAGAAGGGCGTGGGAGAGTTTTCTCCCTCCCTCGCCAGGTAAGAAAGGTATTATGACAATCCTCGTTTGTCATAAGAGGACCCCTTTTATCAAGCCCAATAATGGGGAACCTTATCCCCAATGACAAAAAATGGGCCCCTGGGGCACCCAAAGGGTACTTGTTTTTTAAATAAAGCGATGGTGGAAATTGATGGGGTGGAAAAAAAAGGTTTAAAATTTTTATCCCCTCAATATAAAAACACCAAAGCCTTGAAAAGATTAAGGGTAAAATCCCCGACCCCAACTGGGTGGAATGGGGAAAACAATTAGTAAAAATTACTTTCTATTCCCCTGTTTTTAAATCCCAATTCAAAATAGGTTTCCCCCCCGCCCTTGGGTTTTTTTTTGCTGGGGGAGGAAACAGGTTTACAAAGAAAACCCGCCACAAAATTAAATATTTTAAAATGCTTCAAATAAAAATTAAAAAACTTGTGTAATAGATGGTTCGCGGTTTGACGGAATTTTACCCAGAACCTAATAGGTTTTATGTTTAATTTCTATTTCTCATTATTATATAATTATAATTAAATAATTTTTTTGGGGGGGGTGGAATGTCCTTTTTTTGGAGAACATAGGGGTTTTTTTTTCCCCCAACAAAAGCCCCCCGTTTGTCCCCCTGGAACTTTTCACTTTTCCCTGGGGGTAAAACCCCAAGGGCCCCCCACCTTTTGGCCCCCTGGGAAAAAAATCAAACCAAAAAAATCCCTGGCCCCCCTGGCCTCCCTTTTGGGCCTTCCAAAAGTGCCCCCCCGGAGAAGAATTAAAAAAACCTATCAAAATTTTAATATTCCCTGTGGGGGGCGGTTTGGGGGTCCTCTATTTTTTTGTATTTTTTTTCCATTTTACTTTTCTCCTTTGCTTTTTTCCCCTTTTTTTTATCCCAAAGCTTCCCTTGGGTAATAAAACCCCCACCCCTTTCTTTTAACTCCCCATTGTGTTTTTAGGGGGTTTTTGGCCCCTTGGGAGTTAATTTCCCCCCTTTTTTGGGGTTTGGGGTTTTTTGTTGGAAAATTAAAAAAATTTCCTTTTCCCCTTTTTCACTTAAATTCCCCAAGTTCAATCCCCAAAAGAAGTTCTTTTTCCCCCTTTTGAAAAAAAAGGTAGAAAAAAAAAAAAAAATAAAGAAAAAACCAAGTTATTTCCTAGGTTATAAGATATCCCTGGGTTTTGGTAGCTCCCGTATTTAAAAACATTTTTTAGGAAAAAAACCCCCCTTGGGAAATACTTTGGGGCTATAGGCCCCCTATTCCTTGCCTTTTTTTTTTAAAATAGGCATGGGGCAATTGAAAAAAAAAACATCTCCCTGTAGCCCCAGCTGGCCTGGAACTCACTATGTAGACCAGGCTGGCCTTGAACTCACAGAGATCTGCCTGCTTCTGCCTCCCAAGTGCTGGGATCAAAGGTGTGCACCACCATGACCGGCTATTTTCCTTTCCTTAAGACTAAACAGCCAATTAAGTGATCAGTGGAGCCCTGAGTTACAGAATTTGCTGGTTTCGTGACTGATTTTAATTCTCAATACAGCATCACTGAAAGTGGAGTGGGAAGAGATGCCCCACAGATCCACATCTGATGACATCTCTGCAGCACCAGGATGAAAGACACAAGCCACCTACTGAACACAGATAACAGTAAAAATAACAATGTGCCAGTGAGCTCAGAATAGTAATTCTTATTCTTAATAAAATGTATTTAATTATAACTGCAGATTGTCTGAATTTTAATGATGGTCATGTTTTTCATAACCCACTGGTAACATTCCTGTAAATTTAACACAGGCTCTGATGAGCCAGGGTGAGCTGGCTCTGACATACAGTGGACAGACTGCAATTAGTAGCTTATCATACTTTCATTAGTACAACAGCCCATCAGAAACTTCATAAATTTGCTCTCCTGGAGATTTCTGACACTCCTAATTGCAAATTCTTTACTTGAGTGCTTCTTAACTATTGTGCTTATACTTTCTTTCTTTCTTTTTTTTTTTTTTTTGAGATTTCAGTAGCTATTCTTTGTAGCATCAAAGAGTAGAGTTCTCAACTAAATAAAGTTTATAGATCTGTTACAAGACTTCTCAGAATTCTTGATCTGTGAGTGTCCTGGGAGTCTTCCAGAAGAATATATGATATTCAGTTATATTCACTTAGTAGGAGATTATTGAAAATGATTCCTGTCTATTCATGGACTTTGGGTAACACTCAGTTGACTGGGATAGTCTTGGAATCTCCCCACAATGCTTGTGAGGCCCCCACAATGGAGACAAAGACCCTACTGTAGTGAATCTGACACCCACTGTGGTCCTATGCCCATCTTTAGGGATCCTGGGGTCAACATATATGGATTGATCATGAGCTCAGTGAACACTGGATCACTGGCCTTGTCAACCTTGCAAGACACAACCTGGGGCACAGAGCACAGGTTCCAAGAATCACTGCATCTCCTTGGGACAGACATGCTTCACCTAGAATAGCTCTTCATCCTATTACTGTAGGTACAGTGTGAGCAGAGGACGGAGGGGAAGCTGGAGTGGGCCCTGCACTGACAGCACAGGCAGGATGCTTCCAGGTCCACTGCCTGCATGGGCAGGTTGCTTCCAGGTCCACTGCCCGCCCTTGCCCTGCACTGCCAGTGGGCAGGTTGCTTCCAGGTCCACTGCCCACCCTTGCCCTGCACTGCCAGAGGGCAGGTTGCTTCCAGGTCCACTGCCCACCCTTGCCCTGCACTGCCAGTGGGCAGGTTGCTTCCAGGTCCACTGCCCACCCTTGCCCTGCACTGCCAGTGGGCAGGTTGCTTCCAGGTCCACTGCCCGCCCTTGCCCTGCACTGCCAGTGGGCAGGTTGCTTCCAGGTCCACTGCCCACCCTTGCCCTGCACTGCCAGTGGGCAGGTTGCTTCCAGGTCCACTGCCCACCCTTGCCCTGCACTGCCAGTGGGCAGGTTGCTTCCAGGTCCACTGCCCGCCCTTGCCCTGCACTGCCAGTGGGCAGGTTGCTTCCAGGTCCACTGCCCACCCTTGCCCTGCACTGCCAGTGGGCAGGTTGCTTCCAGGTCCACTGCCCACCCTTGCCCTGCACTGCCAGTGGGCAGGTTGCTTCCAGGTCCACTGCCCGCCCTTGCCCTGCACTGCCAGTGGGCAGGTTGCTTCCAGGTCCACTGCCCACCCTTGCCCTGCACTGCCAGTGGGCAGGTTGCTTCCAGGTCCACTGCCCACCCTTGCCCTGCACTGCCAGTGGGCAGGTTGCTTCCAGGTCCACTGCCCGCCCTTGCCCTGCACTGCCAGTGGGCAGGTTGCTTCCAGGTCCACTGCCCGCCCTTGCCCTGCACTGCCAGTGGGCAGGTTGCTTCCAGGTCCACTGCCCACCCTTGCCCTGCACTGCCAGTGGGCAGGTTGCTTCCAGGTCCACTGCCCACCCTTGCCCTGCACTGCCAGTGGGCAGGTTGCTTCCAGGTCCACTGCCCGCCCTTGCCCTGCACTGCCAGTGGGCAGGTTGCTTCCAGGTCCACTGCCCGCCCTTGCCCTGCACTGCCAGTGGGCAGGTTGCTTCCAGGTCCACTGCCTGCCCTTGCCCTGCACTGCCAGCGGGCAGGTTGCTTCCAGGTCCACTGCCCACCCTTGCCCTGCACTGCCAGTGGGCAGGATGCTTCCAGGTCCACTGCCCGCCCTTTCCCTGTACTGCCAGCGGGCAGGTTGCTTCCAGGTCCACTGCCCGCCCTTTCCCTGCTTTGCTCTTTATCACAAGTGATAGGGATGGAGTGGTGTTGGCAGAGGGCTGTCATCAACCCCACAGCTTCTATTTCCAGTTCCTCTGGTACCTGGCTTTCAGCTATGTTGGGTTTTTGGTGAGAGATTGAAGAGATGGAGGATGGAGGAAGACAGAATCAAGGTGTGTGTCCTCTACTTCCTCTTCCCTGGCAGAAGACACATCTTCTCTATTGTTGTGTTCTGGTAGCCATTCTGTTTTCCCCCATGGTTCCAGATACTTCCATGTGGTTCCAAACCCTGGGTTACCTAGCTTCCTACTTTTACATTCCATCCAGAAGTGGTGGACCTTTTCAGCCATGGCTAATCTTGGAATGAGCTTGGTGTTTTGTTCGGCTCGTTCTTCCATCACCAGTGCAACAGACACTTGCATCCTTCCTACATTGGCTAGGTACTCACGTAACAAGGCAAGCCATCTCACTGATCCCTGAGACCCACTGACAGAGGCCTTTGGTACTGGCCACCGATGTTTGAGTAGCCTGAGTTCAGAGCAAGCTGCAAAGTTAATGTCCCCAGAGAGCAACTGCAACTCAGGAGTGTTATACATGTCCTGGCTCTCTCACTCCTAGGGATGAGCAGAGCCAGAGCTATATTCTTCCTGGCTCCTCAGTATGTGGCAGGGTCACAGAGCCCCAGCTTGGCAACATGCCCCCACTGGCCTTGCCCACTTCACCGCTCTTCTCCTTGTGTTCCTGGCTTCACTTCTCAACAGGGCTGCTGGTACTTGAACCCTTGACTCTGGATCTCCTGGCAGATCCAGATCAAAACAACTGTGTAACCTGTTTCCTGCATTAAATGCTCTCCAGGGTTACACCACTCTGCTGCGGACCTTGCTGAGTCGGGCCTATCTTCTGTGGTGGAAAGGAAGAGGGGGCCTGCTGGGTCCCAACATCTCTGAGCAGCCCTAAAGCCTGGAGAGAACAGTATAAATTTGGGACCTATAAGAGATGGAGAATCCTTACTACTGTTACCACAGCTGGTATCATTTGACAGCTCCCAAAGTCTGTCTCATCAACTGAAGTCCAGACCTTTCTCTGGTGATTCATTCATACAGGAGGGAGGTCTTAATGATCATTTGTTTTTCAGGATTAAATATGTCCATTCTACTTCTCTGGCACAAAGCAGGTAAATGCAAGACTTGTGGGATATTGCTGATTATGTGGTTGTGCAAGAAAACAGGCTCTTTACGAGTTTATACCAGATGAAAGCGTTAGGGGGATTAATGTTTGATATTCTAAAACAAGTATTAAATGTCATCATGAAAAATCCAAAAATTGAGTGAAATTTTGCTGACCTTCCTTGCATTTATTTTGTGGTTTAGCCTCGTATCTGTTTTGCACATGTGTGCATTGCATTATATGGTCATCTGATAGACACCATCTCATGTCGACCCCGGTGAAACTGTGTGATGTTGGAGCTCTAGGAGAAAGAGACACGATCATTTTTTTCTTAATTTTTTTTGTTGAATTTTTGTGCATTTCCTACAACATTTCTTAGTCAAATTTAGACCCATTTCCCCTTCCATGCCCCCCACCCCGCCAGAGCTCGTGCATTCTGCCAGACATGTCTTGCATCTTTTACTCAGTTTTTTTGTTGTTTTTTTTTTCTGGTGTTTTCAAGACAGGGTCTCCCTGTAGCCCCACCTGTCCTGGAACTCGCTCTGTAGACCAGGCTGGCCTTGAACTCACAAAGATCCGCCGGCCTCTGCCTCCCGAGTGCTAGGATTAAAGGCATGCGCCACCACACCCTGCACTCAGTCTTTTTTTTTTAATTTTTCGATTCAGAAGTTTACTGTTTCAGTCAGTTCTTTGAATAAGTGTGTTTTTGTTGTTGTTCCTTTTAACTTTATATTGCTCCAAAATATGCATGTATACACTCCACACATATACCAAAATTATGATGTCTAAAAATAAACTATAGGTTAATTCCAAAACATGTTTAGGGATTCACCTTTTAACAGTAGAGTTGCATGCAAGTAAAAAGAAATATTATTTTACATTCCTAAATTACATAGCAAATTGGTGTATGTTTTAATCTACTTTTTTTTTTTTTTTTTTAGGCTGGGTCTCCTGGCAGCTCTAGCTGTCCTGGAACTCTATGTGGACCAGGCTGGCCTTGAACTCACAGAGATCTGCCTGCCTCTGCCTCCCAAGTGCTGGGATCAAAGGTGAGTGCCACCATGCCTGGCTTAATGTACTTTTGTATAGTAGTATTATATTTACCAAAAAAAGAAAAAAATTATTCAGTTTGCCTGTGCTAGGATTCACAAATGAGGGACACCATAAGGTGTTTGTTTTTCTGGGACTGTGTTACTTCACTTAGCATAATGGCTTCTAGCTCCATCCATTTACCTGCAAATTTCATGGTGTCATCTTTCTTTCCACTGCATAGAAATCCACTGTGTAGATGTACCACATTTTCTTTATCCACTCATCAGTTGAGGGACACTTGGGTTGCTTCCAGCTCTTCGCTACTGTGAAGAGAGCAGCAATAAGCATAGTTGTTCACATATCTCTGCAACACTGGTGAAGCTGTATGATGTCAGAGCTCTGAGAGAAGGAGACACAATAATTTCGAAGCTGATGCTCTCCGCAGATACCAGCTTGCTCTTGGGTTTTACACGTCTAGGGGAAGTAGAAGCAAAGAAAATACCAGTGAAGCCATGGCTACCTGGCTCGTAGGAGGTCAGTGGAAGCAAACAAAGGAAAGCCTCAGGTGGATGTTTATAAAAGGAACACTCCAGATGAAGGGCTACAGGCTTGCTGAGAAAACCGTCCCAGTCAGTCCCTGCCTGAGTGCTCACACTGCACAGTGCAAAGCTGGGGGAAGAGAGAGCCCTTGGCTCGCGAAGCTAATTGTAAGCAGAAGAAAGAGAAAAATAACACGATTAGCACGTTTCTGTCTTTCCCTGATGAAGATGACAGAAGCAGGCAAGCTGCTGTTTGTCAGAGGGGCACAGTGAAGCAGAGCAGAGAGCATCTGTTCTGAGAAACTGCTGCTTAAAAACACCGGGGGGAAGAACGCACACCGGGCGGAAGTCTCCGTGAGCAGGAAGTACACACACCGGGCGGAAGTCTCCGCGAGCAGGCCCGCCCCAAAGACGCCCACCTCTGTCTTTGAAAGGTTGCTGGAGGAGGCACCTGCCAAGAACATTCCAGGTTTACCTGAACTCCAATCTGGGGTGTAAAAGCTGCCATGGAGGCCTGGCTCTCCTTCCTTCAGAACTAAGGCTCCTCTGTGACCCCTTCTTTAACAGTAGACATGACACCTACCTCTGCACCCCCACTGACCAGTGCTGTCTGATTTTAGTAAAGCTTCCTGGCCAGAAACCCAGTGATGGTCATACTTCCTTCGATGTTCTGTGTCTGATGAGCGGTGGCAAAGTGAACTGAAATTCCCAGAAAAAAAAAAAAAAAAGCCACACCTAAGTTCAAAGATTCTGCAAGGCTGATTGAGTTAGAACTTTGTGATTGTGGATAGCTGGAATGATCTAATTCCAGAGCCTTGGGCTATCTTTAGTCCTATTTATTTATTTATTTATTTATTCATTTATTATCTTTAACCCTCTTTTTTTTTTTTTAATTTTTCTTTATTTCCGTGCGTGTATGAATGTATTGTGTGCATGCAAGTCTGTGCACCCGTGACGTGCAATGCCGCGGAGGTCAGAAGAGGGCGTCGGACTCCCCTGGAACTGGAGTTCTCCTGGAATTGGAGTTTCAGACGGCTCTCGGCCGCCATGTGGGTGCTGGGGATCGAACCCGGGTCCTCTGCAAGAGCGGTCGGCGCTCTTAACCGCTAGGCCATGGCTCCAGCCCCATCTTTAACCCTCTTAATAGCCATTCATTACCTCTGTGTGGCCTAACGTCCTTAGGACTATCACATGAAACACTTGGGCTGTAGTAACAGCTCATTAGTGTCCACCAACCTGAAAACTAAGAATGTCATCAAACAGCATCTGAAACCTACTGCAGAGATGTCCTTGCCTTTCTGGAATCTGCCTATCTGCTGCTCCCACTAATGTACTTGAAAAGTGCCTTCGTTTATGACTTTCTTTTGTACCTACAAAAACTTTATGAAACTATTATGCCACTTGAACCTGGCATTGGGGGTAATCTGAACCTGTATTCCTGGGCCACAATCCCTCATATTTGGCTATAGACTGCAGTTTCTTTCATTCCCTTTGAGAGGAGAGCTCTGTTTTGTCATCAGCAATAACAACAGCCTACCTTGTCTGTGGGGTTGTGCTGCCTAAAACTTTAGATGACCTTATGTGTAGGCTATGTTTTCCTATGCATACATATATATTATAATATTCAATTCATAAATTATGCACAGTAAGATTAACAACAATACTGCTAAATTATAACAGTGTACTGCTATAAAATTGTCAGCATCATCTACCTTGTACTTTGGGATTATCGGTGAATAAAAATGAGAGTTATAGGTGACCCATCTTTGGGAGATGCTGCTCTACTTCTCACTAAGACCATGCTGGCTTGCTCTTAATAAAATCAGGGTTGAGGGGCTGGAGAGATGGCCTAGTGGGTAAGAGCGCCGACTGCTCTTGCAGAGGACCCGGGTTTGATCCCCAGCACCCACATGGCAGCTGAGAACCATCTTTAACTCCAGTTCCAGGGGAATCCGACACCCTCTTCTGACCTCCGAGGCACCGAGGCATTGCACAACATGGGTGCACAAACCTACATGCAGACAGTACATTCATACACATAAAAAATGAATTAAAAATTAAAATAAAATCAGGGTTGCTAGAATGCAGACCCTGCCACCCCATGACAGTGTCTCTGATCATTAAGGCTACCAAGTAACTGGTGGGTAGACATGTATACAGCATGTACACACTGGAGTGAGGATGGTTCACACCCTGGGCAGGACACAATTGAACAGTGAGATTTCATCATGCCACTCAGAAGGGTTTACCACTGAAAACTTAGGAATTCCTTAGTTCTGGAATTTTCATTTAATACTTTCAGACTGTGGCTGACCTCAGTTAACTGAAACTTAAGGACATGAAGCCATAGATAAGCGTGAACCATTACAAGCTCAGTGGAAAATAAGGGAGGCTAGTATCACTCATGGACAAAGTGACTGTGGACTCTGAAGTTTGAAAGCTGTCCATGCGTCTAAGAGAATCAGGAAACTCCTTCAAAGGAGCCAGGGAAACTGATGGGCTAGGCTGTTAGGGAACTTGAAAAGGAAGCAGATTTTTCATGAGGCAGCTCCAAACTCTCAAACACCAACCTTGCAGCAAACAATCCTCCAATTGCTTGTCACTGCTTAGGTAAAATGAACCAGAAGAACAGCTCTGGCACTGTGGCTGTGAGGTTAAAGATAACCAGTATTCAGGGCTTTAAATGGGCCCAACACTAAGGGGTAAACAATGACAGTTAATACAACTAGCTACTTCTTCCTGGCCCAAGGCTAACAAAAGCTAAAAGGCAGTGAGATTAGACATGGGTCATGAGTCCTGGTCTAAACAAGACAACCTTTAACTGACCACAAAGCTAAAGCCAACAACAACAGAGCAAAATTAGTGATTTCTTCTTCCAGTGGCCTGGGGAGGCAGAGCACAATTTTCACACCCAAGGTTCATGTCATCCTAGCAGAATGTAGGTTTTCATACTGTGCTTGTTAGTCTTTGTCAACTTGACACACACCAGAGTCACTTGGGAAAAGGGAACGTGAAGGGAAGAATTTCCCAGATCAGAGTGGTCCTGGCCATTTTCTTGTTAATGGATGTGGGAGGGCCCAGCCTACATGGGCTGTACCAACCCTAGGCAGGTGGGTCTGGGCTTTATAGGAAAGGTACCTGCACAAGCCAGTAAGCAGCTTGCCTCTAAGGTCTCACTTCAGTTAGCGCCTCTAGGTTCCTGCTTCCACGTTGCTGACTTCCTTCAGTGATGGACAGTGACATGGAAGCCAAATCAATTTTTTCCTCCCTTAAGCTGCTTCTGGGCATGGTGTTTATTTCAGCAACAGAAAGCAAGCTAGAACACATGCTTAACTCAGTCAAAGCCTCACAGGACAAAGACTCAAGTCTCCAGCGACGTCAAGGTTCTTCATCCCTTTTCTATTTTGTTCCCATAGCCCTTTGTCGCAAGGCACACTCCCCTTTCCCTGTACTTGGTCTCACGATCACTCTCTCAATGTTCCTTCTGCTCTCTTGGTTTGGTGCTTTGTCTGGGAAGGTGATCTATGGAGTGTGTCACTAACTTCAGGTGACCCCAATCCTTGATGTTCCAGTTCTACAGAAGGTCTACCACCTGGACTCAATATCCAAGGCACGAGAGTCAGTGCCAGACACTAAACCTTCTCTCTCTTGGAGGCAGGCAGGAGTAAGGGGTCCTGGTCATACACATCTGTCAGCCTTTGATATTCAAATTCACTCCTAAAATCCTGTTTGTCAGAATGGTCATAAACTGCCACCATATCTGGTAAATACCCTCTGTGGGCATGTATTTCCTACCTTGGTTTATCTGTAGACTACTCTAGTTTTGAGTGTGTGTGGACAGCAGCCACCCTTGTATTCCTCCTGCCCATTCTGTCAATGCCTTTCACACAGTAGGCACTTCGAGGTTATTCATGTTCATTAATAACTGGCCCTCCAGTCATGACCTCTTCTCAGCTAATGTAAACCACCCTTACAAATAAGAATAGACAATTGAACAATCTTCTTCCCTGAAAAAAGTCCCAGGGGCCTTTTATCCCATGATTCATCTGGCAGAAAGTATCATACCCAAATGCTTTATTATAGTAAAATGGATCACAGAACCTCTCACAATGTTTGAATGTTTGTTTGTTGTTTTGGTCTTTTTGAGGCAAGGTCTCCTTTTAGTCCCAGCTATCCTGGAACTCACTATGTAGAACAGGCTGGCCTTGAACTCACAGAGATCCACCTGCCTCTGCCTCCCCAGTGCTGGGATTAAAGGTGTGTGCCACCACGCCCAGCCTCAAAATGTTTTAATGAGGTCAAGCATGAAAACAACACTGAACCCAATGACAGCTGCCATTATTATCATTAGTAGATTGATAGTTCTAAGGCAAAGCATATTTTGTCCAGGCATTCTGTGAGAGGGTGGGAGCCCAGCCTTCCCCCATCAGGGGAAAAAAAGCACCATACAAATGTGGGTGATGCAAAGGAAACCAGTGACAATCACGTGCATATGCCCTGGGCCCTTTAGCTGTCATGGCTCAGTGACTCAGCAGTTAATTCCAGAGCCTGTCTGCAAATCTAGTGACAGCCACGGGAACAAGTCTTTCTCCCAGCACTCTGGCCATGGGCTGATTCCCTGAGAGAAGTGCCACCTGTAGCCCTGTTGTGTATTTAAATGGACATCCCTGTTTGTTTTGGCTTGCTTTTAGGTCAAGATGGGTGGATTAGTTAATTTCTGTTGCCGTGATAAAATACCATAAACAAATGCAACTTAGAGAAGAGTTTACTTTGGTTTATGGTTCCAGAGGAAGAGTCTATAGTGGTGGGGAGGCCGGGCACGCTGGCAGCAGCAAGAAACAGAAATCACATTTCATCTGTCCACAGGATACAGAGAACAGGAAGTGGGGTGAAACTAAAAACTCAAAGCCCACCCCCAGTGACATACTTCCTCCAGCAAGGCTTCACTTCCTAAAAGTTCCAGAACCTCCCTAAACAGAGTCACAACCCTAATAGGGGCCAAGTGTTCAAATGCATGAGCCTACTGGAAACATTTCTTATTCAAACCACCACAGTGGGCTACTCTCCTCAGGCTGGGGGATTATTTACAATGGTAAAAGGGGCTTACCCACAGCAAGCCCTGGATTCTGCCACTTGTGAAGTCCAAGGGGCCTGCCAGGATGACTTTGACTTTGTTACTTACTTTGTAAGAAAGGGCTTCACTAAGCTGCATTTAATGTGCCCTGTTGGTATTAATGCTGTTGATGTCATGTGATGGGACTCATGCTCCTACAAAAGCACAGCATACATAACACATTATTATTATTTGTTGGTAGCCACGCTGGTAACAGTGCCTCCATTTGTATGTGTTCATTACATTACAGGTTATGTCACAGATGAGGAGTGAGGCAAAAGAGATGGAGCAGTGGTGAGAATGAGACTCAGCCTCAGGCTTTCAGGTGTCTGAGTTCCTATCTTTTTGTGCCTTCAAACCACATTGCCTGGCAGCCTGCTCCAGGTAAGAAGCACACAGTAAAATCCCCGGAAAACAAGCTTCAGAAAAACACTTGTAATGTCCTGCTTCCTGACTGGATAATTTTTTTCTTGATTTTTAAGAGATTTATTTTTATTTTATGTGTATGAATGTTTTGCCTACATATATGTGAACCACGTGTGTGCCTGGTGCCTGAGGAAGGCAGAAGAGGGCATTGGATCTCCTGGACCTGGAGTTTCAGATGGTTGTAAGCTGCCACGGGGTTCTCTGCACGAGCAGCAAGTGCTCTGGGTCGCTGAGCCATCTCTCCAGGGCAGGATCATGCTTTCTTTGACTTTAGCTGCTAAGAGCTCAGAAACAGATGTCGAGATCAGCCACAACCATCAGTTCAGGCTCTTAGAGCTCAAGCTTCCCTTTCCCTTCCTATCGCATCTGATTTGGATGTCCTCTTCAGTGGTCTGACTGTGCTGCTGCCCCTGCCGTCCCTCCTCCTTTGCCTGTCTCTCCTCCTCGGTTGTCTTTCTCCTCCCATTCCTTCTCTTCTCTCTCTGTACTGGTAAAGCATGATGGTATATGCAGAGCCCTTAGAACCCTGACAGCCACAGCACACTCCCTCAGCAGAGGTGTGATGCTGGTTTGGCTTTATCTCATTTTGTACTCATCTTAAAGCACTGGAAAGAATAACCACAGGGAAATATATATATATATATATATAGATATATATATATATATATATATATATCTATATATATATATATATACACACATATATATGAATGATTGGAATGTATTGTATGGAAGCCCACTAAGGGCAGGTTCCCTCCAAAGTGGATCCTGAAACCAGGGTATGGAACACAGAGTTCATTTGGACATTATCCCAAGAAGTACAGCGAGGGTGCAAAGAGGCCAGACAGGCCCAAGAGATGAGACAGTAGAGGGAGCATCACCAAATCCCCTCTTGTGGGAATGGAGGCTCTGCTGGAGAGTCTTGGGTAGTCTGGATAACACCTACCTCACTTGGGGCTGGAGAGATGGCTCAGCAGTTAAGAGCACCAACTGCTCTTACAGAGGACCTGGGTTCGATTCCAAGCACCCACATGGCAGCTAAGAACCGTCTTTAACTCCAGTTCCAGGGGAATCCAATGCTCTCTTTTGACCTCCATGGGGTGCACCAACTTACATGCAGACAGTACACTCATACACATAAAAAAAATTAAAAAAACCCCAAAACAAACAAAAAACCTACCTCACATTTCTCTACTGAAGGGCAAGGACACTGGAGCATTTATCCACCAATCCCTTCCTCTGTAGGCCAAAGGATGCCCCAGAGTTTCTTACATGAATGAAGAGAAAAGTTCATAGTGGTTCAGAGTTCTGGAGGTCTTAGCCCATAATCAGCTGACCTCATTGCTGTGGGCCTGTGGTGTACGGCACCATGGTGTAAGGCAAGCATGTATGGTGGAATAAAAAGCAAACAACAAAAACTAGGAAGAGCAGAGAGTCCTACAACCCCCCCTCAAGGGCATGCCCCAATGACTGAAGGACCTCCCGGTAGGCTCCACTCTTAGAGTTTCCACCGATGGGGGCCAAGCCTTTAACACACAGCTGTGGGGACTGTGTCTTCTTTCTCTCAGGTCCTCAGCACCTAGTATTTCTTGGATGCTCAGTAAACCTTTGGGAATGAGCACAGAATGGATGAAGAGCACAAAAGGAGAAATTTACTCAAGTTCAATGATTGCAGCTCAATAGTGTTAAACCATTTAGGTTCTCTTGATATCAATGTTAACGTCTGACATTTATTTGTTTCTATTTCAAGTCCTTGGCCAAAGGCTATCAGTTCCAAAGGGAAACAAGGCAGCTTCCATAGAAAGCACCTCAGTAATCATAAATCGTAATGTCAATTGTTATTACTCCCTGCCTTAGTTACTCTTCTGTTACTGTGATAAAACACCATGACCAAGGGAACTTATAAAAGGAAGAGTTTATTTAGCTTATGGTGCCAAAGGGACAAGAGTCCACCATGGCAGGGAGGCATGGTGGCACAGGTGCTGGAGGAGGAGCAGAAGCTGAGCAGTCACATCCTCAAGCAGGCACAGGAAGCAAAAAGCAACTGGGGCTCTCACAAGGCTTAAGAACTGTTTTATTTTTTTAATTTTTTATTAATTTTATTTATTTCTGTATGTGTATGAATGTACTGCCTGCATGCAAGTTTGTGCACCCATGTCGTGCAATGCTGCGGAGGTCAGAAGAGGGTGTTGGATTCCCCTGGAACTGGAGTTCTCCTGGAATTGGAGTTTCAGACGGTTCTCAGCCGCCATGTGGGTGCTGGGGATCGAACCCGGGTCCTCTGTAAGAGCAGTCAGCATTCTTAACCACTAGGCCATCTCTCCAGTCCCAGCTTAAGAACTCTTTAAGCCTGCCCCTAGTGATGTGCTTCCTTTAGCATGGCCACACTTTCTAAGATTCCCCCAAAACAGCACCACCAACTGGTGACAAAATGTCCAAATACTTTGGAGCCTGTCCTGTATCCTGTGGGACTCAGTTACTAGTGGGTTTCGAGGGGAGACCCCAAACCTGAAATATAATGGGCGAGAGAAAAGAGCGAGACCAAGCGAGGTTGTCAAGGTCTGTTTTAATGAAACAAAAGCGGTTACATTTATACTTTGTAGAAAGGCAGGAAGTGAGGAGGGGGAGTGGGGCAGAGGGGAGCAGGCAAGGGTGATCTGGCAGGGCTTGCAAAACGTGTTTAAGATAAGCTTGGAATGTCCTGTGGGCTGAAACATCCTGGGCTTATCTTCAGCAAACGTTAGCATAGCCCTAAGATCGGATCCCTGCTGAGCCAGCAGGGCTTGTCCGGACTTGTCCAGGCAGGACTGTGTCTCGGTCTCCAACAGGAGCCTATGGGGGACATTCTCATTCAAACCCCACACCCCCATCCTCCTCATCATCTGGGTTTAGGGGACTCAGAACCCCACTGGACTGCCTGTCTCATTGTTATGTAGCTTGGCAGTTAGACAAATCTTTTATTGTTTGTTTGTTTGTTTACTATCTTTTTTATTTGTTTATTATTTCTAAGGGATTCAGAGCACAGTTGTTTTCAGTTCACATTGATGTTGCTCAGTTCGCCATACAATTAGGTAATTGGTGCTAGCATCCACAGATGAGGGACACCATTCATCGTTTGTTTTTCTGGGACTGTGTTACTTCACTCAGCATGATATCTTCTAGCTCCACCCATTTACCTGCAAAACTCATGATGTCAACTTTACTGCTCCATAGAACTCCATTGTGTAGATGTACCACATTTTCTCTATCTACTCGTCAGTTGAGGGGCACTTGGGTTGGTTCCAGCTCCTTGCTATTGTGAAGAAAGCTGCAATAAACATGGCCGTGCATGTATCTCTGTGGTAAGATGAGTCTTGTGGGTACATGCCCAGGAGTGGTATGGCTGGGTCAGGTGGCAAGTTCATTCCAGTGTTCCAAGGGTTCTCCACACTGCTTTCCATAGTGGCTGTACAAGTTTACATTCCCACCAGCAGTGGATGAGTGTTCCCCTTTCCCCACAACCTCTCCAGCACTTGGTATCATTTGTTTTCTTGATCCTAGCCAGTATTATTGGAGTAAGATGATATCTTAAAGTGGTTTTGATTTGCATTTCCTTAATTATTAGTGATGTTGAACACTTCTTTTTTTAAAATATTTTATATATATATATATTTAAAATTTTTATTTATTTTTGCATGTGTATGAATGTACTGTCTGCATGCAGGTCTGTGCACCCATGTTGTGCAATGCCACAGAGGTCAGAAGAGGGTCTCAGATTCCCCTGAAACTGGAATTTTCCTGGAATTGGAGTTACAGACAGTTCTTAGCCACCATGTGGGTGCTGGGGATTGAACCCCAAGTCCTCTGCAAGAGCAGTCAGTGCTCTTAACCGCTAGGCTATCTCTCCAGCACCTGAACACTTCTTAAGATGTTTCTCAGCCCTCTCTAATTCCTCACTTGTGAAGTCTCTGTTCAGCTCTTTGCTCCATCTATTGAGTGGGTCATTTGTTTTCTTTTTTCTTTGTTTTTTGAGTAGTTTATATATTCTGGAAATCAATGCTTTGTCAGATGTATCTGCGGTGAAGGTTTCCTCCCACTCTGTGGGATTTCTCTTCACTTCCTTGATTGTTTCTTTTGATGTACAGAAGCTTTTGA
Organism: Rhizomys pruinosus; assembly: GCA_009823505.1. Classification (NCBI taxonomy): domain Eukaryota; kingdom Metazoa; phylum Chordata; class Mammalia; order Rodentia; family Spalacidae; genus Rhizomys; species Rhizomys pruinosus. The sequence continues at coordinate 1,799,745 of VZQC01013236.1, read as the reverse complement.
GTTTGATGAGGTCCCATTTGTCAATTGTCGACCTTAATTCTTGTGCAGCTGCTGTCTGATTTAGGAGGTCTTTTCCTACGCCTATGTCTTGTAGTCTGCTGCCAACTTTTTCTTCTAATCGCTTTCAGAGTTTGGGGTTTCACATTGAGGTCTTTAATCCATCTGGAGTTGACTTTTGTACAGGGCAAGAGGTAAGCATTTAATTTCATTCTTCTACAAGTGGTGATCCAGTTTTATCAACACCACTTGCTGAAGATGCTATCTTTCCTCCATTGTGGCTTCTTGGCCCCCTTGTCAAATATGAGATGGCTGAAATTGTATGTGCTCAAGTTTGGATCTTCAGTTTTGTTCCATTGGTCAACAGGTCTGTTTTTGTGCCACTACCAAGCTGTTTTTATGACTATAGCTCTGTAGTATAGTTTGAAGTCTGGTATAGAGATCCCCCCTGGGTTGTTTGGGCTATTTGGGGTCTTTTGTTTTTCCAAATGAAATTAAGGACTTTTTTTTCCCAAGCCTGTGAAGAACCTCTTGGAGATTTTAATTGGGATTGCATTAAATCTGTACAAGAGTTTGGGTAGAATGGACATTTTTACTATGTTAATTTTCCCAATCCATGAGCATGGAAGGTTTTTCAATCTTCTGATGTCTTCTTCAATTTCCTTCTTCAAGTGTTTAAAATTTTTGTTATAGAGATCTTTGGTGTCTTTGGTTAGGTTTGTTCCTAGGTATTTTATTGCTTTGGAGGCTAGTGTGAGTGGGAAGGTCTCCTTCTATTCCTTCTCCAGTTGCTTGTTGTTGGTGTAAAGAAAGGCTACTGATTTTTCTAGGTTAATTTTGTATCCTGCCACTTTACTGAAGCTCTTAATTGTTTCTAGGAGTTTTCTAGTGGCGTTTTTAGCATCCCTTAAGTAAACAATCATATAATCAGTTAGACAAGTCTTAAGCACCTTTTGAACCTCAATTTGCCTGATTTGGTGATGTTTTGTTATCTCCCCCCTTTCTTGCTATTTATTATTTTACCTTGGCTTGGTATATACTTAATAAACTCACTCACTCAAAACTGAAAATATGGCTATCATAGATCATTCTCCAGACTGCACAGAACAGATGGGCACAAAGGCAGTGGGTCCAGTTCCCTGCCCTCTGTACCTTGACTGTGTGATATAAAGTTGCTTTGGTCCTTTCAACTTCTTTCAAGCATCAGTTATCAAAAGCAAATTAAGTCACATTTAAATATGTACCACAAAGATGGGAGGTAAGGCTGTAGCCTATGGTTTCTGTTGAGGTTTCGGAAACCCAATGATACAATTTTTAAAATTTTTATTTATTTATTTTTCTATGTGTATGAATGTACTGTCTGCATGTAGGTTGGTGCACCGGTGTCGTGCAATGCTTCAGAGGTCAGAAGAGGGCGTCTGATTCCCCTGGAACTGGAGTTAAAGACAGTTCTCAGCCACCACGTGGGTGCTGGGGATCGAACCTGTGTCCTCTGCAAGAGCAGTTGGCGCTCTTAACTGCTAGGCCATCTCTCCAGCCCCCAATGATACAATTTTAAAGCATACAAGAATAGCCTATGTTATTTGTCAAGTTCTGTTCCTTGTCAAGTTCTGTTCCTTGTCAAGTTCTGTCACGAAATCACCCAATCCATATCCGTCTGTGCAATGTCAGAGAAGGTGAAACCACCTACTACTTAGGAAGAGGACTGGTGGTCAAGTGCAGAAGGGGCAAGAAGGGGAAATGAGATGCAGAGACAGTGGTGGCAAGGAGCTCTCAGAACATCTGGGTAGTAAAATACCAACAGCCTTGATGGGAGATATGGAAAAGTCAAGACAGATGCAAGAGAGGTAATAAATGAAGCCAATGTATCCTACTGGGGTCAGGAGGAGGTTACTTAGCAACAACTTCTATGTCTCAAACTCAGAGAGTTGTGTCATGACCGAAAATAGAAACCACAGCATGATGAAGAGGGGGGAAGAAACAGTTCCAAGTTGGGCATTTTAAATTTGAGGTCAGTAAGAAATCCAGATGAAAATGTCTAGCTATGGGGCTGGAGAGATGGCTCAGTGGTTAAGAGCGCCGACTGCTCTTGCAGAGGACCCGGGTTCGATTCCCAGCACCCACATGGCAGCTAAGAACAGTCTTTAACTCCAGTTCCAGGGGAATTTGACACCCTCTTCTGACCTCCAAGGCATTGCATGACATGGGTGCACCAACCTACATGCAGACAGTACATTCATACACATACAAAAAAAAAAAAAAAAAAAAAAAAAAAAAAAAAAAAAAAAAAAAATACACAAAAAAAAAAAAAAAAAAAAGTAGCACATGAAAAGAATTATTGCATAACTAAGTGCCTAATTCTGTGGTATAGACTGTAAAAGCAGTATGAAGTATATTTTCAGGTTAGTTTTCAAACACTCATAAAAGTCTACAGATACATATGCAAATATAAATTATGTATGTGTAAGTCTACAGATACATATACACATATAAATTATGTATGTGTAAGTCTACAGATACATATACACATATAAATTATGTATGTGTAAGTCTACAGATACACATATAAATTATGTGTATGTAAGTCTCTGATAAAAAGTTTGTAATACAAATTTGCCCTGGCAGCATAGTTATTTGCATTGTGAAGGAGGGTAGAGGTCACTCCATCAGACAATGTCTTCATCTGTTTCTTCATAAAACTACTTATTTATTGAATATTCAATCCTGTTCTCTCTTCAATCAGAAGGAAAATGGTTTCTGTAACTGAAACAAAAAATAGGCCATTGATCACACTCCATAGAGGGTTATAAATCAGAAAAAGTCAATGTTAGGTCAAATAGGTGAAGCAAAGGAAAAAAATAAACACCCATAACTCTGTAGCACAACTACCTAAATCAATGTACTTCTCAGCTTCCAGATAAAGAATTGTATGTAGCTCAGAGAGGGTAACCTAGAAAACAGATGGGACCCCTGCCAGTGAATACAGGTCCGGCTCCTTCATCATGAAGCACAGGCAGGTTGGCTAATTATGAGACTTTCCACCTGTCAATATCACCATGCAGTGCTCCACGGGGAGGCTACAGAGATCCCTATTCCTCTCCAATAGAAATAGGTGGACTTGGCTTGCATTTGCAAACAAACCAGAAACCAATTTAGAGGGAGCAGTATTTTTACTTTCTCTGTGCAAATTACTTTCAGGTGAGGTGTAGATGTACTCTTGCTCTTACCATCAACTTAAATGGGCTTGAAACAAAGCACTAGTAAGTTTAAGTCACGCTGGAGGGTTTCCTGGAATGGTTGGAGCTTCAGAGTAGACAACAAGGCCTGGAGCTCTTTCCTTGGCTCTGCTGCTAAGAGTGCTCCAGGGAAGACTCTCAACTTTTAAAGTGCATCCTGGAATCTTTGTTCTTCATGAAGTCTTGTTAAGAAATAAATTCTAGGATCTCTGTGAGTTTAAATCCAGCCTGGTCTACACAGTGAGTTCTAGGCCAGCCACAGGGCTATATAGTGAGATCTTGTCTCAAAACAAAACAAAACAAAACAAACAAAAAAAATGGAGAAAGACAGACATTCTAGGGCTGGTGAGATGGTTTAGTAGGTAAAGGTGCTTGTTGCTGCCAAGACTGACAACCCAGGATCCACAAGGTGGAAGGAGGGAACTGACTCTCCAAGGTTGTCCTCTGGCCTCCACATGTAAGCCCGACACCACACACACACACACACACACACTACAAATAAGTGTAAAATAATGCATTTATGCAATAAAATCTTAGGAAGTATGGAGCCCTACAATATACAGGACATCTGGGACTCTCAACATGAACCTTTAAGATACTCTGGCCATTATTTATATCTATGGGCAAAAATCCCATGGTGACACACCTCTGTAACCACTTCATCATCATAGTGAACGGAGCCATCTGCTTACTTGTTCCAGGCCCCAAATTAGCTTTACCAGGACCCAGGGTACAAACATAATGTCTTGAAGGTTTGCAAAGCTTTTCACATACCAATTCCTTGAATCCTCAAAACCTCTCTCAATTAGGTAGCAAGTCTCACTCTTGTTCTTATTTTAGGGACAAGGGGCCAGAGCTCCGGAATCCAGGTGTCTCCTGCTTCTTTTAACTCTTCCTGCACCCCTGCCAGTTTGTAAAGTCCTTTTGGATTCTCTGCACTTTTCAGACACAGGCCTCTAAGGCTGGATTATTGGTCTTCTTCCTCTCACTCCTAAAGATAAGCTTTCTTTCTTTTCTTTCTTTCTTTCTTTCTTTCTTTCTTTCTTTCTTTCTTTCTTTCTTTCTTTCTTTCTTTCTTTCTTTCTTTCTTTCTTTCCTTCCTTCCTTCCTTCTTTCTTTCTTCCTTTTTCTTTTTCTTTCTTTTTTTTTTTTTTTTTGTGTGTGTGTGTGTGTGTGCGTGTTTGAGACAGGGTCTCCTGGAACTCTCTCTGTAGACCTGGCTGGCCTTGAACTCACAGAGATTCTCCTGGCTCTGCCTTCCGAGTGCTGGGATTAAAGGCGTGCGCCACCATGTCCAGAAAGATAAGCTTAATTTTCTGCTCTTTTTAGTCTGCATTTCCATAATTATTTCTCTACCTGGGATAAACACAAATTCCAGCCTTCTCCCCAGTTTCCATTTGTTGATGCTGTTGCTGTTAGGAGGGTTTGAATCAGAACTGTCCTCCGCAGGCTGCAATGTTCTCTGCTGGCTCCCAGCCCATGGCACTATTTTGAAGGCTGCAGAGCTCGTATGAGGTGGGGCCTGGCTGGTAGAAGTAGGTCACCAGGGCAGGAGAATTCCTTCCCCAGGAGGAAAAGAAATATCTGCCCCCTCTTCATAAAGCCCCAACAACAAACCGAAGTTCCACCAAAGTTCACCCAGGAAAACCAATTAGTTTATTCAGAGCATGGAGAGGGGTTACTGGCAGGACTGGGGGGACTGCAGATCCTTCACCAGCATAGGTGATGGCTTCCCCACAGTGGCATAGACAGAGCTCCTTCTCTTACCCCTCCCTAGCCTATTCTAGCACCTAACATTGGGATCTAGGTGAGCCTTCAACAGCCCTTCCCATTCCCTCCTTTTCTGAGGAGATGCCAACAGTCAACAGGTCTACTCATGATGACTCCTGTAAGCAGGCACAGCTCAGCTGATGAAGACGGTGGCTCTTTGTTCAGAGGACCATGATCTAATGGACTTTATCTGCCCCTGGTCCCAGCAGGTAAACTCTCTGCCTCTTGTCTGGCACAGATGAAGCCACTATCAGTGCTATGATTTCTCTTCAGTGATGGACAGAAATTTCTCTGAAACTGTGAGACAAAGTAAACTTCTCCTTTAAATTGTTTCTGTAAGGTATTTTGTCCTAGAAAAGAGAAAAGTGACAAATATAACTGACCGCTCTATGCCGTGTAGTCTACCCACTCCCATCCTTCCTTCACCCCCTTACTCCACTGCGAACACCATTTAGTCATTCAATAAATGTTCCCTGGGCTCCTACTTTTTGTGAGGGTAATTTTTAGAAACTTACGAGTGAGGGGAGAACGCAAACACACATGCCATTACAATAGATGGGAGTAGGTATTCACATTTTAAGTCTTTTCATCTCTGCTCTGAATTCCTCATTATTTGCATTTTCAGTCTTAAGTTGTAGAATATACCAGGGTAAGACCTGCAATTTTACATCACCTCTAAAATATGAATGGAAAGAGATATCTCAAAAAGAGTTTTTTTTTTTCCCAACTTCATTTTTTCCTTTGGACAGGTTAGGTAAAGACATACAAAAAAAAAGTTTCATTTCAAGAGAAACAGCTGGAAATATGGTGGCGAACAAGATCATTTTAATCACTGAATGGAATATGTTCTTCACTTGGTATTTTTTAGGCTTGGAGATTCTTCTTAATTTTTTAAATTAATTTTATTTATTTCTGTATGTGTATGAATGTACTGCCTGCATGCAAGTTTGTGCACCCGTGTCGTGCAATGCCGCGGAGGTCAGAAGAGGGTGTCGGATTCCCCTGGAACTGGAGTTCTCCTGGAATTGGAGTTTCAGACAGTTCTTGGCCGCCATGTGGGTGCTGGGGATTGAACCCCGGTCCTCTGTAAGAGCGGTCGGCGTTCTTAACCGCTAGGCCATCTCTCCAGCCCAGGCTTGGAGATTCTTCTATCTGCCGCTACTGGGTTACTAGAAATTCTCCACTAAGAACTAGCAACATTTATAAATGTTCCTTTGTGCATCTGCTCTACACAAGGCCTGCGGTGAAGTAGAAGTTCAAGAGCTTCTTAATTCATTAGTTGGTAGCTTATTGATTCTGAAAGCTATAGAGTCTGCTTTGTCATCATTTTTATAAAGCATTACTCAGGGTAGCGCTCCCTGTAAAATATTGAGCTTATTAAGAGTTTTTGGGCCACTGATTAATGTTCACAGCAAAAGCTGTGTTAAATAAATTAGGTACTAAATAAATCTAAAGTGAGTGTGGGAAGTCATCAGCTAAATTAAGACGCTGACAAGTCACATAACAAGATGCAAAGGAATAGTAATTAGGAGAAATAATCACCTTTGCTGCCAGGAGCTCAGGTTTGGCCCCAAGTGAAATACTCCCTGGACTTGTCTTCTAAAGGCAAATCTTGCTCTTTCATTCTTCTATGAAGGGATGAGCCATAAGAAATCCTTCTCTAGATTTCAAGGCCCACCACATACTCCCATAGAGATTTTTTTGTGGAGAGCCATCTCGTTCGAGGGAGAACACCAGATTTCCAGAAGCACACATGGTCTGAACTGGCCCTCCATGCAGATTATGCCCCAGCGTGTCACACCTACCTTCTCCCTGTCTCTCTCTCTCTTTTTCTTCATTTGCTTTCTTTCCAGGCAGTGAAGTTTCTGCAGGCCATCTGCCTTTGCTCTCTGGCCCTGCTCCACTTTTCCAGCTTAGGATGTGAGCCTGTCACCTGCCTGAGAACGTGGTGTGATGGTCAGCCTAGTACATTGGAAGCCGATGGGCCTGGTTGCTGCCTCCTCACTTGTGGGAATAAACTGTCCTTGGGAATCATTTTCAGCAGGATTTTTGTAGCTTGCACTCAGACAGAAGTCCCACTTTAGGGCTTTTCTGCTCAGAGGATAAGGATAGTTCCCAAGTGATGCTGCTGGGCTTTCTAGAAAGGTAACAGTTTTGTGTCTTTATGGCACCAGTTTCCAGTGATGATTCTCACACAATGGCCTGGGCTTCTCCGGACAGCTGAGACCGAGGTCAGCACTCTTCTCCTCGGCTCTTCAGCCTCTCAGACCAACAGTTTTCTTCTTTGGGGATTTCTTTTTTGTCTGTCAGCTGGACTAATCTGGGAAGCAGGATTTACCTTTCTTACTGGCTCCATCTTAGGATTTAGCATTGAAGTCCCTTCTGCTTTGAAGTATGCTTCCAAATGTACAAACCAAGATGAGGTTTGCCAGCCACAGCACTTGCACTTAGAATACTCTTATAATTCTGGAAAATGAAGTAACAATGGCACCAAACAATTAAAGCCTAAAAGAAAGTGACAGAGGGAGGTTGCGTGGAGCATGAGCCTTAACTCCCATAGGACACCATCTCCTCCATCACAACTTTTCTGTCATGGAAATTCCATGCAATCCCACGGAAATTCCAGGTATAGCCCACATTGGTCAACAGTGAAGTGAATCGCAAGAGCTTAGCTTGCAAAATCCTTGTATTGTGGGTACATAAACGAGGAAACATGATTGCTTTAAGAGTCAGCTTTTCTCCCTGCAAAAGGCCCTCGAATATACACTAAAGGGCCTTTAGAGAACTTTATTACTGAGCACATTGAGAACTTGGTTCCTTTGTGAGATATTATTTTAGTTCATCAACAAATATTTATTAAATACTGTATTAGTTATCTACTACTGTATTAAAATGACTCCCAAACTTGATGGCCTAAAATAAAAATAAACATCTGTTATTTCACGTGCTGTGTGGGTCAGGAATTCAGGACCTGCTCAGCAGGTGATTCAGTTGTAGTCAAGGTATCAGTGGGGCCTGATGAGATGGCTAGATGGGTAAAGGTGTTTGTCACCAAACTGAATGACCTGAGTTTGATCATCAGAACCTATATGGGGCCATCTCCAAGGCTGCCCTCTACAAAATTTATGAGACACAGCTTGGGCACAATAGGGCACAGCTGGGGACTGAAGCCAAGATTCCTTCCCTCAAGGAACTTACATTCTTTTTTTTTTTGAGATAGGGTCTCCCTTTAGTCCCAGCTGGCCTGGAGCTCTCTCTATAGACCAGGCTGACCTTGAACTCACAGAGATCCACCTGCCTCTGCCTCCCGAGTGCTGGGATTAAAGGCGTGTGCCACCACGCCCAGAACTAAAGATGGTTCTTAGCCGCCATGTGGATGCTGGGAATCAAACCCAGGTCCCTTGCAAGAGCAGTCAGTGCTCTTAACTGTTGAGCCATCTCTCTAGACCTGGAACTTACACTCTTAAGTTAGGCGATTTGATACATATAAAATAATGTGAAGAGTATTAATGTTAAATAATAGTCAAATTTCTGGGACTGTAAGGAAAAGTCAGTCATTCCTATGCTGGTTTATAAACTCTTGCCACACATCGCTCCTCTTTATTCCCCACAGAACTAAGCTTAGGACCTTGACAAAGTAGATACTTAGTAGTTATTTCTGGAGCAAACAAAATTCTATGGCAAAGTAAAAAATGACTGCAAACTAAGAATATGTTGTTGAGTGTAATAGCTGAAGAATTTTTTATATTGTTCATCAGAGTTCATTTAGATTTTTTAGAAAAATATTTTATTCATTATTGCATGGTGTGTGTGTGTGTGTGTGTGTGTGTGTATGATAAAGATCTCTCAATTAGGACTGAGCATGCAGACTGTTATTCTCAGCACTCTGATCAGTTATACATCTCTGCACTGACTGCTGTCTACTGTAAATGGAAGCTTCTCTGACCAGATCAAATTTTTATTGTTTTCATTTTCTGTAAACATCATGTCAGGAGACCATTGGAATCAAATTGAGAGAACCCCAAATGAAGGACGTGGGGAATACAGATCACTAAGCAAACCTAGAAGTAAAAGGAAAGGTACAGATGGGTTTACCTTGAGAGGAACAGGGAAATGTAGGTATTTTTCTAGGAAAAAAGAGGGGCTGGAAAGATGAGAAAAGAAAACAGAACTGGAGAAAAGAATGCTGGTGATTGATAATGTCCTGGGAAAATACTCCAAGGCAAGTAGAGGAGTAAACCTTGAAAAGCAAAGCAACATTTCTGCTTTTGAGGGTGGATACAAGCTTGCTATTTCAGGGTAAAGAAGGGGGGTTTTGTTAGGTCGTGCTGAATGACCTTGGTTTTTTTTTTTTGTTTTTTTTTTTTTTGTGTGTGTGTGAAGTGGGAGGTGAGAGCTCTCTATAGACTGAAGGACGAAGAAGTTGGTGAACTTGAAAACAAGTGATTGTGGGAGAACTGCCGGCAGGACTCTGACAGAGTCAGTGACCTAAATACCTTTGGAAGTTAGGAGCCAGCTGAGTGAGATCGTCTGGGTTTATAGAAGCATCGGCATGCATGGGGACATGGTGTCCTCTGGCATCTTTCAGCAGGCTGGGAGCAGAAGGACAGGAAACGGATGGAATGTAGTAACAGCTGCGTCTGTAGCCGGGGTCTCAGGAGACTCAGTCCATCTGACTTCCATTCTGACTGAATGTTCCAGTCACATGATATCATTTTTTTGCTTTGAAGATCGTTATGAACCTTGGGCGGAGAAGAAATGACAATAATTTGTCATTGAAATGTGTGGTGTGTAATGGAGAAAATACGAGAAGGGTTTAAATCTTTTTAATAGTTCCTAACATGGGAGATAGCTCAGTCAGTAAAGTGTTTGCCTTGCAAGAAAAAGACCTGAGTTCAACTGCCAGGATTCACTTGTTATTCCAGTGCTGGAGATACTGAGATGGGGGTGAGGGGACCAGGGGGCTTGTGGCCAGGTAGCCTAGCCTACTCAGCAAGCTCCAGGCCAGTGAACAACTCTGTTTCCAAAAAAAAAAAACAAAAAAACAAAAACAATATAGCCAGCACCCAAGAAATGACACTGCTACAGAGCCAAACAAGGTTCCCTCTAAGAGTTCTTAGTCTCATTAAGAAAAGATTTAAGAATGGACTCTGGAGCCAGGCGTGGTGGCGCACGCCTTTAATCCTAGCACTTGGGAGGCAGAGGCAGGCGGATCTTTGTGAGTTCAAGGCCAGCCTGGTCTACAGAGTGAGTTCCAGGTGCTACAGGGAGACTCTGTCTTGAAAAGACAAAAAAAAAAAAAAAAAGAATGGACTCTGACAGAAGCTTTAGGACAATTTTAATAGAGTTAAAAGAAAAATCTCCAGGACAGGCAAGCTGTAAATCTGATCAGTTGCCCAGAGGAGGAGAATAGAAGAATGAAGAAAAAAGCTAGACTGGTTAAAGCTGGCTTAGAGGTCAGACACATAGACATGGCGGGGAGGAGAGCTTTAGAGAAAGAGTAAGAAAGCCCCAAAGGGTGGGGTGGCCCCAAGTGTTATGGAAAACATGCTTAGAAAGGAGTAGAAAGAAGATTAAAAAAAGACATCATGGCTGATTCTGAGCAGGACAAATTTACCAACTCAGTGCACTAGGGCTATTGCTCTAGCATGGCTTACAGTGAGCCAGCTGTCCTAGGGGTGGTCCACTGGGCAGGTGATTGGCCCGGCTCAAGTGGAATATTGAGTCTCCCTCCAGGCCAGAGATTTTATTCTCTTGACCAGTTTCTCTCTCTCTCTCTCTCTCTCTCTCTCTCTCTCTCTCTCTCTCTCTAGTCTTTTTGAGACAGAGTCTCCCTGTGGCCCCAGCTGGCCTGGAACTTGCTATGAGGACCAGGCTGGCCTTGAATTTACAGAGCTCCACCTGCCTCTGCCTCCTGAGTGCTGGGATTAAAGACATGCATCACCACGCCTGGCTTGACCAGTTTTCTCTTAAGGGGGCTTTTCTTGCTCATCTGAGGTTGATCTCACATACATGTGCAACCACATAAACATACACTCACATGCACTCACATATACAAAATAACAATTCCTACCTTGAAGACTTAAAATTTCAGTTACTGACTACCATGGTTTCCTATCATATTGGAAATACATTAGTAATTAAACAATTGTTTGATTTACAATTAAACAATCAAGTGAGATGCACAGAGGAATGCCACATAATGATGGTCAAGTTAGGAGTCCTGTATCAATAGTTGGGGGTCAGAGAGGGGGCTAATACCCAACAGAACTCTTGACCCTGAGGAGAAGCAGGGCAGGGTTTATAAAGCTTAAACAGACAATGACATCATGCCAGGGGCAAAGCCAATAACCAAGGCCAGGTCATTTAACAAAGAGGTTTTCAGTTAACAAAACATTTCGATAAGAAAAAAAAAATCCTAGTTTCTCAGAATTGTACAAACAATGGGTTCCATGGCGATGCAGGTATAGTTGGAAGGGAAGATGTGCTCTCTGGACCTGCTACCTGGCTGCTTGTCAGTTTCCCAGTGCTGTAGAAACAGTGCACTCCCTGAAACTACCTGCATGAGATGTTCTGCCTGGCTGGCTGCAGTGGGAATGGCTGGCCCAAAACACAGAGTAAAGTGAAAGTCACTAGAACAAAATGGAGTTAGTTTTGCCATTTCAGATTCTCATGTTCTTCCACAGGCATATCCTTTCACAAACTACCTAGTGCAATCATGCTTTATGCCAGATATTCTCAAGAAGATAAACTAGACTTAACCTTAAAAGACCCGAGTTCCATTCCAGCTTTGTCACAATATATGTGCCCCTCAGCAGACCATCTTACCTCCCTAGCTTTAATTGCTTGTTTGTAAAATGAGGAGACTACATGGATTCCTTCCCAGCCCTCTTTTCACTGAGCTTTTGCTCTGTGAGTGCCACACGAGTTGGACACTAGAGGTCACATTTAGATAACCACTCACAAACACATCCTTCTGAGTCTGATAAGCATGCTCACTTCCTCAATAGCAGCCCCTCGGCAGCTAGATTGGGTGGCCTACTTTCTCATTAAAAAGTCTTTAAATGGGATCCATGCTATTCCCTTTTTGGCTTGCTGAGCATTGTGGGGTTGAGGTGAGAAACACAGGTTTCTCTGACTCTCACTTTTTCCTTTGGGTTAATGCTATTTTCTTCCTTTCACACCTGACTCCCCATTAGGCCTTCACTTGAGAAGCAAATTATTCCTGAAGTTTTCATAGTTCTTTTCTACCAATACCTCTTCTTTGCTGGGTGACTGGGCCCCAAATCAGATCCAAAAAACAAATACAAAAATACCAAAAGCTACCTTCATGAAAATACTTTATTTGTTTTGGACACAGGATCTTCCTGCAGCAGCAGCTGGCCTCCATTTCACAGAGATCTGCCTGCCTCTGCCTTTCTTTGCCAGTATTAATGCTGGGAATCACCACACCCAGCCTGTGGAAACATTTTTTTGATAGCTTCTTATTTAATGGTCAGCATTTGTGGTGGTTTGAATGAGAATGTTCCCCATAGGCTCCAAGTATTTGGACATTTTGTCCCCAGTTGGTGACCCTGTTTTGGGAGACCTTAGGGGGTGTGGCCATACAAGAGGAAGTACGTCACTGGGGGTCGGCTTAGAGAGTTCTGAAAGCCTTGCCAATCTCCTGTCCAGCTCTGCTTCCTGTGCCTGCTTGAAGATGTGAACCTCTGCTTTCTGCTTCTGCTCCACCACCTCCTGCCACCATGCCTCCCCACCAGGATGGACTCTTAATTCCCCAAGAACTGTAAGCTCAAATAAACTCTTCCTTTTATAAATTCCCTTGGTCATGATGGTTCTATCACAGCAACAGAAAAGTGACTGATAAAGCGTTTCTCCCACAAGTGGAGTGTGTTTGAGACAAGTGGGCTTCTGATGTCTTTGAAATCTTGTATTACCATGTTCCAATCTGAGTATTCCCCTATCTAGCCTAAGAACCCATTTGCCCTCTCTTAATGGTCAATTCTTAAGGAAGATGGAAAATTGAAATGATTCATCATCTTATGGAAAGGATAATTCAATAACCTATCTCCACACTTAAAGCAACACTCCCTGGCATCTCTGCAGCTTCACAGCTTTCCAAGTGTTGCCACAAATATAATTTCTTTCTTTCTTTTCTAATTTATTTTTATTTCGTGTGTACGAGTGTATTGCCTACATGTGTGTAAGTGCACCTGTGTCATGCAATGGCCATGGAGTCAGAAGAAGACATTGGATTCCCCTGGAACTGGAGTTACAGACAGTTACCCACCACGTAGAATCTAACCCGGGTCCTCTGCAAGAGCAGCCAGTGTTCTTAACCACTGAGCCATCTCTCCAGCCCCACAATTTCTTTTTATTATCTTTCATGTGTTTCTCCCCCACCCTTCCCCATATCTCCTTTGAAATAAAGCCTAAGAGGGACACGGAAGGGACAGCCAAGAGGCAGGCAGCCTGGGGAAATGATCAAAGTTCTCCTCTGGGCAATTTGGGTTAGAGCCTTGACGGTGTTTCTCTGAAGATGTGTATCTTTTGGCAAATCACATTTACCCTGTGGGTTTGGATCTTCTCACCTGAACAGTGTGGCTCAGACATCCCTGTTCCTTGGGTGTACTGGGTCAGTGTGAAGATGGTCCTTTCTCACTTTCCAGGGGTCAGTTTGTCACTCACTCTCCTAGCAGCATTATTCAAATAGTTACCCCCTGGCCACAGTCCTCAAGCTATAAGCCTTCTGGATGACCTATAGGAAAATCAAAACTTCAACTTACTTCCTTCAATCCTGGATACAACCAGGAAAACTGGGCTTTTTTTTGCTTCTTCAACCTTGGGACCCATCTTCAAAATCCTAAAAGTGCCCTGACCTCAAAGCCTACTCCTGTTCTAAGTCCCTCAGGTAAAGAATTCTCAGGGGGGCTGGAGAGATGGCCTAGCGGTTAAGAGCGCCGACTGCTCTTACAGAGGACCCGGGTTCGATCCCCAGCACCCACATGGCGGCCGAGAACCGTCTGAAACTCCAATTCCAGGAGAACTCCAGTTCCAGGGGAATCTGAGACCCTCTTCTGACCTCCGCGGCATTGCACGACACGGGTGCACAGACTTGCATGCAGACAGTACATTCATAAACATACATAAATAAAAATTAATAAAAAAAATTAAAAAAAAAAAAAAAAAGAATTCTCAGAGGGGAGCTGGGGTGTTATAGGAGACAAGGCCCAAAGCCCACGGATGTCTCTTCTCCTGCCGTAGGTTACCACTAACTTTCCCAGAATTAGGGAGTTGCTTAATTTCTCATCTTGTGTAGACTCAGCATACTGTCTTCGCAGCAGAATATGGTGCAAGCATTGGCTTTGGAGTCAGCAAGACTTGAATTCAAGTGCAAGTGTTCCAAGCCACTCCTCCCAAGCTCAGTTTCCTGTCAGTGTAGGATATGAGAAAAGAAGTAACCTTAGGACATTGAGTGAGCCTTTGCTTGTTGTCCCAAGATTGTGGCTAGATTAGAGCTAAGCCCAAGAGGCACCAAGCATCCTGTGGTCCAAGTTTGGTGAACAACCAATGTACTTGGGAGGAAAAGAGAGACCTGGGTGGGTATGGGTATGCCCAGAAAACAGGACCAGAGATGCACGAGCCACACAGTCAGTAGGTAATGACCTCTGGGTTACAAGATGGAAGGTCCAAGATAGTAGAAGAATCACACACTGTGTCTCATGAGTCTGAAAGGAGACGCCTTTAGGAGAAAGGATTTATAATGGAGTGCTGATCCCCACCCTGGGCAAACCACGTACCATCATCTACAAGAAGAGCATCTGCCTACGGAGGCTACTAAGTGCAAGCAGTAGACTGGGCCAGAATCTGAAGGATGGAGAAGGAGAAAGTTAAAGATAGGAGAATGAGAAAACTGAGAAGCAGACTTTATTTACTTTCAGAGCTGAGGGAACAGGGAGAGATAAGATTGGAGTGAAATCTTAAAATAAGTAAGACTGAGTCTAAATATAAAAAGGGACAGTTTCAATAACTGGAAGTGTCAAGAGTTGCAGAGCTTGCCAACAGGCGTTTATGGAATTAACCCATGGGAAAGACAGTTGTCAAGAAGGACTATTTGGGGGTCAGTAATTAGGACAATCAGACATTGGGAACATTTATATCTGAGTTAGCTGACACTGAGCCCACTTGCTCTATCAGTAATTAACAATTTATTGTTTTGAGGGCTCTGTAACCCTGTCTAACTGGCTTTGCTTTACCATTGAGAGGATTCTCTCTCCATTAAAAAAAAAAAATCTTTGCATGATTGAACTTTTTGCCTGCTCCTTTCTTTAAAGTCCTCCATTTTGTTTAATGGGCTCCAATCCTTTCTTTATCTTGATGAACATTTAAATATATTTGTTTTGAAAAAAATGCTTTGAGGTTGGTAGTCTCATTACTGTCCCCCTCTTCTCATTTTCAGGTCCCTCCAGGCAAGTTCTGGACTCCATCATTCTCCCGAAGAGCTGCTGTTGAAGACACAGGTCTCATGACTCAATACTGCACCATGTAGCAAAGCTCCAGTTTTTCTCTATCCAATCTTCGCCTCTGTCTAAACTGATGCTCTCTTTAGATCCACGGATCTAACTGTCCAGGATCTCATTTGAATGTTTGTCAAGCTTCACAGTGTATCCAAAGTCCTGTCTTTTCCTCTTCCCTATGAACTGCTCCTTACAGACCTTTCCAGTATAGCTGCTGGAAACTATCTTCCTGTTACTCAGGACAAAATCTTGGATGCTTTGCTGATTCACCCCTATATACACACATATGCACGCGCGCGCACACACACACACACACACACACACACACACACACACAATTTACCATCGAATTATGTCAGTTTGGCCAGCAAAATATAACCAAATCTATCTCCTCTGCTTCTTGCCTCAGTTGTCTAAACTATGGTTTTAGCTCATCTGGATTGTCCTAATTGCCCTTCCTGAGTCTACTGTCCCCACTGTGATGGTTAAGGAACATTTGTTTCAACTTGCCTAGGCTGTTGTACCCAATTGCTATGGTTAAATATCAGTCTAGACATTGCCATGAAACCATTTAAGAAGAATATAATTAACATTTAATATTTAGTTGACTTTGAGTAAACCAGATTACCATCCCAGAATGTGGGTGAGATCCAATCAGTTTAAGAACAAAGACTAGGGTCTGGAAAGATGACTCAGTGGTTAAGAGCACTGGCTGCTCTTAGAGAAGACCCAGGTTCTGTTCCTAACGCTCACATGATGTCTGACAACCATCTGTAACTCCAGATCCAGGGACCCGACGCCCTCTTCTGGCCTCCACAGGCATTGCATGTGCACAGTACTCACAGACAAAAATTCGTACACATAAAATTAAGTAAATAAAGGAACAAAGACAAAGGCTCTCTGCAGAGGAGATTGTGCCTCTAGATTGAAATGGCACTTCCAGCCCATGGACTCAAGCCTGAAACATCAACTCCTAAGTGAATTTGCTATCCTGCCATATGGATTTTTACACTTGCTTCCTCAACTAAATGAGCTAAATCAATTCTCTCTCTCTCTCTCTCTCTCTCTCTCTCTCTCTCTCCCTCCCTCCTTCCCCCTCCTTCCCTCCCTCCCTCCTTCCCTCCCTCCTCCCCACTAGGTTTTGTTCTCTGGAGCCCTGACAAACACACCTCTTTATGACCATTCTCTCCATAAAGCAGTCAGAGGGAGCTTCTCAAAGAGAAAATCAGCCTGTCACACCTCTGATCGAAACCTGGTCAGATGGCCATGGACTTCAAACAGATCAGAAGCTGTGGGCTTTACAAGTGCCTGCAAAGCCCTCCATGATCTGGCCTGCCCATTCCTTTTCTAGTTGTTGCTTTCTAGTCTCCCTTTCAAGCTAGTTCAAGTTAAAGACAGAATTGGAGTTCCATGTCTGAGGCCTAATGGGAATCTGCATCAGGAACTACAAAGTTGAGGACCAAGGCTCTCTGTCACTCAGAACTTCACAGCTTCTCCTTGCTCTGATTCCCTTTTGCTTTGCTACTGTTTTAGCTGTTCTTTCTCTTGCTGCCACTAAATTCTTGACAAGAAAAAAAAAATGTAAGAGAGGAAGAGTTGATTTAGACTTAACAGTTTGAGGGGATAGCATCCATCATGGATGAAAGTATGCGGTAGGAATACATTGCATCCCAGTCCGGAAGCAGAGAGGGGTCAGTGCTAGTGCTCACTTTCTCCTGTTTATTCAGTTCAGAACCCCAGCCCATGGAACAGCACTGCCCACATTTAGGGTAGGTCTTCCCATGTCAACGAACCCAGTCTAGAAACGCCCTTATAGGTTCGCTCTTAGATTTGTCTTCTAGGTGATTGTAGATCGTGTGAAGTTTGCACTCAATGTTAACCATCACAGCTGCCTTCTATCTACTCCTTATAGGTATGGCCTCCAAGTGGCTGGCTCATGACCCAAGACACTGAGTCATCCAGCAAGCGTCTAATGAATGCCTACTCTATGTCAGCTACTCTTCTAGGTCCTATGGATAAAGCACTGAGGGAAAACAACAGAGGGTTAGAGGGATGGCTCAGGAGGTGAAGTACTTTCTGTGTAAGCATGAGGATACAAGTTTGATCCCCAGCCTCCATGGGAAAAAAAACAACAACCATCAAATGTGTCAGCAGGTGCTTGCAATTCTAGCTCTAGGGAGATAGACAGAGGACTTTGGGCCTTAATGGCCAGCAAATCTAGCTGAATTAGTGAGCAACTCTGAATGAAAAATTGAGGTTGAGAGAGATTGAGGAGGATATCTAACATTGACCTCTGGCCTCTATCATACTTTCAGGTGCGCCTATGCAGACATACGTACACACACACACACACACACACACACACAAAGGCATTTGCTTTATGGATTTTCTTTTTTTGTGTGTATGTACATGTGGGAGTCTGGTGCAGAAGACAAAGTAGATGAACATACAAACTATGGATTATGTCACAGTGCTGAAGTGTTGAAGAGAAGAGAACTCAGGGAAGAGAACTAGAGAATACTGGAGGGTGCAGTGTCAGGCAAGGTATGTATGTGTGCTGGGGTGTCTGGTTGATGGAATGACCTATAGGAGAAGCTGTGGAATCTAAAACAAGGGTCAAGGAGAGTCAGGTGGCAGGCGAGGGTGGAAGGAGCGAGATCAGATCCCTAGGCTAGTTAGCAAGGCCCTGCAGGTCATTAGGTTTTGACATTTGGTCTGGTTAAGATTGTTACTAGAGGGTTTTGATCAGGGGAATTCCATCATCTGATTCACTTTTTAAAATTATAATTACCACTGGGAGTGGTAACGCACACCTTTAATCCTAGCACTCAGGAGGCAGAGGCAGGCGGATCTTTGTGAGTTCAAAGCCAGCCTGGTCTACAGAGTGAGCTCCAGGACAGCTGGGGCTACAGGGAGACCCTGTCTCAAAAAGACAAAAAAAAATTATAATTATTTTTTAAACTGTTACATAAAAACATAAAGGTCCTATGTGTTTATGCTATTGTATTGAAAATACAAAGTCAAAGACAAAGGCAGAAGACTGCAGTCCATCTAAAATACAATTCTGACCATTAGGGGGAACAATAGGGATGGAGCTAAACAGAGTGGAAGTGGGAGAGCTTCCCCTGGGCTGCCATGGCCAGCATCCATTCTTTGTAAAGCATCTGTGGAAGGGATAAGATAGAGACCAAAACATGGCCAAAGGATAATTAAAGCTCTCTGGTAATAACCTTCCAAGTGGCTGACATGCCATTTGTGAACACACGATTATCAAATATGATCACCAAAACTCATTTATCACCCACTGTCCTACCTCCTTTGGGGACTCAGTCAGCCCTTGTTCTAAAAGGGGAAACACAATTTTAACAAAATTTGTTCAGTGAATTATTTAATTAGAAAGGAGCCTTTGCATATTTCATAGGTCTTTATCTCTGTTCTGAAATTAGTTGATAACTACTTGCAAAGAACAGTAGTTGTCTTGTTGATATGGGATAGATCTCAATTGCCCGGATGGGATGCCTTAGAAAGATAGCTCTGCAAGGAATTAACCTCTCACAGACCTGACAATTTATCTAGTTGATGCAAAGGGCCCTGAGGCCATTTCCAAAACTTTTTCCATCTCATCTGAAGGAGATAAATGAAATGAATTTAAATGTTGGGAAACTTATTAAGATAGTTTGAGGATTATTATTAAGTGGGAAAGTGAGATAACCCTCAGGAATCTCAGTTTGGAGTGCTCCCTTCCTTTCATCACCCCTTTAGGCACAGTAGGCCCTCTGGGACCTGAACAGAGCGAGTTGCTTTCCCTGGAAAGTGAAGTTTCTATGGTGCCTTGCAGGGATAGTGAAGCTATTCTGCTCAGAGGCCAGAAAGACGAGAAAGCCTTAGGCTTGGCCCAGACTCCAGATGCCCCAGAAGCTGTACACGAGTCCAAGAGTCAGCCTCAAAATGCCTCAGAGTGTTGGGGCTGGAGAGGTGGCTCAGCAGTTAAGAGTGCCAACTGCTCTTGCAAAGGACCTGGGTTCGATTCCCAGCACCCACATGGCGGCTAAGAACTGTCTTTAAGCCAGGCGTGGTGGCACATGCCTTTAATCCCAGCACTCGGGAGGCAGAGGCAGGCAGAGCTCTGTGAGTTCAAGGCCAGCCTGGTTTACAGAGAGTTCCAGGCCAGCTGGGGCTACAGAGAGATGCTGTCTCAACAAATCAAAACAAAACAAAAAAAAAAAACCACAAAACAAAAACAACAACAAAAAAACCTCAGAGTGTGGAGTATTGAAGGAAGGAAGGGCTGAAGGCCTGAGCAAGGGCTTGGAGCATGTCGCCTCTGGTTCTACTGGGTACATGTTAGCAATGGGTGGAAAGTTGCCTGCTGGTCTGCACCATGGCACCCATTTGCTTTTGGGGTGAGAAATTAAAAAGTTTTCTACATGTTGTTGTTTCTCAAACATGTGATTATCGAAGGCCATGGCAATTCTTAATTGGTTTTATCTTACTCATAATAAGATAAGACAAAAGAATCCATGATCTCACCATTCATGGGAATCGCCCTCATTTTGGGTGAAGCAGAATGTAGGTCATAAAGACATTTAACTTTGCTGACCTGAATCATGAACAAAACAAGAAGAAAAATAAGCAAAAACATTGTTCAGCCTGGGATTAAATGAAGGCCCTGAAGGTAGAAAATAAAGCAGATTGTGGAGTTTTAAGGGCACATGGCCTGTCTTTGGCATCAGTTTGTGGTAGAGAGGCTCCCCAGCTCTAGAGAGCTCCCCAGCTCTATGTCTGATCTCCATGGAGGGTTGGTTGGAATGCCAGCTGTGTTCTCATTGAAACTTGGACATGTATGTCCAAAAAGATTGTCAGCTGAGCATGCTCTTCAGTAAACTTCTCAAACGTAAAGGTCTAAGATGACTGTGAAAGGAGGTTTGGAAACCACTGGGCTGATTCTGACCACAACTGGTGGTAGCCTCCTGGCTTGGGTGAGACAGACAGAAAGTGAGAGGGAGAATTGCAGGCCAGGTCTATATGCTGTGGGCGTCAGTCCTAACTTCCTCTTCTGAATTGAATAAGCAGGGTGAGTAGAAGAGGAAGAGAGCAGCTTGCCTTTTCCAAAGGGGCCAGCAGAGGGTTAGGAGGCAGTGTTTTCCATAGAAGACACCCAGGGTGCTCCGGACCTGGTCATGAGGCTTGCAATCGAATTATTGGTGAGAGAATTGGGGAGGGAGGATGAAAAAAGATTGGGGAGAGTCATGAAGGCAGGTCTGAGACCCCTCTTATTCTGGAGGCCCCCTCTGTTGGAGGTGGCTAGAATGTCTCAGGATAGCTATGGTTCTTTGGGAGACCCTCCTGGCACTGTGTCTATAAGAAAGTTGTGTCTACAGCAGAGAAGTGTTTGAAAGTATTGGCAGTAAGTGGGTCGGAGGAACATGTGAGAGGAAACTAGAAATGTCCAAAAGATGGAGGTGCTGGACAGCAGACTCAGCCCCAATCCTGTATATTCCCAGTGCCCAGGTAAATAGATGGTGCAATCTACTTAGGGACCAGGGACTAAACACATAGTGAGGTTTTATTCCTCATATAACAGAGTATGAAGTAAGGCAAGGCCTTACTGGCTTCAAAGTCTCTCTATCCCTATCTCAAGAAAGAGAGACCAGTGATGTGGTTCTTAATAAAAGGCAAAATTGTACCAAAGAACCTGAGCAGTGTATATACACTGTCTGTCCCCCACCCCCAAATACACACACACTTCTGGGAGGAGAAATGTTCATGTTTGTAAACCCTTGGGGAAGTTTAAACTGGGTAGTACCTCTGTAGGTTAGGGGTAGAGCCAGGGTGGAGTTTTCTGTCATTGAGGCAGAAGTGGTGAACCCAGAAGGTGGGGTTGAGGGTAGTCCCAGAGCCTTCGAAGATGGAGGAGAGGCAGGTGGGTCACGGCATGAGGAGGCAGACTGGATTTCTACTTAATCATCAGTTCTGGTTAACCTTCCTTCCCTTTGAGACATTTATGTCCCATTGCAGATTAACATTCTATGACTTTTAACTTATAAGTTGGATTCTTCTATTCAGACCTCAATGAAACAGCCTTGATCTAAGGAACACAGGGCCTTAAAGCAAATCCTAACTACTTTATGTCTTTATGTCAAGACACAAGAATTACTTTAGAAGGTCACCTGCATTTGGAATTCAATCTCTTTTAATAAGAATTGAAGGCAGATGAGCTGGAGAGATGGTCTAGCGGTTAAGAGCACCGACTGCTCTTGCAGAGGACCTGGGTTCAATTCCCAGCACCCACATGGCCACTGAGAACCGTCTTTAACTCCAGTTCC
The DNA here is from genome assembly GCA_009823505.1 of Rhizomys pruinosus. NCBI lineage: Eukaryota > Metazoa > Chordata > Mammalia > Rodentia > Spalacidae > Rhizomys > Rhizomys pruinosus. The sequence continues at coordinate 1,777,899 of VZQC01013236.1, read as the reverse complement.
AGGGGAATCCGCAGCACAGGTGCACAAATCTACATGCAGACAGTACATTCATACACATAAAAAATAAATAAAATTTTTAAAAAAAGAATTGAAGGTGGGGCTGGAGAGATAGCTCAGTGGCTAAGAGCACTGACTGCTCTTGCAGAGGATCCTGGTTGATTCCCAGCACCCACTTGACAGTTAAGAACCTACATGCAGACAGTACACTCATACACATAAAAAATAATAAATAAATTGAAAAATATTTAAAGAACTGTCTTCAGTGCTGGTTGTGGTGGCACACGCCTTTAATCCCAGCACTCAGGAGGCAGAGGCAAGTGGATCTCTATAAGTTCAAGGCCAGCCTGGTCTACATAGCGAGCTCCAGGGCAGCTGGGACTAAAGGGAGACCCTGTCTCAAAAAGACAAAAAAACAAAACAAAAACAAAACTGAAGTTATATTACAGGGTTGACGTCAGAGACAGCCACAGTGGAGCCGCGTGGAGCCGTGTGTATCCGCGCTGCCTAACACTCTCCAATGCTCTTTCCTCTCTGTGCCTTTGTGCCATACACTTGAGTTCAGATTATTCTAAGTACCTCCAGCACCAGGACGAACACTCGAGGGACTTCAGATTCTCCAACAACTGACTTCTGTATTTTCTCTTGCATAAAAAAGGGGAGTTTTACTTTTTTTCTGTTTTGAATCCTGACAATAAAAACAATAATCTGAGTGGTTTGGGTCAAATGCAAGACTAAATGTTAGTTAAATTTTTAAAACAAAATTTCTCCTGCATTCCCATTATTCTCAGTGCTTTATTGTGAAGCTGAACTCACGAGAAAACCCGACAAACTGTATTAACTTCAGAAGGCAATGTTTTACACAGTAAATTCATAAACATCCCAATGTTATCACTCACTGAACTTGAAATAATAATTATTTCTACATTTATTCTCTCCCCTTTCCATAAAAAATTGGAGGCAGTCAGTTGAAATAATATACTTTATTTTTACCTCTTAGATAAATCAATGACTCATAGGAGTACTGTTAAATTTTTTTTTAATAAAGAATTTCATTAAAAGGTAAGATTGTTTTATATATTTTATATGATTTAATAATCTTACTAATTGCAAATTTCCTGAATAATATAACCTTACCGCACTTGAAATGTGTGGAGTCCACTAGTAATTTGCTTAACCTGGTTTCAATTCACCAAATTTGTCTGCTACAGACTCCTCTGCCCCATCACAACTTCCATGAAATGTACTTTGGGATATACCTGTTTGTTCATCTAGAAGAAGACTGGGTGAGCAGATGAGAATGCATTTATATAATCTGTCATAACTGGTATTAAAGAAAGAACAGCGCTCTAAGTGAACATATAACAAAAGACCCCAACTTAGGCTGGGCGCTGGGGAATATTTCTCAAGACAGCCACTCTTTTGAGGGCTGAATGGTGAGTGGGAGCTATCTCCTACTTATGTGACAGGGGTGGGGTGAGGGACCTTCCTCCATATTGTCCATCCTTCTATCTAAGTAGAAGATTGCCTTTTAGTCCGGTTCAGAAGGCAAGGAGTGGTCAGAGAGACTTCATTCTCTGAGACATATGGCCATCCATTTTAGTTTCTGTTAACATTGGAATTTCCTTAGAGAGAGAAGAGGAAAGAACATAGAAGCCGCTCAAGCTTTGGGGTGGGGCGGGGAGGCAAAGCCCCTCACAGGATTAGAAGACAGCTGGGATGTAGGAGGCAGTAGCTGGAGGGAGCAAGGAGGAGACGCAAAGGTCACACCATTTTTTGCAACAAGACTGGGTTATTTTTACAAGTGATCATACAGACTGTTCAACTGTGGTCCACAAAGTGTAGGCTGCCAGTCTTCAGTAGCATGAGATAATGAGCAGCATGACCCTTAAAAGTCCAACACATTTCCTGTCACATGCTTGCCATCTGAATTTTGAAACGATGTACCTTTACTTAGGAATGGACTAAATCTAGTGCTTACAAGGCAGGCCAGGTGCAGGAGCACTTGCAGTTAGAGAAGCAATTATGGGTTTATTTAAAGACTATGAAGTTGATACCTCTTTCTTTGCTATATTTTTTCTTTTTAGATTTTCAGAGAAGATGATAAGAACCTTCTGCTCTCTCTGGCAGAGCATCTACTTTTTCAAAATATGATATGCATCCTCTTCTAGACTCCTCTAAATTCAGTACAGTGTAGTAAGCCAGACCTTAGTGCAACATTGAACAGATTATAGCTTTCAAGAGGTAATGTGGGAAAAAAGAGGTAATGTAGACCTTGATTAATGACTAGCACTATATATATACATATACATGTATATATATGTTTATATATGTATATATACACAAATATATGTATTTATTATTTGGGGTTTTTTGAGATAGGGCCTTACTCTGTACCCCAAACTAGCCTTGAACTCAATCTTCCTATCTCAGCCTCCAGAGTATTGGGATTACAGGTGTGAGCTACCACATGCAGCTCAGCACAATAATGTTATAATAATGTTAGATTTGACCTACTATAGAAGGCTCCTCCTAGTTTTAAGGTTAGATAGAAATATAGGAAGGTAGTGGGGAGAGGCAGAGAGAGAGAGAGAGAGAACCAAGTAAATTGTTCTGAAAGGACAACGTCTCCAAGGGTGGGGACAGTGTGTGATGGGGACAGGAAAACAGGAGCACTGGGAAGAGGCTGCCGATGCTTTCAAGCCTGTTGAGCAATCTGTCCCATTAGTGCACATTCTGAACCATAAGAATTTGTCCTCAGTGGGAAGTCCAGGACTGAATAGCCTAGAGCAGACTCAGAACAGTGCTAAGGGATGCACTGCAGGGACAGCCCTGAGGAACAGACTCTTCTGGTCTCTTGACAATGTAAAGCTTGTGACTGTGAGCAGGGACTGAACTATGTGGTAAGCCCTCTAAGGCCTTGCACTGAGAGAAGCACTACCAGTCCATAGCGATTTAGAGCAAACTGTAATTTGACAGTCACTATAACACCATCTTTAGAATCACAGGACCGAACGTCAAATCTTCACTCAGCTGCCCAATACCTACTCTGTCAGCCAGGGCCCATTCAGGAAAAGCAGAGCTATGCTAATTAATAGATGAAAATTAATGTGGAAAGAAGTTGAAAGAAGTGAAATGTTCACACCAGGTCTTCGACAACAGGGACTTACTGCCTTTCTCCTTGCATATATCCCACTTATAGGCAAAAGGCCTTTATAATTTGGGGGGGGAGCGGGTTTGAATCCCCTAGCCAACATCTCCTAGGCAGAATAATTCATTGCTGATGTCAGAGCTTTCCTGTAGTAATATATTTGGCTTAATTACACAACTTATAAACACTTTACTATTGAATTTGGCTCTAGATAGAGAAATAACCTTTCACAGTTCCTATGCCTATCAATCAGTTAATACATTATGCCTGTTTTATAGGAAATTACCACTGTAACAATTGGCTCTAGTTTACAGTTAGGGAGTGGTTTCATTACCATCATATTTTTCTTTTTCCTAAAAAAGGGGAGAGGTAGGAAGGTTTCTCAGCATCTGGAAGGTAAACTTCATTAGGGCCCATTATAAACAGTCAACCCCAATATTATTCAGAGAGATGCTCAGTGTCCGTGACTCAGGCAGTCTGAGGGTTGTCTAGCAATACAACTAGGCCTCTGAAATGCTTAGAGAGTGTTGCCAAAGGACACTAAAGCAATACAAGCAAAATATTGGTCTCCTGAGGACAAGGCAAGACTCCTCCGTCATATCAGCTACACCTCAACAGCCAGAGATACTGGTACAACAGTGGCAGGCCAAGTGTCTATATACATCCCAAATCTATTTGGTATTAGCTCTCTCCTTGGAGGAATAATCTACAGCTGATCCACAGCTTATGTCCTCTAGGGTTAGGAGATGTTATAAGCCACAATTGAAGAACTTGTCACCCTTTATAGAAGAAACCACAGTTTGCTGATTAGCATACCATCCAAATCTGTGTCTATGCTCACAGCTTAAGCTTGACATAATAAGTGGTACTGCTTAAAAAACAAAGCTTGTGCTTTGTTAGTATGACTAAAAAGGGTTATCACTGGAAAAGCTGTAAATCCATGAAGGGAAACAACCTTGAACAGGACTGGAGTCCAAATGACAACTCCAAAAATTAGACTGTTTTTCTTTCTCCCCCACTTGTCTGCCCTTCCAAAGCCCAGGGAACAAACTTCGGAAGAGGAGGCGTAGGGTAGATTGTAAGGGCTGTGGGGAGATAGGAGTGAATTCATGAGACTGTAGGAATATAGTCTGGACTCCTGATTGGTCAACATGCCTGTTGCTTCAAGCTTCTCCAACTGGACTTATGGAACCTTGGTTGTTCAAAATTTGACATAGATACTTGCAAAACTGCACCAATTACCTAATTGTATGACATACTGGTAACACAATGTTATCTGCAAACAAACTGTGTCATTATATTGTAGAATCCCTTTTAAAAAAAATTAAATTTAAAAATATAAATTAAAAAAAATAAAAAGTAACAAAAGAAAAAAAAAAAAAGAAGTGAATGTTAAAAAGGATTGGCAAAAGTAGGAAAATGTTTTTACTGTAGGCCTTGAGGGTCAGGATATACCTGGTGGGATCTATGAACTCAGAGAAGAGGTCCTCCTAGGGGTCTGAGACAAAGATGCTGCCCCCAAAGAAATGGTTTAGGAGAGAGTGAGACGAGGTGATGCGGTGCAAAATGTTGCTTCAGAAGAGGCGTGGTGAGTACTTAGGAGTCTTTTTTCCCATCCCACCTCTCCCAATAACCCCATGGAGCTGTAACTTCTGATGCTCACTCTGGGTTCACACCCAGTGGTCCCACCATCCACCATTTGCTTCTTTTTTGATTACAGTATATCAATATATACAGTGTTTTAATGTAGTTATGTCTTTTGACTTTTTGTCTGGTCTGTTTTTTTTTTTTTTTTTTTTTTTTTTTTTTTTTATGTCACAGCGATGCTTTTGGAACAAAACAAAGCCTCAGTTTTTGATTCACAACACCATCTTGACTGGAATTCTTGCCAACACTTTCTAAAAATCTATGACTAATACAAAGCTGCTGGAAGTTTCCAAAATGAAGTTCTTATGAGAACCTTGTAGAAGAGTAAATGAGCAAGTGGAGGAGAGGAGAAGGTGGAAGACCATCTAACTTGCAGAGCACTGCAGGGTGCAACATGTCAGAGAAGGACAGCTTTAAAGGCTGAGCTGGAGGTAGACTCATTTGAAAATCAATAACTTTCAGGAAAAAAAGGAAAGAAAACATAAAACTCATCAATAATAAGGAAAGTTAAAATCCCCAAGTACTGCTACTGGTCCATTCACAAGCCAGTGTGTCGAAGTGAAAATGCATTTAGACAATTTCAGAGATTGAGATGCGGACCAGAAACTTTGTCTTGAAGGATCCACTCCTACTTGCCTCCCTTCGCTTGTCAAAAATACCACGCCAACTAGCAAAAGTTAAAGAATGAAATGGGACTAGGATTATATCGATTGAACCACATGAAAAATAAGACAAAACAAATAAACAAAAGCCCTTTATCACCCTTGAGAGTTATTGGGAGCAAAATCCTTTTCTAGGGAGAAAAGGATTTCTCTGCTTGTGCGGTAGAGGTGGACCAAAGGGCTGGGCTAATGCTTTGGCTCTGTTTGTCGACCTTCAGGGCCTGTGAGGCCAGAGCTCCAGGGTGGCGGTGAAGGAGGGAATTATCTTTTATGGTTCCCTCCTAGTGAGTCACAACTGATACTTAATGTGTTCATTGTAGGAAGATCCAGTTTGAATTGGGGGCTAGTTCCCAGCTAGCACCCCTCAAGGCACCATGTGGATGCGAGTTAGGGGATTTCTCTGACCCCATCCCAAGGAGGAGCAGACAACGTGGCCTAGGTACATGATGCTGGGTGGGGCAACGGTAGGCAGTGGCGGGGAATTGGGGGGGCCTGTGATTGGCTCTGGGAACTGATGTCATTTGGCTTATAAAAGAAGGCTGTATGGGGCTGGAGAGATGGCCTAGTGGTTAAGAGCACCGACTACTCTTGCAGAGGACCCGGATTCGATCCCCAGCACCCACATGGCGGATGAGAACCGTCTGTAACTCCAATTCCAAGAGAGCTCCAGTTCCAGGGGAATCCGACACCCTCTTCTGACCTCTGCGGCATTGCACAACACGGGTGCACAAACCTACACGCAGACAGTACATTCATACACATAAAAAAAAAAAAAAAAAAAAAGCAGGCTGTAGCGGGTAATAAATCAAATTCTCCGTTTATCACCGTTAGAGAATTCCTGGCCATTATGAAATTTTTTGCACGCATACAGGCCAAAGCAGGCCTGCATTTTGTTCAGGTGGCCAGTAGATTGGAAAGAGGTTCCCATGCAGACCACCAACCTGGATAGCTGGTGTGAAGTGAATTGTGAATGGACATAGGCTGAAGATAGGCCATCAGCGATCAGCCTGAAATTCCTGTCCAGGGGCCAGCAGTCTCTGGGCAGGTGGGAAATCATGGTCGAGAGTGGGAAAACATATCTCATTGCCCCAGGCTAAGGGCCTGAGTTGGAGGTACCTCTCAGGCTGGGCTATGGAAGTAGCTGACTGGTCTCTGTGCCGAGAGGCCAGTTTCCTACAGTGGCCCAGTTCCCTACAGTGGCCGACAGTGGGTACTGTGTTCCCCTCCCCTTAGCAGGGCCGCATGGTACCTGCTCGGTACAAAGAAAGCTTCCTACAGTTCATCACCGAAACATTTGCCTGCACCCCTGTCTTCTGCCTTCCCTCTGGGTGGGTGGGGAGAGAGTGGGGGTGGTGGTATTCTGTGGCCTGGGCAGTACAGGGAGAGAGAAGCAAGGCCTTCGGGCTAGACTGTGCACTGCGGAGCTTTCCTGAACTACAACTGTTCCCACTATGTGTCACACTTCGAGAGGGGCCCCCAGCCTGAGGAAGGTGAAGGACAATTGTCTTCGAGCATGGGACACTTTGCTGGATGGGACCACTGTAGCTGGATTGCAACTGGAGAGCGAGCGGCAGGCTCATTTAGTGCCAGAAAGAGGACACTCTTGGCTAACATCTGTGACTTCAGAACAGACTAGTGACTAGCTGCCTCCTGGGCTAAGTATACAGAGGCTGGAACTCTGAGAAGGCCTTGGGAAGTCAGGAGGGGCAGAGTCAAGAATGGGTTGCTTGGACAATCGAGGAGTAGCTGGGAGTCTGAGACCTGGAACCCTCTTGAGTCCTGAAACCTTTCTCAGTGTATCCTGCACTTCTTTATACTCTTCAACAAAAAGGACTGACAAGAATTTTTTTTCAAAGGCCTTCCGCTCTAAGAGTTGCTCATATGGGAGGAAGGGACGAGGGGCACACAGGGCACGGACAGTGGTTTAATTAGAAGCCAAGGGAACGACTCAAGATTAGAAATCAAAGTGATAAAATGAGAGAGAAGAAAAGACCCAGTCTTTCTCTCCTCAGAAAGATAAAGAGATTTTAGATCTGTTTTCATCAGTTTTTTATTCTCTCCCCCTGTAGAAAAGGTACTGTATTTAACTTGATCCTTTGTGATGACTTCAATAGGTCAGCAGCCTCACAGAAGCTCTGATTTCCACATTTAAGGTGGAAGAGTTCCATTTAATGATCTTAAAAGCATTTCGGGAGAACTTACTGATGGATATACTCTAGGAAATCGTAGAGGCTGTGTCTAATGTCTCCTTCCTCCTATTCTGCTTTTCAGAGCCATCCTCTTCCCTTTCCTTCCAGATACAAAAGTCCAAAAGAGATGCCTTTTTCAGAGCTAAGATGTTAAATTAATTCAGCATTTGCTCAATATTTGTTATAATTGTTGAGAGATACTATGTGTTGAGAAGCTGGTGACAGCGAAAAGGGCAAACAGATGGGATTGCTGGGAAAGAGGGAGGGAAGGAGGGAGGAAGAAAGGGAGGAATGGAGGGAGAGGGAGGAAGAGAATGAATGAATGAATCAATGTATCAATCGGGGCTAGAAGGTAGAGGACACAGGCTAGAAAAAGGAAAGCAGAAATAAATGAAATGATTATACACTATGATAAGAGCTATGAAGTAGGCCAAGAACAGAGATAGAGGAAATGGTGAAGTATTGCTGTGGCCTTCTGGGTATCCAGGAAACAGGAGGGAGCTTTGCTAAGGGGGAGAAGCTGTGTTAGGAGGGGACAGCTGAGTCCAGGCGTAGGAAACACATTGAGGCTAAGTGGAGACCAGGGGAAGAAACTGCTAGATGCCAAGAGTGGCCAGAAAGACAGGTGCTCCACCCGCCAGGATGCATGGGATTTTCCATTTGCACCTGAAAACTTAGCTGAGCTGTCAATTATTCCCTAAATTTACTTGTATAATGTCCTTAGAGTCAGTTTGGACCGGCCAGTAGACCCAACATTTTAGCAGAGGCCCTGGCCAAAGTAGACTTGGTTTGGTATTTCTCTGAGTGGTGAACATTAAGCACAAACACTTGGAAAGTATGGGACAAAAGAAAAATGTCCCTTTGTTGTTATTAATAGCCTTCATTAATAGATCATCAAAGACTGGAAAATGGAGTCAAATGATAATGCTCACCTATTAACAAATATGAGGAAGTATGAATTGCTCCTTTGGTTTCCAGTTAAAGGCACAATTTGGTCCCCATATGCCCATCCTTCCTCTCACCATTTCCCCAAGTTCTGCCCCCAGAGATACCAAGTCAGTCACTGAGATGAAATATATGCATCTCACTCTTGGATGGGAAGTTGGCTTCCTCTTTCTAGATATAATGGCCATTGGCAAGTTATCTAGCATCTCTTTGTAATTTTCAAAATAAAAGGTTGTGCCTAGTCATTAAATTTGTTGTAAGGATTAAGCTGGTTAATCCATACAAAGCCCATAAGAAGTGCCTGGAGTCTGGTTAGCATTCAATAAATGTAGCTGGAGAATTTCTGATCAATTACTGATTGGTTACCTCTAGATCATCTTGAATGGGCAAATATAAACATATTCCTTAAGAATGCAAAAATGGAAGCCGGGCGTGGTGGCGCATGCCTTTAATCCTAGCACTTGGGAGGCAGAGGCAGGCGGATCTTTGTGAGTTCAAGGCCANAGATGTAAACAAGATGTTTTTGGGAAAGTATGCCTTGAACAAAAGAAGCATTTGCTTATCTTTAAATTATCTTTACAGGCGTGGTGGCGCACACCTTTGATCCTAGCACTCCGGAGGCAGAGGCTGGCGGATCTTTGTGAGTTCAAGGCCAGCCTGGTCTACAGAGTGAGTTCCAGGACAGCTGGGACTACAGGGAGACCCTGTCTCGAAAAGACAAAAGACAAAAAAAAAGAATGCAAAAATGGAGAGTCCGCAGACGTTGCCTTTGGACCATCCCTTAGCATGTACTGCTCAGAGGGTCCATGGGGCTGCACTGGATAGGGCCTTATGGGTCCACTGTAAACATCTCTGGCTTTTATTCTAAGTGAGATTCGATGCCATTGGGGGGTTCTGAGCTAAGAAATATTATGACATGATTCATGCTTTCAAAAGAAGACTGTAACTACTCTATTCAGAACCAAAGGAAGGTAGGATGGGGCAAAGAGACAATTATGTAGCTATTACAATAATTCAGGATAATTTAAGGAGAAAGTAAAATTTTATTGAAAGGATGATTTGGGGTAGCTCATCAAATCTGAGAAAGACTAAAGCCAGCTCCTTTAGAATGAAGAAGTTCCTGCAGTGTCCCTTCCACTGCCAGTTCTGTACCCCGCTGTTATCCATCTCCCTGCATGCGTGCTGGACATACCTGCTGGAGCCGCTGCCACTGCTGCAGCCAACAACTGAAACCAGCGGCCATCGTGTTTCACCTGGCCACTAGCTTCTCATTCCAAGTCTGCACTTGTGACCAGGGGAGCCTGTGCCCCAGTTCTAAGACCACAAAGTGAGTGCTTGACACACTTGGCTTCTGGTGTGGGAGGTGGGTGGTTCCCAAACTCCATGTTAATCTGACCAAAAAGAATGACATGACCTCCCCGTGAAGGGATCTTTTGCTTCTTAGCTTCTGAATTTTTTCCAGAGGTTGTCAGCCATAGAACCTCACAGCCTGGGATCTGTTCAGTTTATGTAAAGTGAGCTTTCACACTGTTCTATGGGATCTCAGGCCCCCCACAGGACAGAGCCTATTCATTCCCCCCTTTACTCTTTTCACTGTAATTGATAGTTCAGAAAGATAAATACATAGGGAAATTGAGGAGAGGCCTGCAGCAAGGGAAGAGAAATAAATTCTGGGGAAGATTCCCAGGTGGCTTTTTATTCCCCTCCTCAGCTACTCTGTCATGTTTCACGTCATTGAGTGACCAAACATTTGAAGTAAGAAGCAGGATTTAGAATTTGTTATTCCTTTCTTATTTCAAAGAATGGACAGCCCCTCCTCCCCCAGCTCCCCCTTTTCTTTTTAAGATTTATTTTTTATTTGTTGGGGGTACAAGGGTAATACATATGTCCAGATGCCCTCACAGGACAGGAGAGGGCCTGGAACAGAAATTACATACACCTGACATGGCTGCTTGGACGTGAACTCACTTCTTCTGGAAGAGCAACAAGCTCTCTTAACTGCTGAGCCATCTCTCCAGCCCTACATCTACCTTTTTCTATTTAAATTTAATCTTAATAGATAACAATGACCTTGGAAGAATTCACAAGACTTTCAAATCTAGGCAGTGAAATGCAGAAGGCAGCTCATTTGCAGCCGTGTCAATCCAGCAGCGGATATTTGCAGACAGTTACTAGAGCTTGGGAATCACTCACCCTCTTCCACTTTTGTCTGGTATTATATTTTCAATTTCCACCCTTTGCTTCAAGCTTTTGGTATGAGAGGCAAAACCTTGATGGAATTTTTAGGAGACAGTTCCCCTAAGTTAATTTGGAAGCTGTTAAAGATGCTCACACCTGGACCCACTCAAGACCAGTTAGATCACATTCTTCAGAGCCCAGGCCTTTAACCTTTTGATTCAAATGTGCAGCCAGGGTTGAGACCCCGTGCAGGTCTGGGCCTCAGAGGCCTTTAGGCAATGAGTCAAAGAACAGCTGGGTGGTGACTCAGTTGGTAACAAGAACTTGACTCAAACAAGAAGTGGGAATTTAGTAGATCCTCAAAGATGTATAAAGTTTAGAACAGGAAGAAACACGGTAGTATCTTGGGGCTGGGAGGATAAACTCCCAGAGGCTACAGAGAAAGTGTGTTCAGACAGAGTCGTGCCCTCCTGTTTCCAGAGAAGAGCTTAAAAGCTGAGTTTCATCCAGGGGTAGACCATACCCTCAACACAGATGGTTGTCTTGAATAAATCAAACAACGTAGAGGAGAATAAGCTGGAGAGCGCCAGCCTCCCCAGGGCCAGCCGGAAAGGTGCAGGAATGGCAGAGGGCACCGGGAGGTGTGCCAGTTTGATCTGGAGGCCTGAGAGGGACATAAGCAGCAGCAGCAGCAGCAGGAGCCCGATGCCACCCAGCTGGCTTGGGACCGACATGAGAACTGGCTCTTGCCAGCTTCCCTGGCCTTCCTTGGGGGCCCTTAATAAATTGCCATCCTTAAACCACAAGATGTAAATTCTTTACCATGAACAATTCTGAGGGACCCGAATTCTCTTCTTCCTTCTTCTTTCCTTTTTTTTTTTTTTTTTTTTTTAGACCAAGGTTTCATGTAACCCAAGCACAGCCCTCAAACTAGCTGTGTAGCTAAGGATGACTTTGAACTTCTGATCCTCCTGCCTGCCCCTCCTGAGCTCTGTGATTAAAGGCATGCACCACTGTGCCCAGTTTCATGCAGCTTTGGAGATTGAACTTAGGGTTTTTCACACATGCTAGGCAAGCACTGTCCCAACTATGTGGGAGATATTGTTCCTACTTAATAGTAATGGAGACTCAGAGATGGTAAGAGATCTTTTCAAAGTCAGCCAGACGTAAAACAAGATCAGTTCACGTGTGGATGATTCTGAAGCTGCATATTCTTGTGTGCCTCGATGGTCAGCTAGCAAAATGCTCTGGACTCAAGGTTGCCTGAAGATTGCTAGCAGATGCTCACATTTTTATGAAAGCCTTTTGTTAATATGTATGTTCTGAGGGGATACTGCCATGTTTCATACTTTGGGACTCCATAATATCCCAGGGGAAAGTCAATAACTTCCTCCTTTCAAAGTTGAACCTATAGAAAATATGATTTTCTTCCCTGACCCTAGCTAACCAATAGTAGGGAGTCACATGTTTTTGAAGAACAAGGGCAGAGAGTCAGTGTTCAGGGGAAGGAGACCAGAGGCCACAGTTGGCCCCTTTGCCTAGTAACTCCCCACAGACCCTATTTTCCAGTGACCTGGGAAACTGCATTAGATCCAAATCCACTGTCCTCAAGACAGCTTTGTACAGTAAGTTGACACTAGTTCTTCTTGGAAAGTCCCCAAATTTAAAAGCCTTAAAGGACCTTAGAAATCTCATTTTGTCCATGAGAAAACTATCTGGGAAAGGATTTTTTTGAGGTCACACAATTAGTGGCAGGGCAGGGTTATTGCTCTGAGGTAAACCACAGAAAGCAGAGAAGCACTTTATGACCAGAAAAAAAAAAAAATAAATAAAAGCAAACTTCGGGCAAAAGGGACCTTGGAGCTGGGCGTGGTGGTGCACGCCTTTAATCCTAGCACTTGGGAGGCAGAGGCAGGCGGATCTTTGTGAGTTCAAGGCCAGCCTGGTCTACAGAGTGAGTTTCAGGACAGCTGGGGCTACAGGGAGACCCTGTCTCGAAAAGACCAAAAAAAAAAAAAGGACCTTGGGTCTTCCTGTGTTTTACACTTTACCTGGGGAGGCAAACATCTTGTGCCTTTTGAACATCCCACAGGACTGGGGGGGGGGGCGGTCAGAAAGCCTGAGCAGTCAAGGGTCCCAGGGCTGCCAGATGCCTGCAGGGGAGGGGCAGGATGGCTGCTGCCCTTGCTCAAAAATCCTTGGGTTCTGCTGACAAAAGGCAAAGGCCTGAACACAGCTAGGTGTGGGGACGCCTGGCTTTAAACCCAGCAGGCACAGGAAGATCTCTGTGAGACTGAGGTCAGCCTGGTCTACACAGCAACTACCAAGCCAGCCAGGTTACACACATAGTGAGACCGAGAGCTGGCAGAGTGACACTACTCCCACACTTCCAGCAGGGTGAGCCCCTGTGGGGAGGCTGCATGCCGTGAGCACTGAGCATGCTCAGGGGCCTCAGCCTGGCTCCCAGTGTCTTCTCTACACACTTCCTCTGTCTCCTGATGCTGCTGCACCTATCAAGCAAGGCAGACTTTTCAGTTATGTGTCCTGTGTGTCTGCTCCCTGCCTGCCCTTTGCCCTCCTCTGTCCTCCCTCAGGGAGCTCTGCAAGTCCCCGGGAAGGGGGACAGCTCTGGACACAGCCCTGCAGTCTGTCTTGCAGTCTGTCTTCTGAACAAGCTCTTGCAAGGAAGGTGTCACTTTCAGTACATATCCAGGCTCCTTTGTTATGGTGTTCAGCTCCATCACAGCTCATGCAGCTCTGTGTGTGTGTGTGTGTGTGTGTGTGTACTGGGGTGGGAATTCAGTCTCAGTTTATCTGTTCACAGTAGCCTTGATGTTGAAAGATCAGGTACACAATATCAAACCCAAGAATAGGGAGGGCAAAAGAATGCAAAAAAGGCAACACAGAGAACATGCCACAAAGTAAAAGCAACATTGCCCTGAGCGGAGGGGGCTGCCTGGCTCTCCTCAGAAGAGGTGAAGGACTTGAATCCTCCTCCCACCACCCTCCTGCCCCATTTATCTTTCCAGTTTGATGGGAAACATAGCCTAGTATGTGTCAGCCATTGTTCCAATGAACAAACAACATCTTTGCCCTCACAAGAGATTGCATTATCACAGCAGAAAAGAGAGAACAAGCCTGACGAGTGCCGAGTGATAGGGCAGAAGCTGGTGGGAACAGCAGCTAAGGAACAGTGCGCTTTGGAATAGTGCTCTGAGTAGGCTCTGGAAGACCAGGGCCGGGGAAACCTGCCTGGCAGGGATTGGGCAATAATGCCCCCACTTGCGTTCATGGGTTTGCATAGAGCTGTTGACCCTTTGAGAAGATGGCTGTCTTTCATGCTAGAATAGAATGGGAGGTAAGACCTCAGTTTTTCATTCATTAATTTAAAAATTATATGTATGAGTATTTTGCCTGCATTTAAGTGAACCCAGGTTGTACAATGCCAACAGAGGCTGCTGTGTAAAAGCATGCCAAGCATTTTAACTATGAATTAAAACCAAGAAGTTTTAATTCTCTAAGTAGCTCACTGTTATTGATGGCTACCTCAGTTCTGAAAGAGTGTAAGGCTATGAAAATGATACAGGCATAGGGTATTGCTTCTCACTTTTGGCCTATGTACTTCTTCCAGGCACAGGGGGTGGAGTGGTGTATCTGTGATAGTGGGCACTCAAGGTGACAGCTCCACACATATTTGGTGGATCCAAGAAGCAGGGGTCTGGAGAGATGGCTCAGTGGTTAGTGTTCTGCCCAGATCACTGGGACCCCCAGAAGACCACCAGGACACGCAGCTCCTATGTAAATACAGAGTCTTCATTCCAGCTGAGCTTGGACTGCCACCCTCTTGACACAGAAGGCTGGGAGAAGCCATCCCACAGCTCAGGGGGAGGATGTTTTAAAGGAAAAACTGCAAGCAGGGTGTTGGCTACATCTGGCCTGGTCTAGGGGAATTTTTCTTTATCGGTTCAGACTGGGCCTGTTTCCCAATCCCCGGATGTATCTGGTGGACTTCAGCCTGGGGGAAAGTGAATACCACCAGGCCTGTTTCTTAATTCCCCTGGATGCATCTAGTGGACTTTTGCCTGGGAAAGGTGAATGCTTAACTTTTGTTTGTCCAGAGTGGAGGTCTAGAATTAACTCTCCTCATTCCCCCATTTTCTCTTGTTACTCGAGAGGCCAATCTTGGTCTCTCTTTGCCTAGCTTAGACAGAAGTCTTCTGGTCTACATTACCATATTGGCTGCTTAGGTGGTATGGATCAAATCGGGTATAATGTGTCCTTAAGGTCATTAACTGAATTGCCTCCAATATTTCATAAAGGCGACTAACCTATTCAGTATACATGGTCCTAGGGTTATTAATAATAACAGAATAATGGGGCTGGAGAGATGGCCTAGTGGTTAAGAGCGCCGACTGCTCTTGCAGAGGACCTGGGTTCGATACCCGGCACCCACATGCCAGCTAAGAACTGTCTTTAACTCCAGTTCCAGGGGAATCTGACACCCTCTTGACCTCCGCAGCATTGCATGACAAGGAAACAAAAACCTATATGCAGACAGTACATTCATACACATACAAAATAAACAAAATTAAAAATAATTAAAAAAATTGCAGGGCGTGGTGGCACACGCCTTTAATCCTAGCACTTGGGAGGCAGAAGCAGGTGGATCTTTGTGAGTTCAAGGCCAGCCTGGTCTACAGAGTGAGTTCCAGGACAGCTGGGGCTACAGGGAGACCCTGTCTCGAAAAGACAAAAAAAAAAAAAATTAAAAAAATAACAGAATAACGATGGGGCCTTACAGGGTGGAGATCAGTGTGGGCCTCCCTTACATCCCCCCCTCAAGTTGTATACTGGGAAGCTAATCTTAGACTCCATCTTTTTCCTCAGGGAATTCGTATATGGGGCATACCTGGTAATGGAATTTACTCACTAGTTAATAAATCGGACAAGTGAGTTAAGGATGCATGGGCTGCAAGTCAGAGCAACCAGAAGGACAAGGTCACTGGCAGGTCCAGGAAATCTTCAGCTCTCAGCTGAGAAAGAAACTGGCTCCTTTGGGAGGTCTTGACCCTAAACTGCCTAGCCAATTTTTAGCTCCTACTTTTATCACATTATCCTCTGAGGAGGATACCCCAATTGCCAAGAGGGAATTGGGGTGCTGACCACTCTGACTTCTCCATGCTGAAAAGGGGCATAGGAGATGGTGACTAGGATACCCCTGTTCAGTGGATCTATCTAAAAGACTCCAAAAAGTATGGCTATAGAGAGAACAAAATACTTGACCAGTGCCTGTGAAGGTGAGAGTAGCTAGGTACATTTCTAGGCAGGGAACCAAGAGAGGAACAGGGTGAATTAAATGTCCAACTTAAAAGTCCATTGGAATCTCTCAATGAGAGGTTCCAAAGTATCCATTATTGGGCTTCTCCTTTTGTTCATTTGTCTATGCTGTCTGGACTCAGCATCTACTTTCCAGGAATTTTCAATAGTCATGGTGTGAGTTTTCCCTCAGGTAATTGCTTAAGCAGAAAGAGGAAACTTTATTATTTGATAACAATAGATCACATATGACTTTAAATGACTTAAAATCTAGTGTTTGGAGGCACAATCTTTCAGACTTTAAAGGAAATATAACGATTACTTATCTTTTGGTTATACTTTCCTCTTGGGTATATAAGTCCATACAGTTAGCCCAGATTAACCAACTTTTGTTTTCTCAAGGTCAGTTGAGGAGGATCTGGTCCTCAGGGGCCACTCAGACTTTTGGGGGAAGAGGTCTCTGGCTCCTCTCAGCTTTTCACTTACCAGTTCCATCCATAGGAGGACAAAGTCAGGTCTTTCTAGACCAGGCTTCCCTTTTTGAAGACTTTCCTCTTTACAGACTGGACACTGGCTTGAGTCCCATTAATGGGTCTCTAAGACCTCCCTGCACAGGAGGACTGGTGACTCACAGTTGCAGGACATTTCAGGAGATGCCTCCAGATATAGTCCCAAGGGACTGGTTGACTTCAGAGGGCAAGGATCAAAGTTGTTCCTTAGGTCCCTCAGCCAAATTGGTATGGGCATTTAAGTATGGTTGTTATCCATCCAGAAAGGCTAAGTTACACCACCCTAACACTTTTAATTACTATATAATATTCTAGATAAGGCTTGGACAAAAGTTCAAGCAGCCTTGTATAACTGAATAGAGGAGGGACTTAAAGCCATACGTTAAGCAGGCATAACCTGCAAGATCGAATTAAACAATTTCAGGCTTATTTTAAATGTAAAACTGTTCACTACAGTTACTACAAATGGGAACAAACTTTTTCTTTTTCAGACCCTTTGTCCTGATTTATAGTTTTCCCAGAAAGTCAGGAGTTGTAACACATACCAGAAATCAGGAAATAAACTGATAAGGATTACCAAGTCCATCCAAACTGTCTTCTTTTGGACTGCATGCAGATGGTTCAGGAAGTTAGAATCTAGCTTTTTGAGCCTAATTATCTGGTTAGGTTAAAGGAAATATCAAAAGCAACTCTTGCAAGAAACATAAAGTACATTTTTCAGTAGCTGTAGGTAACCCACCATTTGCCTGTGCCCATTTAATCCAAACTTGTAACAAGGAGTCAGGCTCAAGCCAGGAGAGGACTGGAAATTAACAACTCTGTATATTCACAATCCTATTCAGGCCACTAGTAAACTAGCTTGAGTGTTTATACAAATTTAACTTAATACAGGTATCTTATCATTTTACTAAACCTTGAAGCGCCATGTGATATGCATATAAAGCTTGGACAAAAACTGAACACTCTTAAACAAACCTTGACTAGATATACATTTTGATTTTTAAACTAGTTGACCAAACCTTACAAATTTAAGCTTATTTATATAGTGTCCTTTTTACCTGTCACAACAAACCTCCTCAGACTTTTATCACTTGCATAGAATTTTTTTCATCATCTTCACATAAATCTTTACTAAAAATATCTTTTAAACATTTTTAATACCATGAGACATAACATTCATAAACAGATTAACCCTTAATTGTGCAGATTTACTAAGTAATTAACATTTATTTCCTGTGTAATGAGATGGGACAGTTATCTCAAATACAATAGTTTGAAAAATCACAGAAATGCTCAATAAAAATTGAGCTCTTAGTTTCAAACATCTCAGGAATAAACACCCTCTATATCCACCCAGGCAACCATGCCACTTGCTTTATGGCAGGGGTGCAAATGGTCAATGACAAACAGCTTCACACAGCAACTTTTTAAAACTTTACTTCTGGGCCAAAGACTATGTCTATGAGGATTCAAGTAGCCCTTTCAGGCCTCCAGCAGCAGATTGTGAAGGGCCTAAAGTCTGCCCTTCCTTCCCAGATACAATGTCAAACACATAAAATTTGTCATGTTACATTTTGCATTTTGGAATATGGAAGAATATTTTAAATACTTTTAAGGCATTTATTTATTTATATATTAAAATGTTCTCGCCAAGATTTCACATTAGCTTAAAATTCAATTCAGTCTTTACATGTCTCTGAGGTTGCCACATCAATGCCACAAAAAATACTTTCTCCATCAGTCAGTGTGACCAGCATCCACATGGAGAGCCCCATGGTCAGCCTCTGTTCTCCTGGTGAACCAACTAGATGTTAATACTGATCTGTTACAAGGTAACAGCTCCTAACTCAAATTCAATGGAAAAGGAGTGAAATGTCTGCAAAGTGCACTTTTAAGAAGAGGTACTTTTTTGCTTATGAAAAGAAACCAGTGAATCATCTAAGAATAATAAAAAGGGAATGCTTAACAGTTTTAGCTTACATGACAGCTTACTTATGAATCAACTTGATATCAAGTAAATCATTAGCATTAGATGCAAGCCTATTCATTTAAACAGCTCCATAAAATAAATATGTTTAACTAGTTTCAAACCTAAAACTTCAGCACCTTGATGAAAACTCTAAATTAGAGATGAAAACTTAAATCAGAGTAAAATATGACTCAAGTTTAAAACAGTCAACATAACAACACTTTAACCTTCACAATTTATGCAGTACTGAGGTCATCTAGCTATGAGGTAAATTTTCCCATTTCTAATTTAGGATTAAACTGGGTCAGTTATTTGTTTCTGACTCAGAAATTCTACAGTAATGATCTTTACACCTAGAAACCTTGGCTGTACTAGGATTAAAGGCATGCTAGAATTAAAGGTGTGGCCCACCACACCTGGCTGGGGAACTTCCAGGAGTGGCCAGACCAGCAGGACAGCAGTTCAAACCCAGGGAGGTATGTTCGCTTACTATAAGGAGGAAGGGGGTGGGGGGACAGATAGGAAACTCAGTAAAGCCCATTAGCTAACCCAGGCTGCCCTCTCCCACCCCTGGAAGCCATGTAGCACCCCAACTGATCCAGGTGCTAGACCTCAAAATGGGTCTCTAGCAGAGACCGAAAGGTTGCCACGTGGGCACTCCAGAGAGCTCAGGAATTCCCCAAGCTCTAAAGACTTCCTCCCAAGCCAGACCAGGATTCCTGAGTAACTGCTGATGCAAGTCTTACTAGCTAGTAAGAGGCAGTTTATTTCTACTCCCTTGAGATAGAATTTCCGAGTAGCAGCTGGGTGGAAACCCACCAAAGAAGACCAGATGGGCTGACCTTGAGCTCAACAACTGCCTGCCTCAGCCTCCCGAGGACTGGGATTAAAGGTGTGTGCACCACACCCAGTCCAAGAATTCATTCCCAGTCCCGAAGGCTAATTAAATCAGGGATACATCCACCCAGAGAATCTGGCCTGCAGAGGTCTCAAAAAAAGTAGATAATTCTAAAGCAAGCAAGTTATCTCATACAATCCCTTTTGAAAGCAGACACAAACCAAAATGTCATCTTAGAAAATAGGATCCTTTAAAAAGTCAACTCAGAGGTTAATTCCTATAAAGATTGTGAAGCATTTGATAGACTCAGAGACAACAAATTTAGAGATTTCTACAGTATCCAAACTTTAGGCCTTTAAATGCATTTTATTTTATTTTTAATTTTATTTATTTATTTGTTATTATGTGTATGAGTGTACTGTCTGCATGTAGGTTGGTGCACCCATGTTGTGCAATGCCTCAGAGGTCAGAAGAGGGTGTCAGATTCCCCTGGAACTGGAGTTAAAGATGGTTATTAGCTGCCATGTGGGTGCTGGGGATTGAACCCAGGTCCTCTGCAAGAGCAGTCAGTGCTCTTAACCGCTGAGCCATCTCTCCAGTCCTAAATGCATTTTTAAATATCAATTTTAAAAATTTGCATGTGCGTATCTAGTCTGGCATGCCAAAATGAATGATTCTGTGCACATAAAGGATTGAAACTTGAAGTGGCCACTTTGTTTGACAGAACCAACATGAGACAATTATAATGACAGAATTACAACCACACACAAAACTTAGATGCACACTTAGACACATGGAAGTTGTTTTCATTAGTCACCAGAGTGGCTACCTTCCCTGTAGGATAAACAGCATTAGTCTGGGGAGTCGGAATTGGAGAAGGGAAGGGTTAGGAAGAAGCAGTCTGTTCCATAACATCTGTCAAAGTCTGATAAACACTGAGAACAATCAACACAAGACACAAAACAGACAAACCAACACTCAGGTTGCAGCACAACTGAAGACACAGAAAAATCCAAGCACTTGGTTTTGGCTGGGCAGGCACCTCATTTGCCTCTGCACTAAAAAAACAAAAAACAAAAAAACCTTATTCTGTTGAGTGGGCACCTCATCCGCCTCTGCACTGATTCTGTAGGGCAGGCACCTCATCTGCCCCAGGTCAGAAATGTCTTTCTGAGCCATTCTGCTTCTGTCCCACCAGTGCGTCCACTTTAGGCCACCTATAGCTGAAGTTTTCAGCTGCCTCGAGGTCTGATTGAAACAGAAGCACAGAGATGACAAAAGTCAAAGGACAAGACTGAGACACTTACCGGCCGGTATTCAGTTAGGGGTCCTGAGGGTCTGGAGGATCCCAGACAAGCCCCCATATGTTATGCCCAGATCACTGGGACCCCTGAAAGACCATCAGGACACATTTACATCAGCTCCGATGTAAATACAAGTCTTCGTTCCAGCTGAGCTTGGACCACCACCCTCCTGACACAGCAGGCTGGGAGAAGCCATCCCACAGCTCAGGGGGAGGATCTTTTAAAGGGAAAACTGCAAGCAGGAGGTTGGATACATCTGGTCTGGTCTAGGGGAATTTTTCTTTATCGGTTCAGACCAGGCCTGTTTCCCAGTCCTTGGATGTATCTGGTGGACTTCAGCCTGGGGGAAGGTGAATACCACCAGGCCTGTTTCTTAATCCCCCCGGATGCATCTGGTGGACTTTTGCCTGGGAAAGATGAATGCTTAACCTTTGTTTGTCCAGGGTAGAGGTCTGGAATTAATTCTATCTCCTCAGTTAAGAGCCCTGGCTGCTCTTGCAGAGAACCTGTATTGGTTCCTAATTTCTACATGGCAGCTAACAACCATCCTTAACTCCAGTTTTAGGGAATCCAACACCTTCTTCTGGCCTCCATAGGCATTGCATGGCATGGATGTACTTACATACATCTGGGCAAAACACCCAAACATACAAAAAATAATTATAAAGCTCTTCTGCAGTGAGAATCAGGAGATATCATCTTCAAGGCCCACCCACAGACTCCCGTTTGCTAGCGAGGCCACAGTCCTAGGTCCTATGAGCTCTCGAACATTGATACCAACTGTGAGCCAAGTTTTGAATCACAAAAGAATGTAAGGGACATTTTACATACAAACCATAACAAGATGCATGCAAATCAGCAGTAAATGCATATATTTTTATAAAATGCATATAAACATAATTCATTTACCATTTTTAATCATGAAAACTGAGACCTTTGTTTTGATTCTAGATCAGCTGATTGGAGCTCTGGAATAAATCCTATCAGTAGTGAATGAGCTATTCATGATTCAGTTTTGTTTATTTATTTATTTATTTTTATTTATTTTTTATGTGTATGAATATACTGTCTGCATGGAGGTTTGCGCACCCATGTCATGCAATGCCGTGGAGGTCAGAAGAGGTTGTCGGATTCCCCTGGAACTGGAGTTAAAGATGGTTCTCAGCCGCCATGTGGGTGCTGGGGATCGAACCCGGGTCCTCCTGCAAGAGTAGTCGGTGCTCTTAACTGCTAGACCATCTCTCTAGCCCCTCTGTTTTGTTTATTTTCAAGTGAATTGCTAACTTACTATTTCCAAATAAGTTGAGTACAGAATACATGTATACTTATATATATTATACTATAATTTATATTTTTCCAGGCTTCTAAGAGTTATCTTTCTTATACCTAATTTATAGTGAGACTTTTGAAGCTTTTATATATATTCTTTTCAAAGCATTCAAATTGGGTTTTGTAGACACATTTTTCCCCTATCACATGCTCTGTTAATTCATTAATCACAATTATTATAATAAAAACATTACTGGTATAAATAGGCTAGATGCGACCGGGGTGATCCTTGGCAAGCTTACAACTCTGCTGAGAAGTGGTAGTGAGAGTAGACAGTAAACAGGCTGGCTGAGGAAGTTCTCTGTTCTGTGAGCATTATCCCATGGCAAGTGAATTTTATAGATGGGCAGAGGAGGAAGGTAAGCTTGGAGAAACAGCTAAGTGGAGGCTGATAGGCTGATGAAGAGAGAGTCTCCTGTATGTATACCAAGATAGTCACCATCCTAGCCCTCCAGAATCTCAGAACTGTTTGAGATCAAGTCCTAGAAATATGTATCTCTACTACCCATGGGTCTTTGCCTTAAACCATTATTTCAAGGAATTCTGTCCCTTCCCCTTGGTCACCTGAAGTGAACACTGAGTCAGGGGCCCATGTCTTAGAGACACTCTGAAAAAGAAAAGCCAAAAGATCTGGATTCCTCTAATATAGAATTTATACTTGGGAACAGAGACTCTCAACGAATTGGTTATGGGTGTTTGAATGAGAGGTTGTGATGTAAGATTTGAACAGCTATTTTATGGCCATTTTGTTTTGAAGAGTCTAAGCACACATGGAGTAGGCTGAGAACGACAGAAATATAGATGAAATAATTATGCAAAGAAACAGAGATGCCATCAGAGAGAGATGAGGAGTGGCAGGTCCCAAGCTTCCTGTACTTCTCCCTCCCTGACTCTTGTTACTGCTTCCTACGTTCCTCTGAAACCTTTCTATTTCTTGACATTAGCGCCCTTTAACTTAGTTTGAATGGGTTTCTGGCCCTTTCAGTCAAACGTTCAATTTAGGGAGAGATGGCTCAGTAGTTAAGAGCACTGGCTATTCTTGCAGAGGAGCTAGGTTCAGTTCCTAACACTTACATGGCAGCTAAAACTGTCTGTAACTCCAGTCCCAGGAATTTGATACTCTCTTCTGTCCTACTCAGGCATTGCATGCACAACACAGGTACACTAACATACATGCAGGTCATACACTCATACACATAAAATAAAAATAAATAAATATTAAAAAATAAAAGAGTCCAAATTAGATTAAGAGAAAGTATAAACACATAAGAGCTAAATTATATGCTCCTACAGATCAAAAAAAATCACAAGATGGGCTGGAGAGCTGGCTCAGGGGCTAAGAGCACTGACTGCTTTTGCAGAGGACCCAGGTTCAATGCCCGGCACCCACATGGCAGCTAACAGCTGTCTGTAACTCCAGTTCCAGGGGATCCAACACCTTCTTCAGACCTCCATGGGCATTGCACAACCTGGTGCCCTTATAAACATGCAGGCAATACAATCATACACACACAATAATAATAATACATTATATAGAAAGAAACCCCAAGAATTTGGAGAGGAGAGGTCAATGGGAATCTTATTATTATTATTATTATTATTATTGTTTGTCCACAGTTCTATGCTCTAAACTTGGAATACTGGTCTGTATTAGTAATTTTTCTGTTGCTGTGATAGAAACTCCATGACCAAGGGAACTTATAAAAAGAACAGTTTAGGGCTGGAGAGATGGCCTAGCAGTTAAGAGCACCAACTGCTCTTACAGAGGACCCGGGTTTGATCCCCAGCACCCACATGGCGGCCGAGAACCATCTGAAACTCCAGTTCCAGGGGAATCCAACACCCTCTTCTGACCTCCGCAGCATTGCACAACACGGGTGCATACACTTGCATGCAGACAGTACATTTATACGCATACAGAAATAAATAAAAAATTAAAAAATATATATTAAAAAAAAGAACAGTTTATTTGAGCTTATGGTTCCCGGGGAATTAGAGTCTGTCATAGCTGGAAGGCACGGTGGCAGGAGGTACCAGAGCAGGAGCAGAAAGCAGGGCTCACATCTTCAAGCAGGCAAAGGAAGCGGTGACTGGAAATCCAGCAAGGCTGGATAAGAACTCTCTAAGCCGGCCCCAGTGATGTGCTTCCTGTAGCATGGCTGTACCTTCTGAGACTTCTCAGAACAATGCCACTTACTGTTTGGAGTCTATGGGGGACATTCTCATTCAAACCACTACAAGGCCCAAGTAGCACGTACCGTTGTTTCTGCCCACTCTGCTTCCAGTTTCTTAGCTTGCATATGTACATCCTTGGCTTTGGTCAAGCAAGCTCAGCATTCTATCCTTTTCTCTGTTGTTCCTGCTCTAACTTTATAGTCCAGACCAGGATCTCTTGACTTTGCACTGTCCTTGATGTCTTCTAGTTTGAATGGCCCAGAACCTATTTTACCTGTCCGTCCCTCTTTAGAGCTTCCATGATGGGCCCCACCACCGTAGCTGCTCCCGAGCCAGTTCCAGCTGCCCACAGAGGTCCTCCCTGCTGCTGACTGCCTGTCTCCTCACAAGTGCTCTTTATGCTGGCTATGGGGCACTCTCATAGATACTCAAACTACTTCTCAGCATCTTGCCCTTCTGTGCTGCTGCTTCCAACCATTGTTCCCCAGGGGTTTCACAGACAAGGTGGCACTCGGCAGGACTTGGAAGGTATGGTTGGGCAGAGGGGCAAGAGAAAGGTAGAGAAATAGCTAATGATTTATGCCACAAATGCCAAGTCTGGTAAATATTAACTTGTATATTTGGCTAGATTTTCACTTATTTTCCTATGCTATAATTAATTTCCTTCTTCAAATTATGAAAGCTAGTTATAGTGATAAATGGCATAGTTTTTTAGTGAATGCAAGTCTGCTGTACTTATAAGACTTTAAGGATAAATTGCTTTTGATAGACATTTAGGGAGATACTTTTCATATGGGAAGAAGCAAAGACAATTAGGCATTGATGGCACATGTGNGTCGGATTCCCCTGGAACTGGAGTTCTCCTGGAATTGGAGTTTCAGATGGTTCTCGGCCACCATGTGGATACTGGGGATCAAACCCGGGTCCTCTGCAAGAGCGGTCAGCACTCTTAACCGCTAGGCTATCTCTCCAGCCCCCAACTTCATTCTCACAGGCTTTTAGATTAGGCTTTTTTTCTTTTTCTTTTTTTTTTTTTTTAGAAAGAACATGGTGTCACTGTGAAGGAATTAAAAAGAATTTGTTTACCATTATGCCATATTGCCTAGCATACTGGTTGTTTTTTGTTATCAACTTGACACAAACTAGAGTCACCTGGGAAGAGGAACTTCAACTGAGGAATTTCCTCCATTGGTCTGTGGCCATGGGACTGTAGGGAATTGTCTTTATTGTGATTGCTGTGGGAGGGCCCAACCCACTGAGGGTGGAACTATGCTTACGGCAGTGGGGCCTGGCCTGTATAAGAAGGCAAGCTGAACAAGCCAGTAACCAGCTTCGTTCCATGGTTCCTACCTCAAGTTCCTCACTTTGATTGAGTTTGGTCATAGCGTTTATCACAACAGAAAGCAAAGTAGAATACCCACGTACCAATGTGTGTGTTCATTTGCTGTAGTATAAGAATTTTAGAGTCTGTTCTGAGACCCAAGGCTCACACTCCGTACTAGGAAAGGTACAAAGAAAGATGCATGTCATGTTTCCTATCGTTGTGACAAGTTACAGGCTAAATGGATTTAGAAGTACCAGTTGGGATGTTTCCAATCATTCTAGGTGGAAAGGGAGCTGCACTGAACAGAAAAGCCAGTGAACATAACTTACAACAGCTACTTTAACTCAAGGGCAAAAGCAGGAATCCTCACAAGTCTTCTGAAACTCCTGGGAAAGAATAGGCCATCTCTCACATGATTCACGTAAACCCAGTTAAAAGTGATTGGTTCAAAACGGGAATCTTTTAACCGTGGTGAAGAGCACTGACTGCTCTTGCAGAGGACCCAGGTTCGATTCCCAGCACCCACATGGTGCCTAAGAACTGTCTTTAGTGCTGGGCGTGGTGGTGCACACCTTTAATCCCAGCACTCGGGAGGCAGAGGCAGGCAGATCTCTGTGAGTTCAAGGCCAGCCTGGTCTACAAAGTGAGCTCCAGGCCAGCTGGAACTAAAGGGAGATCCTGTCTTCACAAACAAACAACAAAACAAAACAAAAACCCAAAATGGAAATCTCTTTCAACAGTAGCTAACCAACCAGCTAGTTAAAATGATGATTGGGCTATAGTTCAGCTTTGAAAGTTGAATTGCACAGATAGGATGCTCAGTAATCAAATTAAACACAGAAAGAGGTAGAACTGTGTGATAGGAGCCTAAAGTAAAACACCTGTGACATAAAAGTTGGGGCTGAAGAATCCAGGATGCTGTGAGCACGGCTGAGAGGGCATGCAGCCATTAAGGCAAAGCAGGTTAGGGCTGGTGGGCTGAAGACTGAGGCGCTGATAGGCAGAGGTCTCTGTTCTTTACAGCCCAAGCACAGTTGCAGGAGCGCCTGCCGATTAGCCTGGTGCACTTCAGCCTTGGGGTGTCTGGGGCCAGGTAGCTGACACTGTCTCCTGTTTTCTCAGGGCAGGTATGATTCTTCCTTGGTTCTCCTTGGCATTCCCCTAAGTCCTTCCTCTTAACTCTTGAGAGTTTTCTTCCTTCCGGAATCATCCACGCTTCTAGACCTTCCCCTGGTTTCTTTTTCAATGCTGCACCCACGACTTGTTTTTCCCCACTCGTCCCCATTCCTCCTACTCTTTCCCCGTCTTCCTCCTGGAGCTCAATTGCCGGCCTTCCGTGGTCTTCAAAGAGGCCAGTTGCCTTTTGTCTCCTATAACCTTCAAGGTTTTCGTCTTCTCAGAATGAATCGCTGCTCACTCACTCCCAGAGGCCTTTTGTGAGTATTTTCAGGTTGTGCAGAGTAGCGAGCACCAGATGCAGAGGAATACCAGTTGGCTATTATTGCATTCCGTTCTTTCTCTTTCCACCCCTCTTTTCTCTTTCGCCAGCAAAAGCTTCCCTTTCAAGTCCCTTGCTTATTTTAAAATTAGTTTGCATTCCATGAGCCCAAACCAGTTGAGCTGCAGGGGGCAAATGAGCCAAGATGTTTGTTGTGCTACATTTTCAGGAAAAGTCAACTCAATTTAAAAATTGACCTCAAGTAATGAACAAAATAAATATTGTTGATAATTAAAAAACGACAATAGTGCTGATTCTAACAATATCTAGAAAACACCTGAACTGAGTTTTAACAACCAAAGTAGATAATAGATAATAATTCAGAGAGAGAATTTTAAATTTCCCAAGTGCCAAGTAAGCAGACAGGGTTAAGAAACCTCTCCCTGTATATTTTCTTGAGAAACTGAACAAGCAATCCTTGGTCCCACTTTTGTATTGCTATGGGTCTTTCCTAGGTGACATAAAGATGGAACTAAGGGTCAAGACTTGGCCTGGAAGCCTGAGAAAATCAAGTGACCCAGTATTTTCAAACCAACAATCACTTCATTCTTCACCGGGTTTTAGGTAGATAAAGAAGCAGAGCGGTCTGGTTTCGAGCATGGCTTCTCACCAACCTTTCTCTGCCCTGACCTTAGAACAGAGGAAAAACAGATTTCTCTTTCATCCTGGATCTTACTGTGGAGCTTTGCTGTACTGGAAGAGAAACTTCTAGACACCAACTAAACAAAGGATTCATTCAGGAAGGCAAACCTTTAGAGAGTCTCACCATAGTAAGGAAAGATGAGACAGGAAACATTAAAAAGTGCGATGCTTTGTCATTCACGTGGAAAGGACTTGAGTTTCTGTGTCTCCACCCAGCCTACCCAGACAACCACTGAACCAGCACTACTCATCTACCCACCCACCCATCCATCCACCCACCCATCCATCCACCCACTCACCCATCTACCCATCCACTCATTCACCTATCTATCCATCCATCCACCCATCCATCCACCCATCCATCTGTCCATCCATTCATACATCTACTTACCCACCCATCCACCCATCCACTCATTCCCCCAACCATCCACCCATCCACCCACCCATCCGCCCATCCACTCACTGAGCCATCTGTCCACCTGTCAGCCCATCCACTCATTCATCCATCCATCCATCCATCCATCTATCCATCCATCCTTTCTTTAAAGAATGAAGCTTATAACTTATAACTTACAGACTTAGTTTGTAAGTTATAAGTAATGTTTGTAATTTATAAATAAGGTTTGCCAGGGGATATCTATTAATGTATTTATTTGAAATGACTTTTTAATGACATATGTGAATGAAGATAAGTCTGGTTTTGTTAATTTGAAAACAGCTTTGTCAGTGATGTAATATAGTGGACATTTTCTATGAATCATATCAGCCCAATTACTTGCTGTTTCAAAGTTTTTAGAAATATTTGAAGCATTAAACAGTTTTTCAACAATGGAAGGATTTTTATTAGTTGTACTTATTTAAACTAGTAATAAAGACATAAAGATAACATTTTTTTGGTTTCTTTTTTTAATTTATATATATTTTTATCAAATCTAGACCCGTGTCCCCCATCCTAACCCCCCACCCCACCAGAGCTCATGCATTCTTCCAAACATGCTTTTCATCTCTTTCTCAGTCTTTCTCAATATTCTCCATAGGGAAGTTGACTGTTTTGAGCAGAAATTCACTGTTTCAGTCAGTTCTTCGATGCAGTCCTTTCTGTTGATGTTGTTGTTGTTGTTGTTTCCAATATGCATCACTCTCAACTGCTTGGACAAAAGCTCAAGGGGCCGTGCACAAGAAATACTTACAACTAGGTAATTGGCACTATCATCCACAGATGAGAGACACCATTCATTGTTTGTTTTTCTGGGACTGTGTTACTTCACTCAGCATGATGTCCTCTAGCTCCAGCCATTTTCCTGCAAAGCTCATGATGTCGTCTTTCTTTACTGCTGCATAGAACTCCATTGTGTAGATGTACCACAATTCCTCTATCCACTCCCCAGTTGAGGGGCATTTGGGTTGGTTCCAGCTCCGTGCTATTGTGAAGAGAGCTGCAATAAACATGTCCGTGCACGTATCTCTGTGGTGGGGTGAGTCTTGAGGGTACATGCCTAGGAGAGGTATGGCTAGGTCAGGTGGCAAGTTCATTCCAAGTCTTCCAAGGGTTCTCCACACTGCTTTCCATAGTGGCTGTACGAGTTTACATTCCCACCAGCAGTGGATGAGTGTTCCCCTTTCCCCACAACCTCTCCAGCACTTGGTATCATTTGTTTTCTTGATCCTAGCCAGTCTTATTGGAGTAAGATATCTTAAAGTGGTTTTGATTTGCATTTCCTTAATGATTAGTGATGCTGAACACTTCTTAAGGTGTTTCTCAGCCATCTCTAATTCCTCACTTGTGAAGTCTCTGTTCAGCTCTTTGCTCCATCTATTGAGTGGGTCATTTGTTTTCTTTCTTCTTTGTTTTTTGAGTAGTTTATATACTCTGGAAATCAATGCTTTGTCAGATGTTTCTGTAGTGAAGGTTTCCCCCCACTCTGTGGGATTTCTCTTCACTAAAGATAACATCTTAAAGTGGATGAATGGTATAGAGCTTTCCTAAATTATCCACCTTGGGGAATACTACAATAAAACTTGAGTCAGGGAGAGATGGTATTTTGCTTGGAGAAAAGCTGAAGATGGTGGGGCTCCTTATCTTGTTCTCTAACAACTCAGGTCAACGAAAATCATTCAAGTTTTAAACACTGTGTGGGTCACTGGACAGGGTGGGCACACCAAGCTAAGATTAGACATAAAACCCAACAGGGCTGGAGAGATGGCTCAGGAGTTAAGAACCCTTGCTGCTCTTGTACAGCATCCCAGCACCCATGTCTGGCAGTTTACAACCATCTGTAATTCCAGCTGCAAGGGATCCAACACCCTCTTCTGGCCTCCTTGCATACCTGCACACACATGCACATATAAATGATAAAATGAATCTTAAAACAAATAAATAAAATCTCACAGTGGGATGGCTTAAATCAGTCCAGGGTTGGATGGATACCCAACTGGTCTGCATAACTAAAGAGGAAGTAGGAACACAGATGTCTCTCTGGTAGGAAGCCATTCTGAATGGCGTTTATGACTGTTTTGGTGCCTGTTCAGAGTTCTGTTGCTGTTGCTTCTACCTGATCAGTGACAACCTATGGTCCTTCTTCTGCCCACTACATCACAAGGCCTCCAGTTATTCAAGCTATGAAGTAGCACATAATTTAGAGCTCACTAGGAGTTCAGAGGCAAGGCCACCCCACATCGCTCATGTTGTTTCAGCACAACTGTCCATTCCCTTCGCTCTCAGGATCCAGGGCACCCAGGAGTTCACTGGAGCCTGCAGGCTGACTCCAGTATTGCTTCCAGAAGCCTGGGGGGGGGGGCAATGGAGGAAGTCCAGTTTCTGACATCCAAGGTGATGGGACAAGTATCAGGGCTGACTTTTCACATGATTGTCAGTGCAGGGAAAGAGGAAGAAGCCTTTCTGTGGCTCTGGGAGGCAGGTTGCAGGCAGGTGTGTGCATGCAGCAGCCCCCGGCGGCCCCTGGGGACCCTCAGAGCCTGATGGAGGCTGCTGTCTAGAATCAAAGTTTAGCACAGAGAATGGGCATGCCCTAAGCAGGCTGTCCTTGGGAGGGGGGTCAGCTGAGTTTGAGCAAACAACAGGGACCAACGTGACCGTCCCCACATTCTGAAGACTTGGAAGGGAAATCCTTTGGATGCTGACTGGACTCCTGGGGCTCAGCCTGGCCTGGCCTGAGGCTACAAGAAGAATAACAAGTGGGAAGGGCCCTGGGATGTGAGAGGCTCTTCTTCAGGTGATGCCTGAAGGAACTTGTTTCATGCCTGCAGGAACTCTCTGTTCCCATCTCCTTTTTTCCTGTGGTGACCAATGCCCACCCCTCCCTGCAGGTGTTGATAATCCCATGTGGGAGCAGGTAGTGAAGAGGATGGAGACTGGCCAAGCTCATCTCAGGGACACTCGACAGTGGGTCCAAGTCCAGTGTATTTCATACAGCAGGCCATTTATACAGGTATTATTTCCTCCCAGCAACCAATCCCAGACTCCCCACACCAAGTACTGCCCCAGCCCGTGGTGGGGGAGAGGGGGCTAGGAAATGGCACACAGGTGAGTAAATCAGCTCACAGCAAGCACCTGCAAGCCCTCCAGCAGCCAATCCCAGGCCCCCTACACCACCTGCAGCTCTGGCCTGTGGGGTGGGCCCAGGAAAGTGTACTCTGGCCAAGCAGGTGCGATCCCACATGTGCCCACACCTCCCTGTGGCTCCCACTCTCTTCTGCCCCATGACTGATTTGGTGAGGTAAGTTTCTGTGTGTGGTCTGAAACCTCAGATGCCACCCAGGTTTGCCTACTGCTGCCTCCCTCTGAAGCCTCTGTCCTGTTCTTGCCCTTCGTTCTCGGTGCCCTTCCCTGCTTTCCAGCTGTCCATTTTCCCTTTCCTTCCCCTCCCTGCAGAGGCAGGATGCAGAGGAAAACCAGCAGAGGGCAAGAGCCCTGGAGAGGACTCAGAGGCAGATGAGTGGGTGTTTGCAGTGCTGTGTGTGACTTTGGACAAGGCTCAGAGCCGCTTCTGTTGGCTGTTGGGGGTGGAGGGGTGTTACTCTTGGTAAGAATCCCTTAGTTATGCCACTATTTGTATGTATTATTCAGCTTTCCCATCACTCTGAGGAAATATCCGAGGCCATTAACTTATACAAAGAAAAGGTCTTAATGGTTCACAGCTTAAGGGATTCATTTTTGCATATATTGTCTCATTGTTTTGAGCCTATGAGGAGGCAGGCTCATAATAATGGTGCCAGCAAGTGGAAGAATAAAACTTCTCAGTTCATTAACCAGGAATCCAGAAGGGTCCCATCTTGCTCCTTGGGAGCATGCCCAGTGACCTAAGGACCTCTCACTAGCCTGCCCCAAGGTTCTCTCCATTACCTCCAAGACACATGAGTCTTTGGGGGGAGTTTCCCATAGCCTACTGCCATGGGGAATGTACCGGATAAAACTCTTATAAACGACTACAAAGCAAATCTCAATGGCCTCTCTCTCTTTCTTTCTCTATCCTTCTCTATGTCTCTGTCTCTCACACACCGTTGCCAGTGGGCGAGTCAAAATGCATCTTACTTTGACTGACTTTAGCAGCTCCTTGCTGTCATGTATAACTCCAAAGCCACTTTATTGTCCAAAATTTGGTGAAATGAAAACAGTAACTCAAGGCTCATTATCTCTCGCTGCCACAGAGGCCCAAATAATTCCTGGCAGTGGTGAAAGTGGTCCAAGCACATGATAGGCACATCCCGAGAGAGCAAATCAGAAATTTCTAGAACAGAGACTGGAGGACTAGAAATAGAAATTCAAGGGCCAGGCATCATTACTCACACCTTAGTCGTAGTGTTTGGGGACTGAGACAGGAAGAATCTGAGTTCAAGCCTAGCCTGGGCTACAAAATAAGACCTTGCATTGAACAAAAACGTGACAGGAGGGGAACAAGGGAAGCAGGGAGGGAAATGTGTACCAGGGAAGAACATTGCATGAAGTTTTAATTTCTTCAGAATCACCTGACCCCCTTCCTGTTTAGTATCGTAAATCCCACCAAACTCTGCACTCAAAGGGACATTTTTCTTCTGCTTGACCCAGCCCAGATTCCTGTCACATTTTCACCCAGACTCTGATATAAAGTGAGCAAGCTTTGATTACCCTCAAATATCAAGGATGAATTTGAATAAATATTTCCTCAGAACAATTTACATAGAGATGGGATTTTGCTTTGGAGACAGAAATGAATGTAAATGGAGATGTCTGTGTGAATACTAAAAATCTAGGGCAAAGAGTATCAAGTTTATTCTGGACTCCAGACTGCATTGGGACCCAAGGGTTGACTTTCTACCTGTATATGAGATGTATCGCTTTCTATTAGGAAGGAGAAGAAAATACATATAGCTCATTCCTGCTAAGTACTAGGCACTGGGTATATCGTTATCTACTTGATACTGACCATAAATCTCTAAGGAATATCATATTTCCCTCTTTACAGATGAGGCAATTTGAAGAGTCCACACAGTGGCCACAGCCCCAGCCACGATTGTGTCCCACACTGAAAACCATCATTCCCTGTGGCTTCACCAAGCCCCTACCTTCTTTCACACTTAATGCGGCTTTCACTTATTTTATCCCTAATACTCCGCCAGTGCTATTGCAAAGATTAGGTGTTCTCTTTGGAGAGCTGATGAGAGAAATTCGAGATGTTCTGAAGCTGTCAGAGAACATTGTGTAAGTAATTGAGATGGAACATAAGGTTGAGTTAATCAGTAAATAGAATCCATCTGAGTACAAATAGATGTCAGATGAGGTCCTAAAGGAATGCATCCTAGACCAGAGGGAAAGTATCCATGGGAAGGTGGTGGGAGGGACAGGAAGACAGCGTTGGTAAGGTAGGAGCCTGGGCCAGCTGGCCAGAAGTGGGGATCCAACTCTGCATTTTAATTGGCAATAAAAAGATTTAAACTTTTTCTTGAATTTGAAAAAAAACTATTGTTTTAACTTCTCTATTATTCTATTTTATTTTTCTATGTCTTTTAAAGCTAATGCCTTTCCTATAGAGGATAGGGTGACCCCTAGAGATGTCCTGCCCTTCTGTTTGTGGAGTTGCCTGTTTCATCCCTGGATGCTAGGTCTGCATTTCCTTCTGGGATTTGTACCTGTGTTTATCTGGGATTTGTCCCTGTGATTGGCAGGAGTATAAATATCCCAGCTCCCAGCTCTCTCAGGGGCGACTCCAAAGCAGGTGTTTTATATGGGATTCCAGAAAGCCCCTGGTAGAATTTTCTTCTGATCCTTGCCCCTGATCCTGTATAAGACACGTATATAAATAGACCTCTGCCCAGACCATAGAAAACAAAGGAGAATCACACATATTGACAAATAAATTACATTTCCTAGATGTGGAATTTTCATGATGTTCATCATACTGGGTATGGGCTATATTTGTATAACAAATTAAAATTGTAAACAATTAAAAATTTCCAAGTTGCCTTTAAAAGATGCCTTAGTTGCTGGGTGTGGTGGCACACGCCTTTAATCCTAGCACTTGGCAGGCAAAGGCAGGTGGATCTCTGTGAGTTCAAGGCCAGCCTGGTCTACATAGAGTGTTCCAGGACAGCTGGGGCTATAGGGAGACACTGTCGCAAAAAGACCAAAAAGAAAAAAAAAAAAGATGCCTTAGTATCTTTTCTTTTTTTGTGAGAATAGCTAGTAGCCTTGAAAATTTCAGGATTTCAAATAAAACAGTGAAGACCCTAATTAAAAGAGGGTGTGTCTTTGCTAAGGACAAGGCTACTTTAAAAAATTTTTTTATTTTCTTTATTTTCGTATGTGTATAAATGTACTGTCTGCATGCTACTTTTATTAATTTTTTTTATTAATTTTATTTATTTCTGTATGTGTATGAATGTACTGTCTGCATGCAAGTTTGTGCACCCGTGTCGTGCAATGCCGTGGAGGTCAGAAGAGGGTG
This sequence comes from Rhizomys pruinosus, assembly GCA_009823505.1. Lineage (NCBI taxonomy): Eukaryota > Metazoa > Chordata > Mammalia > Rodentia > Spalacidae > Rhizomys > Rhizomys pruinosus. The sequence continues at coordinate 1,743,285 of VZQC01013236.1, read as the reverse complement.
TCGGATTCCCCTGGAACTGGAGTTCTCCTGGAATTGGAGTTTCAGACGGTTTTTGGCCGCCATGTGGGTGCTGGGGATCGAACCCGGGTCCTCTGTAAGAGCGGTCGGCGCTCTTAACCACTAGGCCATCTCTCCAGCCCCTGCATGCTACTTTTATAGGAAGCCCATAGGCCTACATTTCAGGAAGACTGAGGTTGGGAATTAGAGACCAGGAATACCCTGGTTCTGGCTCAGATCTGTTCCCAGATGTGTGTGGGTGGAAGATTCTTTTCTATCACAGATTTCTCCTATTGCTGACTTTACTTGGTTTTCAGTATACTTGGGCTTCTGTGTCTGCAGTTTCCATATCTGATGATTCAGCCAACTGTGGGTCAAAAATGTTAGGAAAAAAATAACAACATCTATATTGAACATATGCAGATTTTGTCTCTGACATTATTTCCTAAACAATATGGTTGAACAACTATAGTTACTTAGTATTTGCATTGCAATTAGGGATTTCATAAGTTAATCTAGAGATGCCTTAAAGTGTACAGGAGGATTGTGTATGTTATAAGCAAATAACACGGATTTGAGATCTCCTGAGCCCAGCGGCAGGAAGAGGGGAAGATAGGTAGGAACTGGGTGCCTTGGCGAGCTGATTGCTGATCGTTTGGTCCTGCTGTCTTTGGTTTGATTGGCCTTTGTGGCTGTGAGGTTGGAGTTATCCCCCCAGCTGGGATTAAAGGTGTGGTCTTTGGCTTGATTAGATCTAGTGGCTGTGGGGGCGGAGTTATCCTCCCAGCCGGTATTAAAGGCACGCTTGTGTGACTCTTGAGATTTGAGATCTCTTGAGCCCAGCGGCAGGTGCCAGGGCGCGGGCTGAAGAGCCCCCCCCCCCCCCGCCAACTGAGATTACGAAGAAGGATCTGAAGGAGGCAAGCAAAGCACGCCTTCAACACAGTGAAGAGGCATTCAGGACTCACATTGGAATACAGGCAAGGAGAAGCCCATATGCCAGGATCACGAAGAAGAAACTACACTGGAAAGGTGCAGGATAATCCCACGCCAAGCTTTACCAACCCTATGGATGACTCCTGCAGTGGGATCCCCCCGGGGATGCCCCAGGACACAGACATCAGAAACACAATTGGGAACATACTTAAAGAACTACAAGATCATAAAGAACAAATTAAAGAACTAAGAAAAGAGAATGAGGACCGAGAGAGAGAGAATGACAAGCTCCGGAAGGAAGTAGAAACACTGAAAAGATCCCATGCTGAAAAAGAAAAAGAAACCAACCAGCAAACAAAAGAGCTACAAAAAGAGATCGAGAAGCTCCAAAAAGAAATAGAAACACTAAAGAAATCAGAAGAGGAAATGAAAAAGGAAATCAAACACTCATCCATTCAAGAGGAAAGGAATGAAAAAAGCCTCAGAAGCAGAATGGAGGAAGCAGAACAAAGAATATCAGACCTGGAGGACAACACAGAACAACTAAAAACCTCAAGGAAAGATTATGAAAAATTTAAAAATACACAAAAATGGAACAACCAGGAGCTGTGGGACACTATGAAAAGATCAAACCTCCGCATCATAGGAATAGAGGAAGGAGAAGAATCCCAAGAGAAAGGTATTGATCAGATCTTCAACAGAATAATAGATGAAAACTTCCCCAAACTAAAAAAGGACAAACCAATACCAATACAAGAAGCACATAGAACTCCAAACAGACAAGATCAGAAAAGAAATTCTCCACGCCACATCATAGTTAAAATGCTGGACACCCAAAACAAAGAGAAAATTCTTAAAGCGACAAGAGAAAAACAACAAGTGACCTATAAGGGGAAACCTATCAGAATAACAACGGACTTCTCACAGCAAACGATGAAGGCAAGAAGAACCTGGAGCAAAGCATTCCCAGTGTTGAGGGACAATGGATGCCAGCCCAGGTTACTATACCCAGCAAAAATGTCAATCATAGTGGAAGGAGAGAGGAAAATCTTCCATGACATAAACAACTTGAAAGAATACATGTCCGGAAAACCAACCCTTCAGAGAATACTTGAAGCAATCCAAAGAACAGAAGAAAGGAGCAACCAACCCCAGGCAACTAGAAGGAGAAATCAATAAAAGCATAACTGCAGAAGTAGAAACCTAAATCAAAACCGCAGATGGATAATAAGGCAAAAGGAAGCAACACAAACCTATCAGTCATAACCTTAAATATTAATGGACTAAATTCCCCAATCAAAAGACATAGACTGGGAGACTGGATTAGGAAACAGAATCCATCGATATGCTGTCTGCAAGAAACACATCTTACCTTCAAGGACAGGCACCACCTTAAAGTGAAGGGATGGAAAAAAATATTCCAAGCAAATGGTACCAAAAAGAAAGCAGGTGTTGCTATTTTAATATCGGATAAAATAGACTTCAAAGTAAAAGAAATCAGAAGAGACAAAGAAGGCCATTACATTTTCATCAAAGGAACAATCCACCAAGAAGATTTCACAATTATGAATATATATGCCCCAAATTCTGGTGCACCAAACTTTATAAAGACAATTCTCCAGGACCACAAGTCACAGACTAACCCCAGCACACTCATAGTGGGAGATTTCAATACCCCACTGAGTCCTTTGGATAGGTCAACAGGACAAAAAATAAACAGAGAGACATCTGAACTGAACGATATGATACACCAAATGGACCTCATAGACCTCTACCGAACATTCCATCCTAATACCAGAGAATACACTTTCTACTCAGCACCCCACGGAACATTCTCCAAAATCGACCACATCCTGGGACACAGAAGAAACCTCTACAAATACAAAAAGATTGAAATAATTTCATGCATCCTGTCAGACCACAGTGCAATGAAGCTCAACATCAACACCAGGACAAGCCCTCCTGCCTACAAGAACACATGGAGACTAAACAACACACTCTTGAATAATGAATGGGTCAAGGAAGAGATAAAGAAAGAAATAAAAACATTCCTGGAACTGAATGACAATGACAATACAACACAACAAAACTTATGGGATACCTTAAAAGCAGTCCTAAGAGGGAAATTTATAGCCCTGGGTGCCTACATTAGAAAAACAGAAAGAGCACAAGTGAATGATCTAACACTACAGCTAAAAGCACTTGAGAGGCAACAACAGATGAACCCTAAACGCAACAGACAGGAAGAAATAACAAAAATCAGAGCAGAAATCAATGAAATAGAAACAAAGAAAACAATACAAAAAATCAATGAAGCCAAAAGTTGGTTCTTTGAAAGAATAAACAAGATAGACAGACCTCTAGCCCAGTTAACAAAAAGAAAGAAGGAACAACTCCAAATCAATACAATCTGTGATGAAAAGGGAAATATCACAACGGACAAGGAAAAGATCAAGAAAATTATATGGGAATATTACAAGAACCTATATTCTACCAAGTTTGAAAATCTAGAAGAAATGGATGAATATCTGAAATCTTGGGAATCACCAAAGCTTGGCCAAGAGGAGACCAGCAGCTTAAACAGACCCATAACATATGAAGAAATAGAGGATGTAGTAAGAAGCCTCCCAACTAAAAAAAGCCCAGGCCCAGACGGTTTCACAGCAGAATTCTATAAAACATTTCAAAAAGACCTACAACCATTATTTCTGAAACTGTTTAGAAGTATACAATCAGAGGGAATTCTCCCAAATTCCTTCTATGAAGCCAACATCACTCTATTACCAAAACCAGGCAAAGATCCAACTAAAAAGGAGAATTATAGACCCATCTCCCTCATGAACACAGATGCCAAAATTCTAAACAGAATACTGGCAAATCGCATACAGACCCACATCAAGAAGATCATCCATCATGACCAAGTTGGATTCATACCAGAGATGCAGGGATGGTTCAACATACGAAAATCAATAAACATCATCAAACACATAAACGGAATCAAAGACAAAAACCACACCATCATCTCAATTGATGCTGAAAAAGCCTTTGACAAAATCCAGCATCCCTTCATGCTTAAAGTCCTAGAAGGAATTGGATTGGAGGGATCATTCCTCAATGTAATCAAAGCCATATACAGGAAACCCACAGCCAATATCATCCTAAATGGGGAAATGACGGAAACATTCCCTTTAAAGGTAGGAACTCGGCAAGGCTGCCCCCTATCACCACTCCTCTTCAATATAGTGCTTGAAACACTTGCTAGAGCAATAAGGCAAGAAAAGGATATTAAAGGAGTACTAATTGGAAAAGAGGAAGTCAAACTATCCCTATTTGCTGATGATATGATTGTTTACTTAAGAGATGCAAAAAACTCCACCAGAAAACTCCTAGAAACGATTAACAGCTTCAGCAAAGTGGCAGGATACAAAATTAACCTTAGAAAATCAATGGCCTTTCTTTACACCAAGAACAAGCAACTGGAGAAAGAATTCAAAGAGACCTTCCCACTCACAATAGCCTCAAAAACAATAAGATACCTAGGAACAAACCTAACCAAAGACACCAAAGACCTCTACAACAAAAATTTTAAACCCTTAAAGAAAGAAATTGAAGAAGACCTCAGAAGATGGAAAAACCTCCCATGCTCATGGATTGGGAAAATTAACATTGTAAAAATGTCCATTTTACCAAAACTCTTGTATAGATTTAATGCAATCCCAATCAAAATCCCCAAGAGTTTCTTCACAGGCTTGGAAACAAAAGTTCTTAAATTCATTTGGAGAAACAAAAGACCCCGAATAGCCAAATCAATCCTGAGTGAAAAGAGCTACACAGGAGGGATCTCTATACCAGATTTTAAACTATACTACAGGGCTATAGTCATAAAAACAGCCTGGTACTGGCACAAAAACAGACCTGTTGACCAATGGAACAAAACCGAAGATCCAAATCTGAGCACATACAATTTCAGCCATCTCATATTTGACAAGGGGGCCAAGAAACCACAATGGAGAAAAGACAGCATCTTCAGCAAGTGGTGTTGGCAAAACTGGATCACCACTTGTAGAAGAATGAAATTAAACCCCTACCTCTCACCCTGTACAAAAGTCAACTCCAGATGGATTAAAGACCTCAACGTGAAACCCCAAACTCTGAAGGTGATAGAAGAAAAAGTTGGCAGCAGACTACAAGACATAGGCGTAGGAAAAGACTTCCTAAATCAGACAGCAGCTGCACAAGAATTAAGGTCGACAATTGACAAATGGGACCTCATCAAACTCAAAAGCTTCTGTACATCAAAAGAAACAATCAAGGAAGTGAAGAGAAATCCCACAGAGTGGGAGGAAACCTTCACTGCAGATACATCTGACAAAGCATTGATTTCCAGAATATATAAACTACTCAAAAAACAAAGAAAAAAGAAAACAAATGACCCGCTCAATAGATGGAGCAAAGAACTGAACAGAGACTTCACAAGCGAGGAATTAGAGATGTCTGAGAAACACCTCAAGAACTGCTCAACATCACTAATCATTAAGGAAATGCAAATGAAAACCACTTTAAGATATCATCTTACTCCAATAAGACTGGCTAGGATCAAGAAAACAAATGATACCAAGTGCTGGAGAGGTTGTGGGGAAAGGGGAACACTCATCCACTGCTGGTGGGAATGTAAACTCGTACAGCCACTATGGAAAGCAGTGTGGAGAACCCTTGGAAGACTTGGAATGAACTTGCCACCCGACCCAGCCATACCACTCCTGGGCATGTACCCTCAAGACTTACGCCACCACAGAGATACATGCACGGCCATGTTTATTGCAGCTCTCTTCACAATAGCAAGGAGCTGGAACCAACCTAAATGCCCCTCAACTGACGAGTGGATAGAGAAAATGTGGTACATCTACACAATGGAGTTCTATGCAGCAGTAAAGAAAGACGACATCACGAGCTTTGCAGGAAAATGGCTGGAGCTAGAGGACATCATGCTGAGTGAAGTAACACAGTCCCAGAAAAACAAACGACGAATGGTATCCCTCATCTGTGGATGCTAGTGCCAATTACCCAGTTGTAAGTATTTCTTGTGTAGGGCCCCCTGAGCTTCTGTACAAAGCAGTTGGACATAATGCATTTTGGAAACAACAACAACAACAGAAAATACTGCATCAAAGAACTGACTGAAACAGTGAACTTCTGCTCAAAACAGTCAACGTCCCCATGGAAAATATTGAGAAAGACTAAGAGATGGAAAGCATGTTTGGCAGAATGCACGAGCTCTGACGGGGTGGGGGAATGAGCGGGAACACGGGTCTAGATTTGTTAAAAATAAATAAATAAATACAATTATAAAAAAAAATAAGCAAATAACACACCACCATATTTTATTATTATTATTATTATTAATAAGCACCAATGTAAGCTCTTTGTATTGATTTTTATGATGGGAATTTTAAAAAATAAACAGAAGGGGCAACTGTAATGAATTCTGAGTATCCTTTATCAAATCTCAACAATTTCATGGAAGGGATTTGAGCAAAGGTGGCTCTTGGTGTTCTTGAGGGAGTGTCATAGCACTAGTTCTGCATGGAAACTGATAGTCATGGTCCTGACATGATAGATTTCCTCATAGACCATGTCAAAGACATATTTCCTCCATATTAGTTTTCCTGTCTTATCATCCATATTTCTGATACTTCTGATATTTCATGAAGTTCTCTTTTTTGATGTCATTAAGATTTTTCTAAAACCAATTTATATTCCAGATGACTTCAATATCTCCAAGATATTCTTCCCAGTAGATCTTTCTAGTTTACAGCTGTAAATCATAGTCCAGCTGTTTCATGTATAGTCTAGTCATTTTTTTTACTCTGGCTACAGTGGAAAGTCTCAAAGGCAGGAACTGAAGAATTTTCTTGTGACAGTTATAAATAAGCACTGGACGCAGTAAGAATGGAGCTGGCTAGCTGGTTCTTATGACAGAAAACTCAGTACCTGTTGGTTCTTTAAAACTTCATTGAGATTCTAAACAAAGAAATCACAAGGCTTGTTGGTTGCTTCTAATGACTTTGCAACTGTTTAGGCCTGTCCTTTTACAGAGCATTTCAAATGCAACATCCAGTGTTGGATAACCACACAGCTGACATCCGAGGTAGAGAGTTAGGCTTAGATCCCCATCTCACAACTGAGGAAAGCAAGGGCAAGGTGACCAAGGGTGTTGGATCCTCTGGAACTTGATTTATGGACAGTTGTTAGCTGCCATGTGGGTGCTGGGAATCGAACCCGGGTTGTCTTCAAGAGCAGTCAGTGCTCCTAGTCACTGAGCCATCTCTCCAGCATCTCATCTCTCCAGCAACTACCTCAGCTCTTTTAAAAAATTCATTAACCTGTTGATAAACATTTGGATTACTTTGCATTGTCAGATAGTACAAGTAAAACCACTAAGAACATTTGTTGGAATTCTTTAGGAAACATGTACTTTGGCAAATACAACAAACAGAATAGCTGGCTCATACTACAGATGGACACCACATTGTGAAAAACAGCAGACTTGTTTCTTGTAGTTTTATCATTTTACCTTTACTAGCAGAAAGCTGGCAAGTAGACCCCACCGTGGTCTTCTTCCTTTGAAGACATTCGGTCTCCTAGATGATCCCTCTTTGTTCTAACCACCTGGTCTCCTCTCAGAGGCATCAGCACACAAAGCAATTTCCTGTCTTACAAGCTCCTTGTAACTTGTTTCCTCTTCCCTGAACCCTCTTCCTTTGGCTCTTCACAAACTATGGCTTTCTTGTTCAGGTCTTGGGTTGTAGATCACTTCCTCCACTCCCTTCCTAACCACTCTGTTTAGACACTTCCCCGCTCTGTTCCATTATTTTCTATTGTTTCTTTTTTCTTTGTAGTAGGCCTCACTGCCTATAATTATATTTTATTTAATTGGTGTTGTGTATTTCCTTGAATGAAAGCAGTCTTCCTACAATATACTTAAAAACATTAGACTGGAACTTGGGTCATTGAACTCTTTACTTATGACTCATTTTCTTACCAATAGCATTTTAAATATTTTATTTATTATTTTTATTTATGTGTATAAGTATATTGCCTGCGTGTGTGTAAGTGCACCTGTGTCATGCAATGCTCACAGAATCAGAAGGCATTGGATTTCCCTGGAACTGGAATTATGGACGGTTGTTAGCTGCCATGTGGATGCTGGGAATTGAACCTGGGTCCTCTACATGAGCAGCTGTTGCTCTTAACCAGTGATCCATCACTTCACCCCACCAACAGTATTTTTTAGAATCCGTATTTGGGAAATACTTGGCAAATTTATAGGTAGATCCTAATGCACTTGTGTGGACTGATTTGGATATATGAGATAATTGTTATTACATTGACTAAAAAAAATACATTCTCAGTGGATGGAACTGGTAAATGAAAAGCCAAAAGGAGCCAGGGGCTCCCTCCCCCCCCAAAATAACCCAAGTGACCCTTGAGGACCTGATCCTCAACTGACCTTGAGAAAACAAAAACCTTGGTTAATCTGGGCTGTGTGGCCTTAAACATCCAAAAGGAAAGTATAACCAGAAATAAATAAATAGTAAGGCCTGAGAAATTATACTTCAGTTATAATTTCTTCTTTATACCTGAAGTATAATTATAAAACTTGAGATCTTAGTAAAAAGACAAAAAACTAAAAAAATAATAGAGCACATGTTTTGCCTGTCTTACGGCAAGTGCAGCTACCCTGTGGCTGCCAGTGCTTTTGCCATCCTTCAAAGACATGAGACACAGCTTTTCAACCTTCCAATATGGACTGAAGACCCATGTCTCTCCAAGAATCCTCCAAACCTTCAGTGCCAGATGGGGACTGCTGAGACATCCAGCTTGTGGACTGAGCTACTACTGGGGTTTCAGCCTCTTCAGAGTATAAACTGCCATTGTTGGACTACCCAGGCTGTACCATGGAGACCAGTACAGGAAGATCAAGACAGAATGCGATGCTTACTGGACCTCATTTGGTGACCATGGGAAGGGAAAACCCCAGTGTGGAACACAAGGGCAGAACTGATGGTGGTTTGGACTTGCCAAGGAGGAGACTTCAAACATGACATCTTTCAGCCTAATAAGGAAAAAAAATCATAAGCTGAAAAAAAAAAAAAAAGAAAAAAATACGTTCTCACAAGTTTACCTGAGAAAAATGCTATTGATTCTGCCTTGGTATTGCTGGACTTCGTGGTTACCTGCGTCAGACAGTTGACATAGAACTTGTTTGGTACTGCCACATTTGGTCCCTACTTTGCATTATGAGTGGAGTATAGTTTTATCAAGAATTATCAGAATTGCACCTATCACAAATAAAACTTAGTAAGAATTAATTTGGGATGCACATGTGATATTTCAATATGAACCAAAGAAAATGGTTAAACTTCTTGCTTAAAAAAAAAATAGTTGGGTGTGGTGGCACACCTGTAATCCCAGCACTCAGGAGGCAGAGGTAGGCAGATCTTTGTGAGTTCAAGGCCAGCCTGGTCTACATAGTGAGTTGCAGGACAGCTGGAGCTACAGGGAGACCCTGTCTCAAAAGACAAAACAAAATACAGGTAGTGTAAACTATAGATATTCATTTCTCTAAACCTATCCCTGAATTCATAGGTAAGCCTTCTAAATTTTTATTGTGATTATAATAGCCAGTCAAAAAGAAGATATAAAATGTCTACCACAGACTCATGGATCAGAGACCTGGTCTCCATGTGAGAGGTAATGAGATCATGAGTTTGCTAACCTCATACATTGATGAGTTCATAGTGAATGGACACTTAGGAGGGAGGCATTTGAAAGGCAAGTCTTATCCTTGACCCTTCAGCACCTCCTGTTTTCCCCTTCCTCCTTCCCTCCCTTTCTTCCTCCCTCTTCTTTTTCTCCTTTCTGTCCATTGCAAGTTGAGCCTTTTCTTTTCTTTTCTTTTCTTTTAATTTTATTTATTTCTGTATGTGTATGAATGTATTGTCTGCATGCAGGTCTGTGCACCCGTGCAATGCCGCGGAGGTCAGAAGAGGGTCTCAGATTCCCCTGGAACTGGAGTTCTCCTGGAATTGGAGTTTCAGATGGTTCTTGGCTGCCATGTGGGCGCTGGGGATTGAACCCGGGTCCTCTGCAAGAGCAGTCGGCGCTCTTAACCACTAGGCCATCTCTCCAGCCCAAGTTGAGCCTTTTCTGCCATGATGTTCTTACTCACAACAAGGCAAGGAACAATGGAGGCCTCGGCCATTGGCTGAAACCTCTGAACCATGAACCAAAATAAAATTTTCCTCCTTTTAAGTTTTTTTTTTTTTCCAGCTATTTTGTCCCAGGAATGTAAAGCTGAGTAGTGTAGAGAGTAAGCGTTGTCCTTCCTTTTGCTGCTGCTTTTCATTTTTCTGTCTTTTCTCTCTTGTCGTCCTCCTCCTCAACCTCCTTTCTCCTTCCTTCTTGTCCCTTTTCAGAAGGATGAGATGGAGAATATAGTGAAGATGGACTATGCTTAACCTTAGAGATAAACTCATGTATATTGATGTAGTTAATCATTTTTAGATGTCGATACCTCCTTGAGTTATGTACCTTGGTTATTGCTAGGACCAAACAGCTGACAAGAAGCAACCTGAGGAGGAAGGGTTCATTTGGGCTCAGGTTTGGAGACATAGTTCATCATGGTAGGGAAGGCGTGGTGACCAGAACAGCTCTCAGTGGTGGCATCAGGAGCATGAGGCTGCTTGCTCACATCTGAATGGATCAGGAAGCAGAGATGGAACAAGAACTGGAACTAGGCTATTAACCTCAAGGCCTGCTTCCAATGACCCACTTCCAGTGAGTTCCAACTTCCTAGAGGTCCAACTATACCTTCCCATAGCAGTGCCACTATCCAGGGATCAAGTGCTGAAAAGCACAGGCCTGTGGAGAATATACATTCACACCATAACATCCACCCAGGTTAAGATTTTTCAATACCAGTAAAAAGTTGGTAAATATTGGTTAAATAAGATTCTACAATAGGAAATTTTAGGTTTATTATCATCTTGAACATTTTAACATCATCTTCGCATTTTTCCTAGTCTATATGTGTTTAGTATAGAGGTGTATCAATGTGGGTTGCTTTTCCTTGTGGAAGCACATTTTCATGAGTTTTAAAACATAGTTTAATGGCTGTTTTATAGTATTTGTCTGCAAATTTCATTTGGGTTACTCCACGGTTACCTTCTCTTAACTGGCCTTTTTCTTCATTATGAGTCACATTTTCTTTTTTCTTTGAATATCTAATGATTTTATATCCTCAACACGGTGGAAACATATTATAGAGATACTTGATTCTGCTATGTTTCTCCAAAGAATATTGCTTTTTTTAAAGCAGGCAGAAAGAAAGTATTCAAGGTCAGGCCAGCTTTAGCCTTAATTGGATTGCTTCAAGTCTGTGCACACGAGTGAGTCAGGGGTCGGATAGAATATGAGTTGGACAGAATCATAAGCAGATTCTGAGACTCTCCTCCCCTGACAGTTCTTACTGAGCTTTTCCACTTCCTTTCAGCTGATGTAATTGTCCTTGTTTTTACCTCCAGCTCTTCAAGCAATAATAAGACAATCTCCTCTGAAAAACAAAAGCTGAGCCGGGCGTGGTGGCGCACACCTTTAATCCTAGCACTCGGGAGGCAGAGGCAGGTGGATCTTTGTGAGTTCAAGGCCAGCCTGGTCTACAGAGTGAGTTCCAGGCCAGCTGGGGCTACAGGGAGACACTGTCTTGAAAAGACAAAAAAAAAAAAAAAAAAGCTGAAAAACAAAGTAAAACAACAGGACAGTCCCCGTTCCATTCCCTTCTTCTGGATTTCAGCCCACCCCACCCCTGCCTCTTCACACTTTTATTCTCCAGTGTTTTCAGGCCATGATTTTTTTCTTCCTTTTAAAAAATTTTATGTGTGTGTAAGTGTATTATTGCCTGCATTCATGTATATAAGTGCACCTATGTCGTGAGATGCCAGTAGAGGTCAGAGGAGGATTCCCTGGGAACTAGAGTTACAGATGGTTGTTAGCCACCATGTGGGTGCTGGGAACTAAAATCCAGGTCCTCTGCAAGAGTGGTCAGTACTCTTAACTGCTGAGCCATCTCCTCAACCCCATAGGTCATGATTCTTAAAGTATATTTTTCAGAATTTCTTTTTTATTTTATTTATTTATTTATTTTAATTTTTACTTTTTTGAGACAGGGTCCCCTATAGTCCCATCTGGCCTGGAACTCACTCTGTAGATCAGACTGGTCCGGAACCCACAGAGATCTGCCCACCTCCGCCTCCCTAGTGCTAGGATTAAAGGCATGCGCCACCACGCCCGGCTAAAAGACAGTTCTGGCCTAGCGGTTAAGAGCGCCGACTGCTCTTGCAGAGGACCCGGGTTCGATCCCCAGCACCTACATGGCGGCCAAGAGCCGTCTGAAACTCCAATTCCAGGAGAACTCCAGTTCCAGGGGAGTCCGACCCCCTCTTCTGACCTCCGCGGCATTGCACGTCACGGGTACACAGTCTTGCATGCAGACAATACATTCATACACATACGGAAATAAATAAAATTTAAAAAAAATTAAAAGACAGTTCTCAGCCTCCATGTGGGTGCTGGGAATTGAAGCAGGGTCCTCTACAAAAGTAGTTGGCGCTCCCAACCACTGAGCCATTCCTCCAGCCCTGTTCAGAATTTCTAGCTGTTATTTGTAGTGAGCCTTCCATAAGCATCATGGACATGGAACCTTTCCTTAGTCTAGTTACTTTCTATTGCTGAGAAGAAACACTGACCAAAAGCAACTGGGGGAGGAAAGGGTTTTATTCACCTGCAGCTCACAGTGCATCGGAGAGGAGAGCAGGGGCAAGAGCTCTGGGCAGGAACTTGGGGTCAGGAACTGAAGCCCAGACCTCGGCCAAACGCTGCTTACTGCCCTGCTCCTCTGTCCTGTGCTCGGGCTGCTTTCCCATAAAACCTAGGCCCTCCTGCTGAGGGGTGGCAGCACCCACAATGGACGGGCTGAACCCTCCCATATCACTCAGCAATCAAGAAAATGTCTCGCGAACATGCGCACAGGTCAATTCCATTGAGGAAATTCTCCAATTGAGGTTCCCCTTCAGTTGTCAAATTGACAAGGGACGCTATCTAGCACACTCCTCATGGGAGATATCCTATACTTCAATAAGCTCCGAGAAGACACAAAGCTTTGGGCTTCCCTGCATACCACCTGTAATGTGTGAAAGGTCGTAGGTAAGTGCTTCTAGGATAATTCTTTTTGTTGTTTTTTAAAAACTGCCTTAGCCTTACATTTAACAATTAATTTCCCTTCAGAGGCTTTTTGCCTATTCCTTGCCCACACAGAAGAATGCTGACAATGCTCCCACAGGTGAAGACTAGGTCAACAGCAGGGGAGGCCTCACCTCCCACGTGCTGAGATTACAGATGCTGCTATAACCAGCTTACAGCTGCTGCTTATGTCAAAATCATGTGTTTTAAAAGAACCCACACAGTTTGCATTTTTCGCATTTTTGCACCCACACTGAATAATGCACCTCTTCCTTCTCTTAACTGTTCCTTTTCACTTCTGCTACCAGCGTACAAGTTGGACTCAGCAAATACACCAAACGATGGTGTCCCAGTTAAATTTCTGTTTCTATAACAAAATATCTGAGGTTGAATATTTTATGAAGAAGAGGTTTATTTGCCCCACCATTCTGGAATGGAAAGCGTAAGATCCAGTGGCCTTTGGTAAGGGCCTCCTTCAAGATGGCACCACAATATCAGAAACGTGAGTCAGAACATGCTGAGAGGCATGAGGTTCAAGATATGAAAACTCCTGTGGGCAACATGTCACTCCAGAAAACCAACATGAATCCCTTTTGATGTGATGCCACCATGATCTAATTGCCTTGTGCCAAGTGCTACCCTTTAAAGGCTTCACTGGGAACAAAGCTTTCTTCTTTTTTTTTTTTTTTTTTGTTTTGTTTTTATTTTTTTTTTAAGGGGTTTTCTACAAATATACGAGCACAGTTGTTTGTTTCAGGATCACGTTGACGTTGCTCTCAGTTTGCACATACAATAGGTAATTGCGCGTAGCAATCCACAGATGAGGGATACCACTTCACTCGTTTTGTTTTTCTTAGGGACTGTGTTACTTCACTCAGCATGAATATCTTCTAGCTCACCATTTCCTCAAAAGTTCTGATGTCACATCTTTACCAATGCTGCATTGAGACTCCAATTGTGTAGATGTACCACTATTCTTTCTCTATCCACTCATCAGTTGAGGGGCCTTTGGGTTGGTTCCAGCTCTTGCTATTGTGGAGGAGAGCTGCATAAACATGCTGTGCATATATCTCTAGGTAAGATGAGTCTTGTGGGTAATTTGCCCAGGAGTGGTATGGCTGGGTCGTGTGGCAAGTTTCATTCTTCCAAGTCTTCCAAGGGTTCTCCGACTGTCTTTCATGAGTGGTTGATACAAGTTTGCTATCCCACAGCAGTGGATGAGTGTTCCCTTTTCCCCACCCTCTCTGCATTTTAAATCTTTGTTTTCTTGACCTCTAGCCAGTCATATATCTGAGTACGTGAATGATACCTTAAAGTGGTTTTTATTTGCAGTTTCCTATTTTAGCGACTTTGAACACTTCATATTTTTTAGTCCACGGTAAATGTAATTTATTTAGCTTATAAAGAAAAAAAAAAATTAAAAATGTTTTGAAGGGAAATTGTATCAGGAATTAGATTTTTTCTTGTATATATTGCAATTTATATATAGTTGGCATCTAATCTATACAATTTTTAGCTACTTTTCCATTTCTTATGTCATTAGTATTTTTAAAAAACATTGATATTTTTTTCTCTTTGTTATTTTTTTTAGAGGTAGCGAGTCTACAATATAATAGCACAGTCATTTTTCAGATACATGAAATTACTCAGCTTTGCCACATACAATTAGGTTAATTGGTGCTTTTTTGTGAGTGAGTCCAAATTATTAAGCTGTAAGATATGAAATGTAAGTAACATTCATAAAGCCAATTTGGCAAGATCTATGTCCAAAGCAATTTTGAAACAACCCAAGGTTCCCATAGGCCGGTTTGGATAGATGCTTGTATGCACGAAGCATGTTGATTAAATATAGGAGTTCAGAATCTATATTGCTGTAGTCTCAAAGATTCACCCCAATCTCTTCACAGCCCTATACATTCTACCATGCCATCTCTCTTTCAACCAAGCTTGTTCCTAGGCTTGAAGGAAAGGGCACAATGGGTAGACAGAAGAAAACAGTCTATTATCTTCCTCTGAGATGTCATTTTTGGATTCTATTCTGTTCAGGTTGTTCCCGTTCATGGGTTGACAGCTTTACAGTGAACCTTTTTATCCTACTAATCAAACGCAACAAGCAATTGGATGTACAGGGATTTAAGCAGTACTAATTATTATGGCAAGCAAGCTAAGCTGTGAGAAGGACTACAGATGCTTGGATGGTATGCTAATCCACAAACTGTGGTTTCTCTTAAAGGGTTAACAAGTTCTTATGTCTGCTCTTATACATCTCCTAAAACCACTAAAGGACATAAGCTTGTGGCTATCAGGCGTGGGTTATTCCTCCAATGGGAAGAGCTAATAGCCATATTGATTTGGGATTTATATGACATTCACTTCCACTGTTGACTGCCCTATCTCCGCGTGGAGATGTAGCTGACACCGGTGAGTCTCCCGAGTGACGTTTGCGTCAATTGCGAGCACCTCAGTATGTTGAGCTTTTGTGTATTGCGTTTAGCTAGGTACCTAACATTATCTTGGTAATTTTTTGTCGTTGCTAGAGCATTGCGTACTAGTCTCATTCTGGCCATCAGAATCTCGCTGAATTAGCAATTGATGTCTCAAAACATTTTTTTCATGCTACACCCACCAGAGGTCTTATCGACAATCTGAGGACTTACTGTCTTTCTCCTCGCATATATCCCACTATAGGCAAGTGCCTTTCAAATTTCTTGGGGGCATTGTGATCCCCTAGCAGCAACTTCTCCTACAACGATACTTCATTGCTGATATCAGAGCTTTCCTGTACTAAATATTTTTAGCTTATTTACACAGCTACTATAACAGGTCCTTTATATTTGAAATTTGCTCGTAAATAGACGAGATTATTCCTTAGTTAGTTGGGCTGGGAGAGATGTCCCTCAGTGGTTAAGAGCGTGCCGACCGCTCTTACAGAGGACCCGGGTTTGTCCCCAGCACCCACATGGCGGCCGAGAACCTCTGAAACTTCAATTCAGAGAGAACTCCTCTTCCAGGGGAATCCAGACCCTTCTGACCTCCACCGGCATTGCACAACACGGTGTGCACAGACCTGATCAACAGTACATTCATGCACTATGAAATAAATAAAATAAAATAATTTTTAAAAAGGGTAGTTATAACTGTTTCATATATAGAAATTACCACTATAACAGATGGCTCTAATTTAAGTTAGGAGAATGACTTCAAGTACCATGTTTCTATTTCCTATAAAGGGGAGAGGTAGGAAGGTTTCTTAGCATCTTGGAGGGTAAACTTCGTTAGGGCCCGTTATAAACAGTTAACCCCAATAGAATTCAGAGAATGAACACTTCTTAAGATGTTTCTCAGCCATCTCTAATTCTCCCTTGTGAAGTCTCTGTTTAGTCTTTGCTCCATACTATTGAGTGGGTCATTGTTTTTTTCCTTCTTTGTTTCTGAGTAGTTTATATATTCTGAAAACTCAATGTTTGTCATATGTTATCTGCATGGGAAGGTTCCTCCCACTCTGTGGGTTTTCTCATACTTCCTTGATTGTTTTTTGATAGTACAGAAGCTTTTGAGTTTAATGAGGACGGTCCATTTGTCATTATCGATCTTAATTCTCTTGCACACTGCTGCTGATTAGGAAGTCTTTTCTATGCCTATGTCTTTAGTTCTTCTGCCAACTTTTCTTTCTATCACCTTCAGAGTTGGTTCCACGTTGAGGCTTTTGATTCCATCTGGAGTTGACTTTTATACAGGGGAGAGGTAGGGGTTTAATTTCATTCTTTCACAAGTGGTGATCCAGTTTTGCCAATACCACTTGCTGAAGATGCTGTCTTTCTTCCATTGTGTCTTCTTGGCTTCCTTGTCAATAAGATCGCTGAAAATTGTATGTGCTCAAGTTTGGATCTTCGGTTTGTTCCTTGGTCTACAGGTCTGTTTTGTGCCAGTACCAGCAAGCTGTTTTTATGATATAGCCCTGTAGTAAGTTTGAGTGCTGTATAGAGATCCCCCCTGTATTGCTCTTTTCACTCAGGGTTTCTTTGGCTATTTGGGGCTTTTGTTTTTCCAAATGAAATAAGGACCTTTTTTTCCAAGCCTGTGAAGAAACTCTTGGATTAATTGGGATTGCATTTAAATCATACAAGAGTTTGGTAGAATGGACATTTTTACATATTAATTTTCCCAATTCATGTAGCATGGGAGTTTTCCTTCTTCTGAATCTTCTTCAATTTACTTCTCAAGGGTTAAAGTTTTGATTGTAGAGATCTTTGGTGTCTTTGGTTAGGTTTGTTCCTAGGTATTTTTATTGTTTTTGAGGCTATTGTGAGTGGGAAGAGTTTCTTCTTGTAATTCCTTCTTCAGGCTTGTTGTTTTGGTATTTTTTTTGTAATGTATCTGCCAGAAGCTTAAATCGTTTCTATAGATTCTGGTGGGTTTTTAGCATCCTAGTCAAAACAATATATTCATCAGCATAATAGGATAGTTCGACTTCCTCTTTCCCAATTTAGTACTCCTTTAATTCCTTTCTCCTTATCATTGCTCTAGCAAGGTTAAGCACTATTATTGAAGGAGGAGAATGGTTGACAGGGCAGCTTTGCCGAAGTTCCTACCTTCTAAAGAGAATGCCTCTGTCAATTTCCCATTTAGGATGATATTGGCTGTTTAAGTTTCCTGTATATGGCTTTTGTTACATTGGAGGAATGAATCTCTCCATATACAATTCCCTCTTAGACTTTCATGAAGGGGATGCTGGATTTTTGCCAATAGTCTTTATTCCATATTCAATTGAGATGAATGCGTGTTAGTTTTGTCTCTTCAGTCCATTTTATATGCTATATGATATTTATTGACTTTCATAATGTTGAACCATCCTGAATCTCTGGATATGAATCCAACTTGGCATGATGGTATGATCTTCTTGATGTGGTGTCTGTATATGTTGATTTTGCCAGTTCTGTTTAGAATTTGTTGAATCTGTGTTCATTAATGAGATGGGTCTATAATATCTCATTTTTGGTTTGTATCTTTGCCTGGTTTATGGTATAGAGTGATGCTGGCTTCATAGAAGAATTAGAGAGAGATTCCCTCTGTTTGTATCCTTCGAAAACAATTTCAGTAAATTAAAAATGGTTTTAAGTCTTTTTAATGGTTTTATAGATCTGCCATGAAACCATCTGGGCCTGGGCTTTTCTTAGTTGGAGGTTTCTTTTACATTTTCAATTTCTTCATATATTTATTGGGTCTGTTTAAGCTGTCTATCTTCTTTTGGTTGAGCTTTGATGATTTCCAGGATTTCAGTTATTTCCATTTCTTCTATTTTTTCAATCTAGTAGAGTATAGTTTTTTAAGTATTCTGTATTGATTGATCTTTTCTTGTCTGTTGTAGATTTCCCCTTTCATCGTGCGATTATATGATTTGGAGTGTTCCTTTTTTTTTGTGTAAGCTGGTCTAGAGTCTGTCTATCTTGTTTATTTCTTTCAAAGAAACAACATTTTAATTCATTAATTTTTTCTATTGTTTTTGTTGTTCTATTCATGTATTGATTTCTGCTTTGATTTTGTTTTGTTCCTGTTTGTGCATTTGTTTTCATCTTGTTTTCTTTCTACCTTTTTTTTTACAGATATTTTATTTTATTTATTATTTATTTATTAATTTATTATTTATTTATTTATTATGGTATGAATTTATGTCTGCAATGTAGTTGTTTGTGCACTGTGTCATGCAATGCCCGGAGGTCAGAAGAACAGTGTCGATTCCCCGGAACTGAAGTTCTCCTTGGAATGGATTGGAGCTTACGACGGTGTTCTCAGCTGCCACGTGGTGCTGGGATCGAACCTGATCCTCTGCAAGAGCATGTCGCACTCTTAACACTAGGCCATCTCTCCAGCCCCTCTCGTGTCTGTTCTTAGTGCAGTGTAATGGTTCATTTGTGCTCTTGTTTGTTTTTGAATGTAGCACCAGGGCTATAAACTTTTCCTTTAGGACTGCTTAAAGTATCTCCTAGGCTTTTGTGTGTGTATTATCACTGTCATACATTTCCAGGAATGCTTTATTTCTTTCTTTGGTCTCTTCCTTTGCACCCATTCAGTATTCTGGAGTGGTTTTATCTCCATCGTTTCTTAGATAGTAGGGGCTTTCTGGTGATTGATTAATGAGCTTTTATTGTGTGGTCTGATAGAAATGCATGAAATTATTTCCAATCTTTTTATATTTGCTGAGGTTTCTTCTCTGTCCCAATATTGGCCAATATTGAGAAATTCACATGGGTGATGAGAGACAAGTATATTCTCAGGTTGATATTTGGAATCTAGAGATGTCTTGAAGGCCCATTTTGGATCTATATCATTACAGTTCAAATATCTCTCTGTTTATTCTTTGTCTGTGATGTCTATGGACACAGTGTTGAATTCTCCTAATTTAGTGGGGTACTGAGTCTATGAGTTCTGGGGTAATCTGTGCTTGTGGTCCTGGAAATTGTTCTTTTATAGTTTGGTGCACCAGAGTTCGGTGCATATATATTCATGTTATGAGATCTTCATGGTGAATTTTCCTTTGATAAAAATATGGCCTTCTTTGTCTCTTCTGATTTCTTTTACTTTGAGGTCTATTTGTCTGATATTAAAACAGCAACACCTCTTTTTGGTACCATTTTGCTTTGGAATATTTTCCATCTTTTACTTTAAGGTGGTGCCTACCTTGAAGTTAAGATGGCTTTCTGTGTACACAGCAATAGATGTTTCCAATCCAATCTCCCAGTCTATCGTCTTTTGATTGGGGAGTTTAGTCCATTTAATATTTAAAGGTTATAACTTGATAGATTTTGTGTGCTTCCTTTCACCTTATTATCCATTTGCGTTTTTTGTCATGTTTCTACTTCTGCATTATTGCTTTTTTTTTTTTTTTTTTTTTAATTAATTTCTCTTTCTAGGTGCCTGAGGATAGTTGCTCCTTTCTTCTATCCTTTGAATTGCTTCAAGTATTTTCTCAAGGGTTGGTTTTCCGGACATGTATTCTTTCATCTTGTTTATGTCATGGAAGATTTTTCTCTCTCCTTCAACTATAATCGACATTTTTGCTGGGTATAGTAACCTGGATTGGATAGTCCTTTAACATCGGGAATGCTTTGCTCCACGTTCTTCTTGCTTTCATAGTTTGCACTGAGAAGTCAGTTGTAATTCTGATAGGTTTCCCCTTATATGTAACTTGTTTTTCTCTGTGGCTTTCAGAATTTTGTCTTTGTTTTGGGTGTCTAGCATTTTAACTATGATATGGTGTGGGGGAGTTTCTTTTCTGATCTTGTCTGTTTGGAGTTCTATGTGCTTCTTGTATTTGTATTTTTTTTAGTTTGGAGAAATTTTCATCTATTATTCTGTTGAAGATTTGATCAATATCATTCTCTTGGGATTCTTCTCCTTCCTCTATTCCTATGATGCAGAGGGTTGATCTTTTCATCATGTCCCACAGTTCCTGGTTGTTCCACTTTTTTGTATTTTTAAATTTTTCATAATCTTTACTTGAAGTTTTTAGTTGTTCTGTGTTATCTTCCAGGTCTGATATTTTTTGTTCTGCTTCCTCCATTCTGCTTCTGAGGCTTTTTCCATTCCTTTCCTCTTGATTGGATGAGTGTTTCATTTCCTTTTTCATTTTCTCTTCTGATTTCTTTAGTATTTCCACTTCCTTTTAGAGCTTCTCAATCTCTTCCTGTAGCTCTTTGCTTCGCTTGTTGATTTCCTTATCTTTTTCAACGTGGGATCTTTTCAGTGTTTCCACTTCCTTCTGGAGTTTGTCATTCTCTCTCTCTAGGTCCTCCTTGAGTTTTTCATTCTCTCTCCTTAATTCTCTGACTTGTTCTTTATAGTCTTTGATTTCTTTGAGTATGTCCACAATTGTACTTCTAATATCTGTGTCCTGGGCCATCCCCAGGGGGAATCTCACTGTAGGAATCTTCCACAGGGTTGGTAGAGCTTGGTGTGGGATTATCCTGCACCTTTCTCATGTTGTCTCTTCTTCGTGTCCCTGGCATGTGGGTTTCTCTTTGCCTGTATTCCAGTGCGAATCCCAAATGCTTCTTCACTGTGTTGAAGGCTTGCTTTGCTTGCCTCCTTCAGATGCCTTCATTGTTTGTTTGTTTGATTGATTGATTGATTTGTTTTTCTCCTTGCTTATGGAGTATTGACTTGTCTAAGTTTTAGGCTTTCTATTGGAAGTCTAACTCACTCTTCCCTTTCTGTTCTGAAGGTTCTCCAAAGAATCCACTTGGACACTCCCTGTGCTTCAGGTGGTCCCTGGGAAATCTCTGATCTAAGCCCTGTGCACTCCAAAGATTTCTATACATGAAACACTCAAACTGTAGCAGAACCATTCAAGATGATGTTCTTCCTAATGTGTTATCCCTAGTTCTCCTACCTCAAAAGAAAGGCCAATCACACAAATACTTGGAGGCTTAACAAAACTGGAACTCTATTGCAAAAGAAAAGGGGAAGAATTGTTGAGCAGCCAAGAGTGTCACCTTTACTATTAGGGCTATTTAGGTAATAACACATTTTAAACTATTTATTAATGACTAGCACCATGAATATCAGAGTCTGCTTGTTCTCAAATCTCATGCTGAGCAATGATCTAGGAACTTTGACAGTTAGGTCCTTCCTGCAGAGATTCTGGTTTTATTTGTCTGAGGCACAGTCTAGTTAATGAGATTTTTTTTTTTTTTTTGGTGTTTTTGAGACAAGGTCTCCCTGTATCCCCAGCTGGCTGGCATGGAACTTGCTCTGTAGACCAGGGTGGCCTTGAACTCACAGAGATTAGCCTGTCTCTGTCTCCTGAGTGCTGGGATTACAGGCCTGTGCCACCACACCTGGCCATTAAAGGGATTTTTTAAATATATTTTTTAAATTTTATTTATTTATTTATTTTTATGTGTATGAATGTACTGTCTGCGTGTAGGTCTGTGCACCCATGTCATGCAATGCCGCGGAGGTCAGAAGAGGGTATCAGTTTCCCCTGGAACTGGAGTTCTTCTGGAATTGGAGTTTCAGATGGGTGCTCAGCCACCATGTGGGTGCTGGGGATTGAACCCGGGTCCTCTGCAAGAGCAGTCGGTGCTCTTAACCACTAGGCCATCTCTCCAGCCCTAAAGGGATTTTTTTAAAGGACTCTAGGCCCAGAAAAATTTAAGAATTTTTGATATCCACATAAAAAAAGGGAATTAGAAATGGTATGACTTTAAAAATACATTGCTAGTAACAATCAACTGTCAGTCATTGACAGTAATTGTTAAAATTGATAGGGCTCTCTTATGTACAGACAAGGTTAAAACTCCATTTTAGTATTGTAAATATTGTGAATACCTTCCCAGCACACACACACACACACACACACACACACACTGATCAGTACAATCCCTCTTTAGTTATCTCCCCACATTCTAACCTTGGAATTGAACAAGAAAACCTCTAGAGCTTAGTCTTAGTTCATTTTTGTGCCATTACAGCAAAAGGCTGGATAGTTGATTAAAGAACAGAGGTTGATTTCATATAGTTTTGAAGGCCAGGAGGTCTGGCCAGGCATGGTGGTGCACACCTTTAATCCCAGCACTCGGGAGGCAGAGGCAGGTGGATCTCTGTAAATTCAAAATTCAAGGCCAGCCTGGACTACAAAGTGAGTTTTTTTTTTTTTTTTTTTTTTTTTTGAAGACGGGGTCTCGGCCTTACTAGTCCAAGATATCCTGGAGCTTGCTCTGTAGACCAGGCTGGTCTTGAACTCACAGAGATCCACCTGCCTCTGCCTCCCCAGTGCTGGGATTAAAGGCGTGTGCCACCACAGCTGGATAAAAGTGAGTTCTAAAACAGCTAGGGCTGCAGGGAGACCCTGTCTCAAAAACACCAAATAAATAAATAAATAAATAAATAAATAAATAAATAAATAAATTGAAGGCCAGGAGGGTCCAAGGTTATGTGTCCTGTACACACAGGTGAGAGGTTTTTTTCATTCCAGGGAGGGTGGAATCACATGTTAGAGGATACAAGAGGGTAAGAGATCTGAACTCACTTTTTTTTTTAAAGCAAATTTATTCCAAAAGTAATTCTGTGAATTTATTCAGGAGAACAGAGACCTTGTTGCCTACCAGCTCTTAAAGGTCTCTTGTGGACACTGAGGTACTGGGGGCTAAGGTCCCAGCACATGAACTTTGGTGGACACATTCAAACCACAGTACAACTATGGGGAGTCTGAAAACACCTTAAGGAGAAAGGCGTACAGAATTTGTTCACGCCTCAGGAGTTCTTCCATTGCTTTGGGGCATAGTGTCTTGCACATGGTGGATGATCACATAGTCTGTGACCACCGTGACCTGAGGCAGCCGCAGCTTTACAGCTAGTCTAAAAACCTTGAAGTAGCTCTTTACTAAGTGACAATTAAGTAAATTTAAACTTTTTAAGGCTTTATTTTATATGTGTAAGTACTAATGCCTACATGTATGTAAGTGTACCTGTGTTTAAGTTGGAGCACGTGTAGAGGCCAGGAAGCTAGAAAGGAGCCAGGGGTGGGGTGGGGGGTAGGAGGGCCGTTTGGGGTGGATGGGCCGTAAGGGAAGTAGAATAGTAGAATGTATGAGAAATACTGGGCTGTAAAGGGTTAATTAGGGATGAGGGCAGAGGGTTGGAAGGTGCAGGGGGAGAGCTAACTAAAGATGTATGAAAAAGTTCTATTTTGTGAGTTGATTAACAAACATAACTTAAAAAGAATAGCCAGGCATGGTGGTGCATGCCTTTAATCCCAGCACTTGGGAGGCAGAGGAAGTTGGATCTCTGTGAAGTCAAGGCCAGCCTGGTCTACAGAGTGAGTTCCAGGCCACCTGGGGCTACAGGGAGACCTTGTCTCAAAGAGACCAAAATAATAATAATAATAATGATAATAATAATAATAATAATAATAATGATAGATAAGTAGAAAAGTTTGAAGGAGGTGCTCTGCATGGATGGACTGTGTTGCTTTGAGAAACCATATGTTATTATTATTTTTTTTGGTATTAAAAGAAACCAGCAATGCTAGTTGTGGAATAACCCCTGTGGGGGCCCCATAGGCCTCCAAAACAACACAGGCTTTTCATTTGCTCTTGGTTGCCAACTAGAACTATAGGGTAAAACCTTATTGCTGAAGAATCCACCCATTTTGGTTGCAGGACAAAGAAATCAAGTTGGTTGAACTGGAAGCTTCCCAGCTGGCTGGACTTCACAGTGCTGGAAGGCGCTGTGCGGGCTGTTGGGGAGAAAAGTCATTAACGATCTTACCCAGGTGTGAACTCCGAAAGCTGCAATGCCAACCTGCCAGGCAAGCGCTGATGGATGCAGGAGCAGCAAGGCTGTTGTGCTGGCCAACTACTTTCTTACTGGACTTGAGGCTCACGTCACAAGAATTCATGTTCGGTACTGTAAACCTGCTCAAAAGTCCTGGCTGGAGAGGCCATTGGCCTAGTGGTCACCTACTACTGTTGATTTGCTAAATGGACATGGCATCAAACTGTCTTAAATATTTATGTTTATACACGGAGATTAGTGCTGTTCTCAGCCTTGGTCAGAGAATCTTCTGTGTGAAGTGGGTGACAGTTAATGCAGAGACTCATAATGGACCAAAGTGCTGAGAGCAAGTGACTGTTGAGTGCTCAGCCCTGGATGGACCATCCATGGGGCCCTCTCCAAGGCTCAAAGAATGCTGTGGAAAAGTGGGTGGAAAGAACGTAAGAGCCAAAGGATGAGAAGAGTTGAGACACCACTCCGGACATGACGTGGCTGGTTTACGCATGAACTCACAGCATGGCTACCTGCATTTAGACTTTCATAAGATGGGGTCCTTAAGTCTTCCATCCTGGATAGGAGAGGTGTTCATAAAGCCCCACCCCTCCCCAGGACCTATAGGAAGTTCCTGGGGGAAGGGGAGGGAGTCACATCCTCAGTGGTGTAGCTGCTTGCTTTGTTCAACTAAATCATCCCATCCATGCTCATGCAGGCAGATCTAATTAAATGCAGTCTCTCTCTCTCTCTCTCTCTCTCTCTCTCTGACTCCCTCTGTCTCTGTCTCTCTCTCTCTCTCTCTCACACACACACACAAACACAGACATGAAAGTAGGAGAGAGAGGCTTATTTGGGAAGAAGTGGAAAGAAAAGGGGATAGGAGAGGGTGATGGTGAACAAGCTCACAATGTATGGATAGAATTAGAAATAATAAACATTAAAATATCAAAAGTTATGTATATATAATATATATATATATATATATATATATATATATATATATGGGAGGGGGATTGGTTTTAATGCCAACTTGCCACAAATTAAAATCACCTGGCTAGGGAACCACAATCAAGGAATTATCTTAATTGCATTACTTAATTGGTGTAAAAAGACTCACGCTAACTGTGGGTAGGGTCTTCTGGTAGCAATCCAGATGAAAAGGAGCATGGCTGAAGGAAGATTTTCAGCCTCTCCCTTGCGTGGCTTCCTCTCCTGGCCAAGTTGATTTATCCTATTGTTGCTGCGGAGTGCTTTATTGACATCAGAACCAGTGTTTCCAGGCTTCTGTCATTGATTAAGGACCAGCGAATCTTTGGGAATGCTCCTGGGATATTGACTCCAGATTGGGACAGCTGAGGCACCTGACCCTATGGACTGAGCAATACTGAGCTCTGGGCTTCTTGGGTGTGTTTAGGCTGTTGTTAAAGTAAGCTGATTAATAAATTATTTTAATATACATTCATTCTTTTAGTTTTGTTCCTCTAGAAAACCCTGACTAGCGCACACACACACACACACACACACACACACACAAACACGTGTCCATCATAATGGGACGGCATGATGATGGAAGTGTTGGGCAGGTGCTAGCATTGTGTGTAGTCAGGAAGCAGAGAGCGATGAATGCTGGTGCTTAGCTTACTTTCTGCTTTCTGTCATTTTTTTTTTTTTCAGTTTGAGACTCTAGCCCATGGGATAGTGCTACCCATATTCAGGATGTGTGTTCTTACCTCTGTTAATCCTCTCTTGAAAGACCATGGCAACAACCTCAAACATCCCAAAGGTGTGTCTCTAGGTGACTTTAAAGACAAACAGAAGCTTTCTACAGAGAGAGCCACATGGTTTCTACTTGTAAGGGCAGTATAGTTCTGACTGATGTACACGAGCAGGACAAATCACAGCCCCTACAGGATAAGCCACAGCCAGGAAAGGGACCTGCCAGTTCCTTGGGCACACTCCCAGCCCTGAAATGTTTCTGGGAGAAGCTCTGATGCAGCTCAGCGAGTGTTGGAAACTCTCGAATACTCAGGCAGCCCAGGCGTAAAGGGCTGACCGGGCCAGCAGGACCTGCAAATGCTCACACTGCTTATCCACTGCCAACCAGGATGCAGCAGTGAAGACAGCTGCAGCACCATCTCGGCCTGCGGAGAACTGTCTGGATCAGCAGCCACGAGCCACATGTGGCTTCTGAGCACCTGATATGTGGCTGGCATGAGTGGAGATGTGTTCTAAGTGTAAATGTCCATCTGATTTTGAAGACAATATAAAATATAGTAAAATAGCTCCACAATATTTGTGCTGATTGCATGTGTAGATGATAATACTTAGCACATACTGGCTTGAATTAAATATATAATTGAAATTAATTTCATTCTCATGTGGCTACTAAAACCTTAAACTCACCTGTGGCCCATGTTTATTGCTACCCAACAATACTGGGCTAGGTGACCCCCAACTACTAGATCACTTGGTAGCTTCAGGTAACAGGTTTCAGTGTCCAAAGAACAGAACCTTCACTCAAAGTGGTACAAAGAATAAAACTGTTGTTTCTAAGGCTTGGAAGTACAAGTTGTTGACACAGCATGTCCATGGGCCCTGACTCCTGCTTATCAAGTTCCCAGTCTGCCCTCATGTGGCTCAAATCAAGGTCAGTGGATTGTGAAGTTCCAAGGGTCACATCCAGACATTGTCAATGTCCAGAGAAATAAAAGTATGCAGAGGTTGCCTTTCTTAATCTCTCACTAGAAGTGAACAGGTTTTCTCAATGCTCCCTCCCAGGCACTTCTCCCATATTCCTTTTCCATGGACCCTTCTTATATCTTGCCCAGTAAAATATGAGGCTGAAAATAATTCAGTTTTATCTCAGCAGAGGGCATCCTTTCCTTCTAGGAATGTAACCAACTATTAGAGGGGATTATCATAAGATCTGGGGCCCATTGAAGGAAGTTCTAAGAGCAGTTTCTAAATCTAAAAGGATAGGCTGAAGCACGCTCAGTATCCAATCTAATGACCCCATTTCCTATGTGAAAATAGTTTAGAATTCCATGGTTTGCTGATGACTAACAGAGGACTAAAGTTCAGGCTTCCTACAGTCAACCCAATGTATCTTCTGTTCTCCCACAGTCCCCTAATTGTGTATTTACTAGGCAAGAGTAAGGTTATCCCATTTACATTTAATGTAATTACTCAGATATCTGGGTTTTAGTCTATCATATTATTTGATGATTCTGGAATGTCCTAGCTCATAATTCTTCTCTTTTTTCCTGACTTCTTTTGGATTGTCTGATTGTTTTAGCATTATTTTTCTCTTTTACTATTTGAAAATTTACTATTTGGGGGGCTGAAGAGATGGCCTAGAGGTTAAGAGCACCAACTGCTCTTACAGAGGACCTGGGTTCGATCCCCAGCACCGACATGGTGGCTGAGAACATCTTTAACTCTAGTTCCAGGGGAATCCGACACCCTCTTCTGACCTCCTCAGCATTGCACGACATGGGTGCACAAACCTACATGCAGACAGTACATTCATAAACATAAAAAATAAATAAATTTTTTTAAAAAGAAAATTTACTATTTGGAAAAATTATCTACTTTTTGTGGCTAACCTAAATTATTATTAGTTGCTGTTTATTATTTTATTTTTAACCTTACATTAACTTCTAAAGATATGAGTATTAATCTTTACCATTGGCCTATGTAATTAAAAAACATTTAAACCCTATTTGCTAACATCCCAACTAATTTGCTTTATTTATTTTGGAGACATGGCCCTACTCTGTAACCCTGGCTGTCCTTGAACTCACAGAGATCTGCCCTCAAATGCTGGAATTAAAATGCAAACTACCATATCTGGCTCTAATTTGCTATTTAACAAATGAAAATTAATTGTAGTTCTTAAATTATACAAGATTATTTTTATTGTATTTTGGTCTTCATTTCTTCTTGCATCTCAGGTCTTCCTTTCATCTGGATCTTTCTTTTTTTCCTTCCTTTAAATATAAGTTTTAGGATTTCCCAAAGTCTCTCATTAGAAAAACAATAACCTTCACCGCAGATACACCTGACAAAGCATTGATTTCCAGAATAAATGAACTACTGAAAAAACAAAGAAGAAAGAAAACAAATGACCCAGTCAAAAGATGGAGCAAAGAGCTGAACAGAGACTTCACAAGTGAGGAATTAGAGATGGCTGAGAAACATCTTAAAAAGTGTTCAATGTCGGGGCTGGAGAGATGGCCTAGCGGTTAAGAGCGCCGACCGCTCTTACAGAGGACCCGGGTTTGATCCCCAGCACCCACATGGCGGCCGAGAACCATCTGAAACTCCAATTCCAGGAGAACTCCAGTTCCAGGGGACTCCAAGACCCTCTTCTGACCTCTGCAGCATTGCACGACACGGGTGCACAGACTTGCATGCAGACAGTACATTCATACACATACAGAAATAAATAAAAATTAATAAAAAAAATTTTAAAAAGTGTTCAATGTCACTAATAATTAAGGAAATGTAAATTAAAACCACTTTAAGATATCATCTCACTCTGATAAGACTGGCTAGGATCAAGAAAACAAATGATATCAAGTGCTGGAGAGGTTGTAGGGAAAGGGAAACATTCATCCACTGCTGGTGGGAATGTAAACTTGTACAGCCACTATGGAAAGCAGTGTGGAGAACCCTTGGAAGACTCAGAATGAGCTTGCCACCTGACCCACTGTTAGAAGCATCTCAAGGAAGATGAAACAGTGACAGAATTAAGATGATGTAATCCTGCCCTGCGTGGCAGTAACCCTATTCTGTGTGGTAAAGATATGCTAATATGTGTGGCACTTGAAGTGTGACTTGCAGTGATATCGTGTGCCTAGATGATGTAACCCCAACTTGAACCGTGTGTGACTAGTTAAGATAAAGTTGAGACAGAACCCAATTAAGACTATAAAAACCCGGAGGTCAGAGACTTCATCACCTCTTCGCCAATACACCATGCCCGAGTGAAGGCGAACGCCCAACGTGGACCGCTGCCCGCACCAACCTCATAGTGGCACTTGTCTCCCGAACGCGTGGAACAAGGAGGAGAATATCCTCGTGCCTGGAGGCTGGCTGCTGAACCTGCTAACGTGACATCACGTCGCGTAGATCAGGACCCAGACACGGCTCTGACTGATGCAGGAACCTGAACGCCGCTCACGAGCCACAAGGGACTACCGAGACAGAAGACGTCCCTGCCCATCTGACCTCCGGGGTAAAGTAGATTATAGGGCTGATAGCTTGAGTGAGGTTTTATACTTAATATACTTTCTTTTTTTTTTTTTAATTTAATTTTTATTGATGCTTTGTGCATTTCGTACATCATTTTCCAATTCAGATCAGGCATATTTCCCTTTCCCTCCCCCCCCCTTAATATACTTTCAAAGACACTTGGCTCAGTGTAAGTTCTTCCCTCTGATCACGACACCCACTCATACCACTCCTGGGCATGTACCCACAAGACTCACCTTACCGCAGAGATACATGCACAGCCATGTTTATTGCAGCTCTCTTCACAATAGCAAAGAGCTGGAACCAACCCAAGTGCCCCTCAAGTGACAAGAGGATAGAGAAAAATGTGGTACATCTACACAATGGAGTTCTATGCAGTAGTAAAGAAAGACAATATCATGAACTTTGCAGGTAAATGGATGGAGCTAGAAGATATGCTGAGTGAAGTAGCACAGTCCCAGAAAAACAAATGACGAATGGTATCCCTCATCTGTGGATGCTAGCACCAATTACCTAATTGTATGGCAAATTGATCAACGTTAATGTGATCTGACAACAACTGTGCTCTTATATTGCGAATCCCTTAAAAAATTAAAAATTAAAAAAAAAAAGAAAAAAGAAAAACAACAAACTTTCTGGCAGTAGAATTTTAGAATTCCTAGTGAACATCTTTTTTTTTTCTTTTTTTTTTTTTTTTTTTTTTTTTGTTTATTTTCTTTTTTCTTTGTTTTTTCTTTTTTTTTTTATTATTTTTTTATTTTTGATTGAGGTTTGTGCATTTTAGTACATCATTTTCCAATTCAGATCAGGCAATTCCCCTTTCCCTTCCCCCCCCACCCCACCCCATCCCAGATCATGTATTCTTGGCCAAGAACTGTCCCTGCAATGCTTTCAGGGTTTTTTTTTTTTTTTTTTTTTTCATTTTTAGCTATAAGAGATAATCCATGAGTATAAGCATTCGGGCAAAACCAATCTAGATACTGGTGCCAAACCCCCACAGTCCCCACCATCTCAGTGGAGGTTGACAGGTTTTTTGTTCAATCAAGTTGATCAAATGAGTGTCCAGACTACATCGCTGTAGTTTCATCACCCGTTCACCCCAATCGCACCTTTACATTCTACCACGCCCCCTCTTCCGCAGATTGTTCCTAGGCTTTGAAAAGGGGCACAGGTGGATGAGAAGTAAAACTGTCCTCCTCTCTGAGCTGTTGACTTGGATTCTGGTCAATTCTGGCTGTTTCCTTTCATGGGCTGACAGTTTGTGTCAGAGTAACACTTTCGATCCTACTAATGAAGCACAAGCAATTAGATATATAGGTATTTAAGCAGCGATAAGACCCTGCTGCCGAAGACCTGACGTTAACATGGGAGGGGAGTATTAGACCGCACATCCAAGGGTACAGATGGCCCTGGAATGCCAGAGAGTGTCCCAAGGCCACTAAACCAATAAAGCAAATACGGGTCTCCCTGAATCAAGCAAGACTCCACCATCAGCACCAGCTACACTTCACCTGCCTGGAAATACTGTGCAGCAGAGGCAGCCATGTGCCTGTATATCCCAAATCTAATTGGCTGTTGGCTCTCTCCTTGGAGGAATAACCCATGGCTGATGCCACAAGCCTACATCCTCTACAGGTTAGGAGATGTCATAAGCCACAGTAAGACCCTGTTATATTTATCAGGGGGTAAAAATGTAATACATCTTTTTTTTTTCTACCAGGCTGACAAATCTTTTCACTTCTCTTTGACTTCCATTATTGATTTTTTTAAAAAACAGCTCTCAATTTAATTTTACTCCTTTGAAGGTAATATGTTCTCTTCTCTATGCCTTTCTTGCATAACACATGCATAGTGTCTTCAGCTTTACTGGTTCCCACGGCTTCACTACAGTGTATCTGGGAGTGCTGATCTTCAAATGCACAGTGTGTCAGATATGTTGGGCTACCAAATCTATGGATTTATGTCTTCTATTAGCTTTGAAACTGCCTTATTGTTTGTGACTATGAATTCCAGCAGCTGTCATCTCCAGTGCTTCTGTGTCATCTGTTATGTCTGCTGTTTCTTGTTCAGTGTGTTTTGTTTCGGCAACTGGTTGTTCTGGTTTGGTTTTGGTTTTGGTTTTTGAGACAGGGTCTCCTTGTAGCCATAGCTGTCTGGGAGCTCACTATGAAGACCAGGGTGGCCTTGATCTCATAGAATTCCACCTGCCTCTGCCCTCCCAAGTGCTGGGATTAAAGATGTGCACCACCAGGCCTGGCATGACTGGTTTTTGAAACTACTATATTTTGTACTAAAAAAAAATTTATGAGGGGCCTGGAAAGATGGCTCAGTGGCTAAGAGCACTGGCTGCCTTTGCAGAGGACCTGGGTTCATTTCCCAGAACCCACGTGGTGGTTAACAACCATCTGTAAGTAACTCCAGTTCTAGGGAGATCCAATGCCCTCCTCTGACCAACAGTGACATTGCATGCCACAGGTATACTTACATACATGCAGACAATACACTCATACATATAAAAATAATAAAATGATTAAAAATATCTATGAGGTGATTCAGAGTCCAAAACAGCATCTTTTTCTAAAGGAAATTTTCATTTTCCTTGACCAGACATCTGAGGCACTTCAAGTCCAGATCGAACAGTTCCGAGTTTGTGGTTCCCTGGACCACTTATGTGACATAAACCAAGATAGAATCTTTTTCCAGGGATTAGTCTACTTATGATTCATGTTATCTAAAGCATCAGTTATTTGGAAGCACTGCTTTAAGTAGGAAGATTTATTAGAATCCTCACCTCTGGGAGCTGGAGAGATGGCTCAGTGGTTAAGGGCACTGGCTGCTCTTATAGAAGACCCAGATTTGAATCCCAGCACCCACATGGTGGTCTACAACTGTCTGTAACTTCAATTTCAGGTGATCGGACGCCCTCTTCAGACCTCTGCAGGCACTTACATACAGGCAGGGGTAACATTCATACACATAAAATAAAAATTAAATTTAAAAATTAAAAAAATCCTTTCCTGTGATGGATAGCAGATCTCATCCTTTGTTCCCTAGCACCAAGAGCTGAAAAAAAAAACCCAAAACAAAAAACAATAAAAAAATAAAAACCAAACAAAAAACAAAACACTTTAGTTATGAACCTGCTTTGTGAGGATTGATTGGCTAAATGACCTCAGGAAGAATCAGACTTGGATATTAGCTTTATCCTCTGGATTCTCTGTCTAGATTTTAATTTAATTTTTATTTTATTTATTTATGTGTATGAATGTATTGTCTGCATGTAGGTCTGTGCACCCGTGTCGTGCAATGCCGCGGAGGTCAGAAGAGGGCGTCGGATTCCCCTGGAACTGGAATTCTCCTGGAATTGGAGTTATAGACGGTTCTCAGCCGCCATGTGGGTGCTGGGGATCGAACCCGGGTCCTCTGCAAGAGCAGTCGGCGCTCTTAACCGCTAGGCCATTTCTCCAGCCCCTAGATTTTAATTTTTTAAATCCTCAATATCTTGCTAATAGTTCGCTACTTTAAACTATTAATTTATTTTATCCATTTCTTTGGGTATCTTTAGGCACAAGCAGGAGACTTGTCCACATTTCCTATTCATTAATTACTGGAAACAATCTTCATAGATTTAATTTCTGCTTCATGTTTGTCAATTTGTCAGTCACAAAGGCATTTTCCATATATAAAAGGTGTAACATACATTACAGAACCAAAATTGCTACGTACTATTTATAAAGCCCTTTAGAAAAACTCAGTCTAGGATAACAAAAGTGTTTATAAGACAGTTTTATGTCTTCTAGGATTACTTCGGGCCATTGGAATTCACTGTGATAAACACATGCCCCACCAAGTGATAAAAATAACGGAAAGCCCAGCGATTTGTGTATGACACACTGACAGTATGGTACCCAACCCAGAACACTGACTCCTCCCACTGAATGAAAGCTCCTCCCCTTCCTTCACTGCTGTCGGCTCCTTTATCTTTCCTCTCATGGAGGATTTCCCTGGAGACCCTGTTTATAATTGAAATGCCCACATCTATGCCTACTCTCTGAGTCTCCTGACTTTTGTTTTTCTCTATCATCCTACATTGCCTTTCATGCTGTATATTAACTATAGCCACTGAATCTGTCACTGCCTCTGTAATCTTCATAAATCTGTTTGACCTCTCCATTCCTCAGTTCTTTTCAGCATAAAACGGGACCAAGAAATGCGTTCTACCATTCCTTTACATATTTCACAGATGCGTGTGGTGCGTTTTACAAATGAAAGCAGCTTACATTTTAATAAGATTGCCACCATTATGATTGTATAATAATCTTTTTATAGTGGTGTGGTGGGCAGAAAGACAGGACCACAAGTTCCTCCTATGTGCACACATACAGTCCAATCTCCAATACTTTAAACCTGTGATGTGTACTACTTATTTCTTTTTAATCATGGTGACCAAATACCTGACAGAAACGATTAAGAGAGAAAGGATTTGTCTTGGCTCATGGTTTGAGCCTATAGTCCACTGTGGTGAGACGGCACAGTAGGAGAAGCTCCTAGCTGTGACTCCTCACTTTGTCCCATCTCTGCAAAACGGAAAGCAGGTAGTGGATGGGAGGTGGGTCTAGGCTATAAATATCTCAGGAACCCCCCCCCCATTCCTTCAACTATGTCCCACCTCCCAAAGGCCCTTAATACAGCATCAACTGGGGACCAAGCTGTGGACAAAATGTTCAAGCACACAAGTCTTGGGGGTGGGGATTTCATATTCAACCACAACTTGATGGAAATGACACTGGATGTGTTGTGACAACACAAAGGCCCTTGTTGCGTTGTCTCTTACTTTCTCGGAACCTTGAGATAGTTATGTGAAGAAGCCGAGAACAGCCTCTTTGATGATGAGATATGGCCTAGAAAGAGAGGCCCAGGCCAGTGAGTGAGACTGTCTTAGACCATATCAAGGCATGAGATGACCATATGAAAACTTGGAAAACACTGGGAAAACTTGGAGAAAAACTGGCCTATTAATCCCAACCCCAGTTGCAGAGTGGTAGAACCATAGGCAAATGAAGTAGCTACCTGAAGGCTTGGAAGCTTAATCAAACCAGGCAGAAGGAATTATAAATGAAATGATACCAAAGTTAGAAGAACAAAAACTTTTTTTAAAGTGACATTCTCAAACTAAAAATCACAATAATTTTTTTTTTTTTGGTCTTTTCCAGACAGGGTCTCCCTGTAGCCCCAGCTGTCCTGGAACTCACTCTGTAGACCAGGCTGGCCTTGAACTCACAGAGATCCGCTTGCCTCTGCCTCCCAAGTGCTAGGATTAAAGGCGTGCGCCACCACGCCCGCCCAATATCTTAAATTTTTAAATGTACTAGTTGGACTTATCAGTGCAATAGAGATAATGGGGAAAGTCAGTGAACTTACAATAAATAGTTCAGTAGGAATCATCTAACATAAAGAGGGAAGAGCAATGGGGAAGCATGGGCAGATCTGGGACCTGTAGATGATCTCAGAAGGTCTAATCTATGCAACTGGAACCAAAGGAGAGAAAGAAATGGGACAGATTATTTTTTTTGAAAAAGAACAAATGGAAAAGATGTTAAATTCCCAATATAGGAAGGAGAAAAAAACATTAAGCAAAATAGGGAGAGAGGGAAGGAGGGAGGGAGGGATGGAGGGAGGGAGAGAGGGAGAGAGGGAGAGAGAGAGGAGAGGGAAGGAGAGGAGAGTGAAGAGAGAGAGAGGTGTATCTGGGCCAAACTGCTAGAAACCAATTTAGTGCAAAAAAATCTTGAAAGAACAGGAAGTTCTCATTATGGACTTCTTCCATTCCAAGTAAAATACTGCATTTTGAGTTTCATGAACAGTTTGGCGGAGGAGAAATTACTGCTTTTTGCTACACAACAGTTCTTTACTGCTTTTTGCTACACAACAGTTCTATCAGGTAAGATGGGTGTTAGATAAGATGGGTGTGAGGTAAGATGGGTGCATCTTTTTTTTTAATTCTTGTATGTGTATGAATGTACTGTCTGCATGCAGGTCTGTGCAATGCTGTGGAGGTCAGAAGAGGTGTCGGATTCCCCTGGAACTGGAGTCAAAGATGGTTCTCAGCCACCATGTGGGTGCTGGGGATCGAACCTGGGTCCTCTGCAAGAGTAGGTGGCGCTCTTAACCACTAGGCCATCTCTCCAGCCCAAGATGGGTGCATCTTAAACAAGAGGGGGATTCACAGCTCTTCACTTCTCTTTTGATTTAGGATCATCTTCTGCTGGAGGCTGAACTTTCTAGAAGACAGAGTAATGATTTTTGAAACAATTAATTAAACCCAGAGGCAAAAAATGGTGGCCCATGCTGTGATCTAAGCAGTTTGAGAAGCTGAGGCAGGGGAATCATGAGTTTGAGGCCAGTCTGGGTTACATAGTGAGACCTTCTCTCAAAAGAGGAGGAGGAGAAGGAGGAAGAGGAGGAGGAGGAGGAGGAGGAGGAGGAGGAGGAGGAGGAGAGAAAAGAAAAGAAAAATTAAAACTAGGGAAAGAGAAGTGAGATCCTCATGATAAACTTGAAAATGACCAGTCCAGAAAGTCTAGTGCTTCTTGGAGTGAGGGGAATTTCTGAAATGGAATCAGAGAAAAGAGAC
The DNA here is from genome assembly GCA_009823505.1 of Rhizomys pruinosus. Taxonomy (NCBI): domain Eukaryota; kingdom Metazoa; phylum Chordata; class Mammalia; order Rodentia; family Spalacidae; genus Rhizomys; species Rhizomys pruinosus. The sequence continues at coordinate 1,706,891 of VZQC01013236.1, read as the reverse complement.
TGGGGGGAAATGGGGAAAGCCCAGAAGATTCTCACCACCTCCAGGCCCTCATTTCCTGCACAGGCCCTCCTCCTTCCCTTCTCCTAGCTGGGGCAGCTTCCTGAGCAAGTGCTTTGAACCTCCTGAGGGCGGATGCTTTCCTGCCCTTTCCCCAACAAATTACAGTTCTGGAAGGAGCTGCAGAGAAGTCTGTTTCCCGGGTTGTCACCCTGTTTTGACAACAGTGGCCTCCTTGCTTCATGGAAGATTATTTTAGCAAGTGAAAACAAATAACCTACTGTCAGATATAAGCCCCAAATTTGCTCTTTGGTGTGATGCTATTTTCATAAAAGACTGGAAAAGGGAGGCTAGGGAGATGGTTCGGTAGGTAAACACACTTGCTTACAGAAGCATGAGGCTCTGAGTTCAGATCACACACACACACACACACACACACACACACACACACACACACACGACTGGGAAAAGGTAGTGGTGTTTTTTATTCCATTAGACTCTCTTGCTCTTTTTGTTCTGTCTCTAATCCCAACCCCTCCAGTTTTCACCAGCATGATATTTTAGCAATATCCCAAGGGGAAGGAAATAGTTCAAGGAATAGCTGACCGCTGGGTGTCTGATGTCTGGACGAGGGCCTCGCGTCAGATCGCAGGGCTGAGCACCACCTTGGAGACTTGCTCCTCAGCAGCACCAAGGCCTGTCTCCCAGCCGGTCTGCAGCTCTTCCTGTAACCAGAGGTCTCTTCCTGTGTTTGAACTCACCGCCAATGGCTGTCCTACTAAAGGTAAACAGAAGTCTGGGCAATCCACTCTGTTCCCAAAAGAAAGCTTTTAACTTTTCTTTTCAAGGAGGCGGGAGGGGGGTTCGTTTGAGGACTGGGTGGAGGAAGAGAGGGAGGAGGTTAGACCAGAGGAAGCACAGTGACCCCAGAGGCTGGCCCTCTGTGGCTTTCTTCTTGTTTCTCTCTTTACTTCTCTCATTATTCTTGGCTGGCTCCTTCGTGCAGGCCGCTTTCCATTCACCGACAACTGCTTTGAACATCAGTCACAGTGAGTCACCTGCCACGCTGTGCACCTCTGGTTACAGTGCTCTGAGGGCTCCGGTTTGTTAACTTCAAAGCCCTGCACAAGTAGTGTCTTGCCTCCTTCAGAGTGAGTATTAAACGAAGAGGAAGCCTGGGCCAGAGTTCTTGAAACCTGTGACATAAAGGCTGGAAGAAAAAGAAATATTAACGAAGAGTGAAGGCTTCTGCCAGGGCCTTGTGGCCAGGACATGCAAAGACAGGGGTAGAAGTCAGATCCGGACATGTCTAGTCTACTTCTTCCCACTCTGCATTTAACAATTTCTCAAAGAGGCTCAGCCTACAATCCAGGTGACTAAGTGACAGCGACATCTCAAGAGTGAGGGAAAGGAAGCGGGAGGTCTGGGTGACTGCCCAAAGGACAGAACCCCACTGAACCTCTTTTCTCCAGTCACATTTTTTATTCAGTCAATCATACAACAAATGGCTGTGGAGTGGCTTACATGGCTTACACCGGCAGGTAACTTCCTGGCCCTAGTCACACAGCTGAGAGCCTCCAATGTCTGATTACCATGAAACTTACATTGCATTTTAGTCCTCATTTTTAAATGAGTTGAGTGTTAAGTCAAATAAGTCGGCTGATTATTTTTTTTCCCCACTTATAAAAATAGCAACTTTCTAGTATCTAGCTTTCTGGGTATTTTCTTATATACAGCAAGCACTTAGGACACTAAGTATAGATTTCATCATTATGTAAAGCAAATTAACTGCTGAAGTTCTGAACCATAGCAACTTGCTGAGAAAAAACACCTAAAGAGAATTTGTCTAGACATCACCACCTCCACCCACTGACAGATGCAGGAGAGAAATAATGGAAGAGAGAGAGAATTGATGATGTGGATGCTGAACTGTAGTCTACTACTAAGGGTCAATACTGCATCCCATATATGTCCCATATGTGATCAGGTGTCTGAAAACTATGTGAAGACTGTAAACCCAACCTCCCTTGGTCGGTGTTCAGGTGCATTTGGATGTAATGGTTAACAGTTCAGTATAGTGTCAGAGCTGAACTTTTAGAGCCTCCTGTGAATAGTCTCAGCTGGAATTTTGGTTTAAAAAGCTCAAGCCAAAATTTCTAAACTAGCAATCTTCCAAGTGCTCACTATATTCGTTAACTTCTGCAGGCGAAATGCACCAACATTTAGTGGTTAAAAAAAGAAAAAATGGGGCTGGAGAGATGGCCTAGCGGTTAAGAGCGCCGACCGCTCTTGCAGAGGACCCGGGTTCGATCCCCAGCACCCACATGGCGGCTGAGAACCGTCTGAAACTCCAACTCCAGGAGAACTCCAGCTCCAGGGGAATCCGACACCCTCTCTTTGACCTCTGCAGCATTTCACAACCGACACGGGTGCACCAGACTTGCCTGCCATGACAATACATTCGTACAACATACGGAAATAAAAAAATTTAAAAAAAAAAAAAAGAAAAAATGGACAGGTGTGGTGGCGCACACCTTTAATCCCAGCATTAGGGAGTCGGGGGGGGGGGGAGGTCCTCTGTGAAATTGAGGCCAACCTGGTCTACATAGTGAGTTCTAGGCCAGCTAGGGCTACAGGGAGATCCAGTCTCAAAAAGAAAACAAATCAAATTGAAACAAAGCAATGATATGACATTAATGTCTTCCCAGAACTCACGTGTGAGAAGATAAGGCTGTGTAGTGTTACAACTGTTGTCATGGGAGTGGATTAGCTACCACGAGGCTGGCTTATTAAGAAGTGAGCCCACCCGTGACTTGTCTCCTCCACAGGTGCCCACTTGTCCTTCTACCTTTCTGGCATGTTCTGATGCAGTATGAGCTCCTTGCCACATGGAGCTGCCCTGTCATCTTGGACTCACAGCCTCCAGAAGCTAAATACATTTTCCTTTATAAGCTGCACATTCTTAGTATTCCACAGGACAATGGAAAATGGGTGGAGACCAGTAAGTCATTATCTCATAGTTGCTATGGATCAGGTATCCAGGTGCAGCTAGCTTACCTGCACTTTGTGTCTCAGGCTCTCTCATGAGGGCACAGTGAGAATGGAAGGGCTGCAGGGGCTGCCATCACTGTAGGCAGCGCTGGGCAGCGTGAACCATCGCAGGCAGCGCTGGGGAGTGTGAACCACTGGCAAGATGGTGTTCTCGCAAGGTGCTAGCAGGAGGCCTCTACTGCTCTCACGTGGTCCTCTCCATGGACTTTCCCGAGACTCATGACAAGCAGCTCATTCCCCAGAGCAAGCAAAGGAAGGAAGAGCAGATGGGGACAGAGGCTCCGTGCCTTTAATGGCCTTGTCCCTGGGAACCTCGCTGTCTCCTTCACCTCGTTTTTTTACCTTAAGAGTCCTGTCCAAATCATCGGGTCCTGTCTAAAGGGAAAGGATGGAGAATTGTGAGCTTTTGCACAAACGAAATAATATCAAAGAATTTATGGGCATATTTTAAGATTATCATGTTAAATTTCCTTTACATATAGTTTTTTTAGGGAATTTTACAATACAACACAGACATGATGATGACACTTTATCTATTAGAAACTTACTAGATTTTTTGTTTGTTTGTTTGTTTTTTAGGAAAGGGTTTATTCAGCTTACTTCTCCCGGGTCACAGTTCATCACTTAGGGAGCCCAAGGCAGGAACTCAGGGCAGGAACCTGGGGGCAGGAGCTGAAGCACAGGCCATGGAGGAGTGCTGTTCACTGGCTTGCTCCCCTGGCTCATGCCCAGCCCGCCTTCTTATATGGTATACAACAACCTGCCCAGGGGTGGCACAACTCATGGTGGGCTGGGCCCTCTCTTGACCATCAAGACAATATTCCACAGATGTGGCCACAGGCCAATCCAATGGAGCCAGTTCCCCAATTGAGGCTCCCTCAACCCAGGTGTGTCAAGTTGACACTAAAGCTATCCAGCAAAATTGACCCCTTGTCAACTTGACACACAAAACACATCACTATTAAACCACCACCTTTCCAGTTCTTATCCCCAAAGTATGATGTTAACATTAATCACAACCTAAGACAGTACAACCTTAAAAGCCCCACAGTCCTTAAAATGTCCAAACACTTAAAAGTTCACAGTCTATTAAAAGTCTCTTAACTGTGGGCTGCTGTAAAATCCAAAACAAGTACTGTCTTATTTCAAAGGGAAGAATCAGGCACTCTCAAACAAAACCTAAGTCCAGCAAAGTAGCTCAAGGCTGGACACCTGGGATTCACTCACGATCTTCTGGGCTCCAAAGGGTCTCGGCAGCTCCCCCTCTCCGACTCTGCCGTCCGTGGCACACACAGCTCATCTCGCAGGCCCAGGCCGACTCCATTCCACACCTGCTGCTGCTCTTGGTGGTTGTCCCATGGTCCCGGCATCTCCAAAAAGCTGGGGTCGCCACTGAAACTGAGGCAGCACCTTCACCAATGGTCTCTTCTGACCTCTCCTGGTGCAAAGCCTCAGCTTCTCTCCATGACCCCTGCAATCCTGGGGTCTTCACTGCAACCGAGGTGCACTTCCACCAATGGTCTTTCCTGACCTCTCACAGTGCCAAGCCTCGGCTGCTCTCTGTGACCCCCTCAAATTTCAACACCAGAACCATATAGGAGACTCTTACACACTACCAAGTCCTGCTTCTGGCTTGAGATGGAGGCTCAGGCCCCTTCTGGATCACAGCTTCTGTGTGCTGACCCTGAAGAAATTCTTCCCAGAAGATTTCACCACAGTGATGCTGGTCTCTTGTTACTTACAGCTGATTTTTCAGCCCCAGCTAACCAGCATCAATTGTCCCAGTACAACAAAGATTTCACTTCAGGTTCTGGTCTCTTGTTACTTACAGCTGATTCTTCAGCCCCAGCTGACCAGAACCCACAGATTAAACAGTCCTGATGATCTCTGCTTCCCTTTGAAACTAGAAACTTCACAAGCCAGGCCTCCATCTTCTACAACTCCTTCAGCAAAACTGCTCCAAGCTGCACAGCAACAATCTTTAGGCATTCAATGATCTTCCCAGCCCAAAGTTCCAAACACCTCCACAATCTTTCCCCAAAACACCAAGGTCAGGTCTGTCACAGCAATACCCCACTCTCTGGTACCAATTTCTGTTCTAGTTTGTCTTCCATTACTGTGACAAAACACTCTGACCGACACCAACTTGGGGAGGAAAGGGTTTATTCAGCTCACATCTCCTGGGTTCATCACTCAGGGAGCCCAAGGCAGGAACTCAGGGCAGGAACCTGGAGGCAGGAGCTGAAGCACAGGCCATGGAGGAATGCTGTTCACTGGCTTGCTAGTACCTTACTAGATGTTTATAAAGCAAACCCACCTTATCATTATTACATCTGGTAAAATTAATAATAATTCCTTAGTATTTTTCTTTTTTTTTGGTCTTTTTGAGACAGGGTCTTCCTTTTAGTCCCAGGTAGCCTGGAGCTCACTATGTAGACCAGGCTGGCCTTGAACTTGCAGAGATCCTCCTGCCTCTGCCTCCCGAGTACTGGGATTAAAGGCATGCACCACAACACCCTTGGGGCTCCTTAATATTTTTAAAAACCAGTCTAAGGGGCTGGAGAGATGGCTCAGTGGTTAGGAGCACCGACTGTTCTTGCAGAGGACCTGGGTTCGATTCCCAGCACCCACATGGCAGCTAAGAACTGCCTTTAAGCCGGACGTGGTGGTGCATGCCTTTGATCCTAGCACTCGGGAGGCAAAGGCAGGCAGATCTCTCTGAGTTCCAGGCCAGTCTGGTCTATGGAGTGAGTTCCAGGCCAGCAGGGGCTATAGAGAGACCCCGTCTCAAAAAGACAAAAAAATACCCCAAAACACCACAACAAAACAAAAACCAGTCTGCTTACAGCTTTGCTACTTTTTTTTTTTAATCTTTTAAGAAGAATTTTTTTTTTGCTTTGCTACTTTAAACCTGGGGGAGTCCACATAAAAATTCATATTTGAATCTTGTGTTTATTAAATAACAGGGCCTTGTTACACTTGGCCTATGTTCTCATGGGGTGGGTTTGTGACTCTTCAGTTCACCCTGCTCCCTACCACACCCTCTACACACAAACAACACATTCGTGCTAACTGCTTGGCTCATTTAAATATTTGCATTATGCTCATATATGCTCTAGAGCTAATGAGGCTGGATGATGGGGCTTAAGAAGAAAGAATCCTACTACTGGGGTTTCAGCCTCTTCAGGGTATAGACTGCCATTGTTGGACTACCCAGGCTGTATCACGGAGACCAATACAGGAAGATCAAGACAGGACGTGGTGCTTACTGGACCTCATTTGGTGACCACGGGAAGGGAAGACCCCAGTATGGAATGCAAGGACAGGACTAATGGTTGTTTGGGCTTGCCAAGGAGGAGCCTTCCTTAAGGAAAACATGAAATCTTTCAGCCTAATAAAGAAAAAAAATCATAAACTGAAGATGCTAAAACCTAAGATGTCATAATCTTGATATATGTGTGGCATGCATATGTGCATATTTTGGAGTCATGCAAATTGGAAGGAACAACAACAACAACAACAAAGACTGGGTCAAAGAACTGACCAAAACAATGAACTTCTGCCTGAAACAGTAAACTTCTGCATCAAAAATTTTAAAAGAGACTGAGAAAAAGATGAAAAACATGTATGGCAGAATGCATGAACTCTGTTGGGGTGGGGGCAAGGAAGGGGGATTGGGTCTAGATTTGATTGGGAAATGTATGAAATGCACAAAGCTTTAATAAAAAAATGGCTTTGAAAAGTGAAAAAAAAAAAAGAAAGTATCTTGACCCTTGTATGAGACGAGTCTCAGAAGGTCAAGAAATGACATGCAGTTGGAAAATGAAGCTCAGACTACAAGTTTTCTTTGAATAGCATTAACTTCGGGTCTTTCTCTATGGGAATGAGGTACTTTCTCTTAGAAGACTGAGTGAATGTTTCTGTGACAAGTCTTGACACTGAGTGTACAGAACCGCAAGCAAAACCAGTCAGCTTTGGAGGCCCAGCTTGAATCAAGGTTCAGCGCTGTTTCCTCAGGGCAGCCTAAATCCTCTGAGGAGCAAGCAAATGAAGGGGGTAGGGTCTGTAAACTGATGCAGAGCTGTCAGCCAATTTAATGGGTACAAAATAACTTTTTTTTCTTGTTCCTTATGTGGTGTAGAAACAGAAGCTCTGAGATTCCTAACAGCCAAAAGGAGAAGACAGGCCTTCACAGCCACTCTGAAGGAAGAGGATGAGGTTGGCTCTGCTGAACTAGAGGCACCAAGTCTGGAGGTGTGTGACCACTCTCTGGCCTGACTATAAAACCAGTTACTTTATAATTCAGATAGGGCCATTCTCCAACTTGAAAGCTTGTATTTGTTCATAGGAGGTACCTGAATCTCAGAGTGCATTTTCCTGCAAAAACCTCATGCTCCTTGTGGTGAAGACTTCAAGCTAGATATGATACTATAAACTATATTTTTTTATTTAAACATTTTTTGGTTGCTTTTGAGATAGTGTCTCCCTATAGCCACAGCTGGCCTGGAACTTTCTTTTTTGGTCTTTTTGAGACAGGTCTCCCTGTAGCTCTGGCTATCCTAGAACTCACTCTGTAAACCAGGCTGGCCTCAAACTCACAGAGATCCGCGTGCCTCTGCCTCCCAAGTGCTAGGATTAAAGGCGTGCGCCACCATGCCCGGCATTTATTTATTTCTGATGTGTATCAATGTACTGTCTGCATGCAAGTTTGTGCACCCGTGTCGTGCAATGCCGTGAAGGTCAGAAGAGGGTGTCGGATTCCCCTGGAACTGGAGTTCTCCTGGAATTGGAGTTTCAGACGGTTCTCGGCCGCCATGTGGATGTTGGGGTTTGAACCCGGGTCCTCTGTAAGAGCAGTCGGCGCTCTTAACCGCTAGGCCATCTCTCCAGCCCTGGCCTGGAACTTTCTACATAGAACAGGTTGGGCTTAATTTCACAGAGATCCACCTGCCTCTGCCTCTCGAATGCTGAGATTAAAAGCATGCACTACCATGCCCAGCTTTGTAAAATGTATTTTTGAGGGGTAGAAAGAATGGAAGAACCAGAGGAAGGAGATGGGTGCTGTGCAATGCTGTCTTCTGGGAATGACGTGGCTGTTGAAATCACAGTAGCTGTGGTTACCTGACCAAGACTTGCACAAGATCAAGTTAGTCAAAAAATTCCAGCATGGATGGGGGAAGGGCTTATGAAGTCTCACTCAAAGCTGAAAAATTATTGTCAGTTAATGGTTTCTGGAGGAGGAGGAGGAGGAGGAAGAGGAGGAGGAGGAGGAGGAGGAGGAGGAGAAGGAGGAGGAGGAGGACCCGGAGCCATTTTCCTTTAGTGTTGTAGCCATTGGTAAGTTGCCCATGGTTCAGTAAGCAACCACACACTCATGATCATGCAAGCAACCCTAATTAAACTCAGTGGGTCACACACACACACACACACACACACACACACACACACACACACACACACACACGGCATGAAAACAGTAAGGGAACATGTTGGGAGGAAGAAGATTCAGAGTAGGAAGGGATTAGAGAGGGTAATTGGGGGCTGGAGAGATGGCCTAGCCGTTAAGAGCGCCGACCGCTCTTACAGAGGACCCGGGTTCGATCCCCAGCACCCACATGGCGGCCGAGAGCCGTCTGAAACTCCAATTCCAGGAGAACTCCAGTTCCAGGGGAATCCGACACCCTCTTCTGACCTCCGCGGCATTGCACGACACGGGTACACAGACTTGCATGCAGACAGTACATTCATACACATACAGAAATAAAATTTAAAAAAAAGAGAGGGTAATTGGGGCAAATATGATCAAAATATATACATGTATGAATAAATTAAAAATTAAGTATATGTGTTTGTGTGTTCTTCAGTGTCTTTCATGTATATCCTAAAATTCTTGAAATCATTCAAGTGATAAGGGTCTTTAGTATGCTAATAAGCAGACATGGCTGGAAGCCTAGGTAGCTTCTAGATTAGAGCTGATCACAGGAAAGACAGACATGATGAGAGAGTTGGGACTTTTAGCCCCATTTCCCAAATTCCTGAAGGTCCAGATGTTCACCAGAAGCCAATAGGCCAATCAGTTATGATCACATAATGAAGCTGTCAAGGCTTGGAGAGCTTGCAGATAGCTGAGTAAACTGTCAAGGCTTGGAGAGCTTGCAGATAGCTGAGTAAACAAAGGTGCCGACAGGGCCGTGCGCCTGGAGTGTGGAAGCTCTGTGTAATTGCTACGTATGTCCCACCTACCCAGCTCCATCTGGTACTCATAGGAGCTCTTGTAATGTCCTCTAAAACGTACTTGTAAGTAGAATTTAGTGTTTCTGCGAGTTGCTCTAGCAAATTATTCAAACTTAAGGAGGGAGGAGGGAGAAGCTCAATTTACAGGCAGTTGGTTAAAAGCATATGTAAAACAACGGCAGTGTGCAGTAGGCACCTGGAGCAACAGGCCGTTTCATGAGACGGAGCAATTTTTGGGATCAGATGCTTTCTCTGTGTAGACAATGTCAGAGCTATAGACAGTTCTGAACAAATTAGAGATACCCAGCTGGTGTTGGATGCCAAATGCTTGGTGTGTGGAGAAATATCCCACATAACTTGTGAGGGCAATGCCCTGGGTAGCAGAAAATACTGAGTCTGTTCTTTTCCCATGTCCTCAAATGATACTTATAAGAGTACACTAGCATCCAGTTATAACACTACCAATCCAAGATGCATAGCAGGATTTCCTTAGAAAACATTAACCTTGGCTCTAGTGTGGGATGGCTAGATTGTGTTTTCCTCAACAAATTCTTTTTTTTATGTGTTTCATTTCTTTTTAAATTTTTTAAAAATTATTGTTTTATACATTTTTTGTACAAGATTATGTTACAAATCAAATCTAGACTTGTGTCCCCCTCCCCACCCCACCCCCAGAGCTCATGCATTCTGCCAAACATGTCCTCCATCTTTCTCTCAGTCTCTCAAAATTCTAAATGTAGAAGTTGACTGCTTTGAACAGAAGTTCACCGCCCCAGTCAGCTCCCCGATGCAGTCTTTTCTGTTGTTGTTGTTGTTGTTCCTTCCAGTGTGCATCACTCCCAACTACTTGGACAAAAGCTCAAGGAGCCCTGCATAAGAAATACAACTAGGTAATTGGTGCTAGCATCCACAGATGAGGGATACCATTTGTGGTCTGTTTTTCTGGGACTGCGTTACTTCACTTAACATAATATCTTCTAGTTCCATCCGTTCACCTGCAAAGTTCATGATGCCATCTTTCCTTACTGCTGCATAAAACTCCATTGTGTAGATGTACCACATTTTCTCTATCCACTCGTCAGTCAAGGGGCACCTGGGCTGGCTCCAGCCCTTCGCTATTGTGAACAGAGCTGCAACAAACATGGCTGTGCATGTATCTCTGCGGTAAGATGAGTCTTGTGGGTACATGCCCTGGAGTGGTATGGCTGGGTCAAGTGATAAGCTCATTTTGAGTCTTCCAAGGGTTCTCCACACTAGTTTCCATAGTGGCTGTACAATTTTACATTCCCACCAGCAGTGGATGATCCACCAACAAATTCTAATACATCATTCAAACTTGCCACTTTCAGGCAAGCTTTAGGAATGCTCGTAAGCTTTCTGGTAATAGATAAGACATGTGCAACTCTGTTGGGTTGGTGTTGATAAGTTTAGACATAGAATATATGTTGGGACAGCAATGGCAATTGGAGCAGAATAAATGCAGCTGATTCCTCAGCCTAAAAGTGGGGATGGGATTAGAAGCCTGCTGGAAGATGTTGGTGTTTGACAGTATGGATATTTTATAAGCTAGTTACTTTTATGCCCCTCATTATATATATTCATTCTCTTGTCATACAACATATCTCTCAAGCTGTTCCTATATCGAGTCATCATCACGCTCACCTGTACCTCTGACAGTCCACACTGGCACCATGAAATGTAGACTGTACTTCCAGACCTGCTTATCTTTGTTCTTGGCATTCCATAATCTGTCTTTGCACAGTGACCAAGATAGTATTTCTGAAAGCAAGTGTGATCATCCCATCTTTTGTGTAGAAGATTTAAGTCTTTTTCATCCTCATTAACAAGTCCAGAATCTGAACTCACACCTACCAGGTTGTCTGTCCGTTGCGAGCTTCCCCACACCCTCTTTGCTGGGCTCACGCTTGTGTTTGGGTCTCAGCCGACACGTACCTTTCTCTGGAAAAGATGCTCTCGTCTGAGCAGTGATAACTAGTTGGTATTCAGGGATGATTTAATTTGTTTAATGTGTCTCTCTTCTCCATGCAAACAAAATTCAGAAGCACATTAACCACGCACAGCATGGGGCCTCCTGGTGCAGAGACATGCTCATTAAATGCCTACTGAGCCTCTGGGACATATATTTTTACTTTTACATGATAAGACATAATGTTCTCCAATATTAGGGACCATTCATTGGAATTTTACTCTATGGCAGTCTTTTACTTAGAGGGCAAGGAAAGGCTCCATGGTTGAAAATTAGGGCTGTGGGGCGGGACTCGTGGGGTTTGAAGTTTTAGGGATTGTGTGATGCTGGAGAGGTTGTACAACCTGTTCATGATTCCGTGTCCTCCCTCATCTGTTCAGGGGTGGAGGGGATAGTGGATAGTGGTGGCACCTGCAGCCCAGGCTGTTGTGCCCTTTGGGTAAGTCATGACATGTGAAATATAAACAGTTCCTACACACAGTGAGTATATGAAAGCATGTGTCATTCTGCTTGTCCTATGAGGAAACTGGATGTATATAATAGGCTTTGAATCCTTCATATCAATTTTTCAGACTAAAAGAAAAAAAATAAAAGGAAAAACCCTAATGTTCTTATGTTTTTGAGAGTTGGAATTTAGAAAACATTGGGACTTGGCAAGACAAAGACAATAAATCAGAAACAAGGGGCTTAAGGGCAGTTTCAGATACAGGGGATTTGACCATTTCTCCTGCATGTTAATATACTGGAACTCTGCATGTCCATGTGGAGCCCAGAGAGTAGGTGTGACATGCTGTCTACAGAATCCCTGGGGAGACAAACTCCATACAGTGAAGCTGGAGAGCCCGAGCCATCTTCTCCAGGGTCCTGAAGGAGGCAAGAATAGCGCCCTGACAGCTTCTTGGGCACTCTGCCAGCATCCCCAAGGCATCCCCATGTCCTCATACTGAATTCATAAGAATTCAAAAAGAAACCCTGATGCCGCATCTCATGTTAGAGGAAGTAGGTGCCAAAGGAAATCAAGCAAAAAGGTGGTTGTTAGGTGCAGGCTTCCCAGAATCCCAAGGGGCACACAGGTGCCCACTTCCTCCACAAGCTGTCAATCTTCTGACCCTTCCTCTGTACCTGAGGCCCCTCCCCATGGGTATAAATGGGTGGACCCCAGCCACCATCGCTCTCTCTCTCTCTCTCTGTCCCCCCCCCCTCTGACCCTCTCTGTCTCTCTCTGCCTCTCTCTGCCTCTCTGCCCCCCTCTCTCTGTCCTGCCCCTGCCCCCTGCCATGCTGTCTGGTCCCACCACGTGTCTGCAGGCGGCTCACGCTGGCAGTCACACATGGAAGTAAAGCATGTTCTTGGAGTGACCTAAGCCTCATGTGCCTTTTATTGGGATTCATGCTTTTGTATACCCTAACAGTGGTGAGTCACTAGAGGGGACCCTCCTCCCAGGGAGGAGTGAGTCCTGCTTCTGGCCTTTAAGGAAACATCTAGTGGGGACACATGGAATGCCTGAAATTAGCAATGACTCAAAAGTCCATCTTCCGTATTGCAAACGTATACATTGTGGTGTATTCCCAGCATGGAGTGCCACCCAGAAATGAAAGCAAAGGAACCACAACCACACTCATTACTGGGGAGAAATTCTCAGAAAGGCTGAGAAGTCCTAAGCAAATAAGCAAAAACCAGGCCCATGTGTTATGGAACTTCAAAAGCAAGTACTGCACACCTGTACAGATGTTTGAGGCCCCTGAGGAGATGGTGTGGTGTAAGGGCACAGAGACTCTGCTTCTTACTTTGAATGAACCATTCAGACCTGTGTATTTCGAGACTCACTAGCCTATACATGGATTTTTTTGCAGATTCTATTTCAATCCTAGCTGCACCCTGGCCCCCAACCCCTATAATCTGGGACCAAATAGTCCTAGGTGAACGAATAGTCACAGAATTCTTGCTGTCATAGCTGGAGATGTCCGGGTTGGGGTGTTTTGGAGGTGGGAATCTGAGGCAAGCTGAGTTCGTATCTTGAGGAGGATGTGAGTTCAATGGCAGGTGGTGCTGGCGCTGGGCCAGTGCTCTGGGCCACCATTCCTACCAGTGCTTCCCTCCTCCTGGCCCCCTAACCCAGTCCTAGGGCCTGCAGCCCTTTCTCGAATGATCTTCACAATCAGTCATGCTATATGGGGCTCATCTAGGGGGTCAGAGCCATGATAATGTCACATGCTGCACATGTGTGTCTCCCAGTTGTCTCAGCACAACTGTCCACTCCCTTCGCTCTCAGGATCCAGGGCACCCAGGAGCCTGCAGGCTGACTCCAGTATTGCTNTTGTTTGTTTGTTTGTTTGTTTTCAGAAGAGTCTCCTATAGCCCCTCATGCTGGCTGGAAACTGGTGTAGACCAGATGGCCTCAAGTCTCACAGAAATCTGCCTGCCTCTGCCTCCCAGGTGCTGGGATTAAGGATGTACACTATTGTAGGCTCTTGTGCTGTCGTAGTTTTCAAAAAGTGTATTAGCCACAGATGGCATTCCTCTTCTGTGAGAAAGCTGAAAATAACAACATCAGTGTCAGGAGCAAACCTTTCTCCTAGACCATCCTGCCTTCTGCATCTCTGAGACGGGGAGAAGAAGGCTTCTTTAGAACAGAAGGCTCCTATATCATGTGAAGGCTCTTTGCTGGGCCCAGTCCTGGTAAACTCTGACCAAGATGGGTCTCTAGGGGTCTGCTACTGGCATATTCACACCCCAGTCTTGCACCTGTGGCCACAGAGAGGAGGTCAGTGGAGGGGAAGGGAGCACAATACATCAAAGGAAAACAGGAGAGCGATTCACAACCACCTTTGTGTCACCCTGGTCTCAGGAGACAGGCTTCATCAACACAGACAGAGCCTTTTCAGTTCCTAGTACCATAACAGAACACTTGGACACAGTGTTGTTAAACATAGTAAACGGCATCCTTATCCCAATTTACTATAACCATTTGCACTTATCAGATTAAATTTGCAAAATAAAAGTAAAACTGCCAATTGAGAGACTATTTTGTCTGTATTTACAGCTCTTAATTAAGTGTATTGTCCTCAACAAGGTCATCACATTTTCATGCCTGAAGTCACCCCAAAGTGTCTTGTGCACTGACCCTATGTGACAGCTCTTTGGATGTGCACCCTTGCCTACATCAAACCTAAGAGTGCTGCATTCTCTCAAGGCTGAATCCTGTGCTCAATAATTATTTAGTCATAAGAAAACAAATGGCTTATTCTCTTTCCCTGGCCAAAATAATTGTTGCTTAATCATCTGCACAGAAAAAAATGGAAAGATAAAGATGCAACCAACGGTCTTTCAGTGTGTCTCTCTGACAAATATGCCAGCATGACCCTTTAATACTTGTATAGCAACCCCATGCATAAGCAGTAAAGCAAGCCTACAGAACTCCAGTCAACTCAGATGTATAATCACCGAGCTGACAGCATGGCATTATCTACACCCCTCCCTCAAAAGTTGATGACAAAGCGTTTTTGTTTTTTAACTAATTAATATGCTTTGTCTTGGTTGGCACTATGATTAAAGATAGCACATTCCACTTGAGTAGGTCATGTATTCATGTAATTCATCTATTCGAATAAATATTATGCATTTAATTATCCATGTGTTGTTTTGAAAGGCCCAACAGAACAAAGTCCCTCTCCTGTGTGCTTGCTTTCTATACCATCACTGATTATTACCAGCCCTGTCAATCTCACAACAGAAGAAAAGAGGTCCATGACAAGGTAAAGAAACTGTCACAGTCAATCATCCCAGGGAGATAACAGAGGTTGGAATAAAACACAAAAGGTTAGGAGCCCTAACAGGGCTTTTTCTCAAACACCAAGCCACACAGAAAGGAACCTTTTGCACAGTAGTACAGAGTAACCAGCTCACTTTCTTAGAGGTAAATATCTAAAGACTCTCTTAGTTCCTATCTAGAGTCAGTTATTCTAAAAGAAGGCAATCAGCTTCGCGGAGTACAGTTGTTGATCCTTGCTCTTATTACTTTTGCATTCTGGAAGATTCGAGCAAAGCAATTTGGGGGTTTTAAATAAAAGTATACTTTAACAATTATGGCAATGTGTTCTGAAATTTGATGTAACCAGAGGAAACGCCTAGTGATGGATCCAATTTTGGCAACCTTACCACACACAGCACACACAACAAGCGACAACAGTGGTTACATGGGTCACACTAACGATTGTGAGGGTGAGTGGCTTTCTTGCTGAATGAGGACAGGGGAGCTCCACTTCAGGTGGGGAGCGTGGAGAATTTGTTCCCTTGCCTTCTGCTTGTGTTCCTCTTGCCCTGATGTTGTCCATGACAAGACACCTCCGGCTGTCCTTGGAATAACTGTCCCTAGGGTCTCCACCGCATAGGAAAAGGGTCAGCAGCAAGTGGCAGGAGTCCTGGAGCGCGGGATGCACTTGCGGGAAGGAGGGTTACAAAGGTCTGCGTGCAAGCGTTTCTGTGCCCTCATGTCTTTCCGACTGTTCATCGTGGATGGCATTGGATGAACTTTGGTCCATGAGGAAACTGTTTCCCTGCAGTGACCTCGTGTATGTATATGCCAGCTGCCATTTGTGTGGCTGCAGCTGGCATTTTCTGTTCTATAAATCAGGGATGAATGGTCAACAGGTCCAGCAAAATTCCAAGCTTTGTATGGTTCATAGCCTCGAGTATACCTTACTCAATATCGTCCTAACTTGATGCTATAAAGATAATAACTCTTTCATACCAATGCGTTGGTATAGTATTGAGCAAGGATATTACCCTTCAAATTTATAGGGATTTAGCTGCTATTTTTTCTGTGTCTTTCAAAACATGGCTACTTTTGTTGTATGATGATATGATCTTAAGAAGAATCCAGGTCAGCTGCTGTCGAGTGGACTCCTACGAACTTCCCAAGCTAATGTGTGCTAACTGCTTCCAAATCAGATCATGTTCAGTCTTATCCTCATGAGGATAATAGTAACAGGTATTAGGGTGTTAATGTGGTTTTACCATCTGTGGGACATTACCTTAAGTTAAAGGCTTGATCTAAGCCCAACAATAAGAGCTGACCAATCTGGATTCAAGCTCTAACTGTATCTGGATGGCCTGCTTCTTTGTTCATGCTTTCCCCTTGTCTCTCATGCTAGTCATCTGCTCACTACCAGCCTGCAGGCAAATAGCTCTGACGGTAGATCCTAAACTTATATAGTGACTGGGGTGGGTGTGTGGTGTGTAGGGGGGCGGAGTGGAAGAGTGTTTGTTTAGCGAGCTATCAATGTTGCTAAGTTCAGCGCCTGTACCACCGCAAAACTAGTAGTGGGACACATTGGGTAGGATTGAGTTTATCGGAGTACCGGTACAAATGTGGCAAAAATTAGTGAATCTTGTTGTTAAGTTCCAGATAATTCCAAACTAGAATTCCCTCTAATGTATAAAAAAAGAATGAGCCTGTGATGACCTGAGAATAGATATCACACTTGGAATTTTTTCCTACAGAATGCCAGGTCAACTCGTTTGGAGCTTAAGGTGAAAGATGACTGAGTGCAGTGGACCTAGACGATGTCACTGTTAAGGATTTTTGGTCTTCCAGTGGTGTCTAATACTTACCGCCACCACCGGTGGGTTTTTTGTCGGTCCTAGTCACGTCTTACACGTAGCCCAATGAGCCTGACAGACATTATGTGAGATAAAATATTGATTTTTTTTTTCCTAAAGAAAAAACGAATAGCGACCCGATTCACTTGTCCTTAGGTCCTCAAATGAAGATCCACGTTAGATCATGGCTTGGCCCACTGTGGCTATTGTGGCCCGTCATCAGGAGTGGTTCTGCTGACATTTGTTCTCCTGTTTATGGCAGTTTGATGCTTATTCTCCGCGAATAAGCACAAGCTAGAGAGGGCGTCTGTGTGCTATTTTTAATTGGGCCAGAGGCATTTAACATTATCAGGGAGAAATGAACTGACGCGAAAGGTAGCGAATGCTGGGTCCCAGCCCTGGAGCTCACAATTGGCTGAGAAACTGGTGAAAGAGTGCTCGATGAGGCCGGAAGCAGTGGTGGATGTCAGGATGGGGTGGCGGGGTGAGGTGTGGGGGAGAGGATGGGAGTGGCTTGGTGGGTAGGAGGTGTGGGGGTAGAGGATGGGGTGGCTGGGTGTTGGGAGGTGTGGGGGTGAGGATTGGGGTGGCTGGGGTAGGAGGTGTGGGGGGTGAGGATGGGGTGGCTGAGGTAGAGAGGGTGTGGGGGAGTGGGAAATGGGTGGCTGGGGGTAGGAGGTGGGGTGGCGTGGGGTGGACGGTCAGGAGGTGTAGGGGGTGAGGATGGAAGTGGACTGGGGTAGGAGGTAGTGGGGGTGAGGAGTGAGGAGGTTGGTGAGGTGCTGGGGTAGTAGGTGTGGGTAAGTGGAATGGGATGGCTGGGTAGGAGATGTGGGGGGTGAGGATGGGGTGGCTGTGGTCAGGAGGTGTGGGGGTGATGAGGGGAATGGGGTGGCTGGGTTAGTAGCCTTAGGTGTGGGGTGTGATGGATGGGTGTGCGGTCTGGGATAGGAGGTGAGGGATTGAGGATGTCGGTGGCTTGTGCGTAGGAGGTCGTATGGGGTGAGGATGGTGTGTGGCTGGGTGTAGGAGGTGGAGGGGTCAGTCAGGAGCCACTTTGCAAAGTGCTACTTGGCAGGTGGTTTTCTAGCCACCACAATTCTACACCTCTCACATTGCCTATTTTTCTATATTGTGGAGATTCTAGAGGAAAGTCTTTTTGCTGAACCAAGAAGTATACACAAGGGATCTTGATTAATTTGGATTGACTAACTCTTATCATGTACAACGCAGTTCTATCATATTTCGCATCTTCATTAAGATCATCGGCTTCAGTTTCAAATCAAGAGTTAATTACGATGATTGGTGGTTAAAAGGTATCTGGGCAAGATAATGGTTAAAAATGAGAGTCCAGTTACTATTATTAGCCTTCATATCCCAGAGGACTTCAAGCAGTCTGTATCATAGAAATGAATATTTTCAGAATTGAGCATGGCCATTTCCTTCTAGTGATTCCACACCTCTCTAAATCAAGTTATTAGTGCTGGTAGCCGTGCTGTGGTCCGGCCTGAACTTACTGACCTATTTTTGACAACGCGATCCTGCCTCCCTCGTAGATTGCTGTAATGAGTTCTTGGTAACATTATCCCCTTTGACAAATGCATAGAAGCAAGTTAGGCTTTTAAACGCCAGTGGTACGTACAAGCTTGACTAGCTGTATTCTATTTGGCCCTTGGAAGAGAAGGCACTGACTGACTGTTTTTCAATTGCATCCATGGCTTAGTTTTTTATCCTTCCTGACACAAGCAATCAATCTTTATCTGCCCATTCCTGTCGCATGCTGTTTTCCAAAACTAAAGCTATGTGACTCCAAATCTCTGCCTTCTTTCATATGGCACATAACACCTGCCACTGATAGTGGACAGTACATTTACATTTAAGCCATGCTTCACCTGAGTCCATAAGCCCCTGCACCAGGCACAGCAGCGACTATCAAAGGTGACGTTCACCGTCTGCTTTGCCCTCCAACTTCAGTGACACGGAGTCCAGTCAGCACAATGAACAGCTCCCTCCGTTTGGCGAAGTGGAGTTACCGAATGGAAAGAAAGAGAGCAGGAGAAGGGCACTTCAAGCCACACAATTTTGACACAACCCCAGAGAAGCCAAACTGCAGTCCTTAACAGTCACCCCACGGGCTCCAGGGACGTGGCACTGGGAATGTCTCCTCCAGTGGGACATACCACATGTCCCAATGCCCCTTGGTTAACCCAGCCACGTTGCCTGTGCCAAGAAATTCAGATTTAGCACAGATGTCCTCCCTCCCAGCCCAATGAAATTACTGTTTCCAGTTCTGTCAGAGCCTTCAGCTCTGCAAAGCATATCGTAATCCTTTTGAACAAGAGCAAATTGGAGCTTCGCCATTCTGGGCCATTCTCATCAGTAACACTTTTGTGATTAAAGAATTAATACACGGTGAGATGGTTTCTGGGTTCTATGTATGTCCTCAGGGTCAGCTTAACTCATCACCGAGGACATTGAAAACGAAGGATAGAGAGGATTATGTGTCACGGTTACCGAGTTCCTGAGGGCTGAAGGCTGCCGCGACGCCTCAGCCGCTTTACCTGGTCCTCTGGCTTTCTCTGAACTTCCTCCGTCTCTCTCTCCCTCTTGTCTCTTGTGTACAGATTGCAGGGAACTTAAAGAACTCGCAGGGACAGTGTTTCAAATGACTTAAGAAGGAGAACAGGAACAATACTTCGTTCTCTTTTTCTGCAGTGACGTCCTTGGAGAAGAAGTGAAGGATGGGAGAGGAAGTCAACATTGCTTCCTGAAAAATAGGAAAGAAGATAGCATATATTCTAACAAAATGTGGAAGGGGCAAAGAAAAAATCTGAAAAAAAAAAGTCCAATAGTCGCTGGGGTTAATGATGACAAGCAGTGAGCCTGCGTCAAATGTGTCAACACTCTCACTGCGCCTCTGTATGACCTCTTGTCAACTGAGAAAAGAGGAGAACAATCATGCAGTACGACATTCCATGCAGAAGTTTCGGAGAGGACAATGTATGAATGAATGGCTGGGAGGGGCAATAGGAATGGCTATGATCCCTAAAATAGGAGCTTTCTACTCTAAATGAAGTCATGCTCCTGAGTACACACTGGAAGATTTTAGATTCTTGGTCAATAATGCCCGAGGAGCTTCGCACTGCCCGTGAATCAGTCCAGTCGATAGCTTTCTGAGCGGAAAGAGAAGGGGTGCTAGCTGGCCGTTCAATTAGAACTGCTCTAGGCTCATCCATTACACCTAGCTGTTTCGAGCATCGCAGTCATCTGCCTCAGGGAAAACGGACTAGGCCTCATAGAAGAGTTCAATTTGTGTGGTTCCAATCTGAGAGCAGCCCGTCTAATAACAGCGAATGTTTGGTGGTACAGAGGATTTGGGAAAATGCTCGATGATAGAAGATGCCCGTGGGAAAGATGGGTGCTGGCATCCTGTTCTTAGCTGGTGAGCTGAGCCGGGGATCAGGGCACTGCACTTGTGGGGACCTCACTTACTTTCAGAGGGGACTTTCAGAGGTTCGCTAGGCAGCACGTCCTAGCAGCCTGCGCTGAATGTCTCGTGCCACTCCATTCATCTGCGTTCAGACAGCCAGCACAAAGAACAAGCAGTTACGCTGGGCCTAGTTTGGTCCGCAGACAACATAGCTGTAGACGCTCTCCTGTCCATTTTACAGGCTGGGTTGAGACATCAAGCAGGGAACGTGGAAGCGTTGGTTGGCAATCGTACAACGAGGGTTAGTCAGACTTACAATACAAAAGAACTCGTGAGGCGTAGGGCTAAAGGAGGATGCAAAATAGGAGCTTCACTAGCTAACTGAGATCTGAGGCAAGGGCTCGGGATAGTCTCTTGGAACTCTGAAGGAGGTTGGCGAGGCCGTATGACTATACTGGTGAGCGCCATTCACTCTAAACTGTGACGCTAGGCAACAATTATGGCTTTGTGAACAGAATTACGTAGATGCCTTCTTAATTTTCCGAAGTTAGAAGAGAATGAGTGAGGTATTCTGAGTGACTGCAAGGGCATAGTCAAGAGCTCTTCAGGTGAGAGATTCATTAGGAACTGTACTTGGTGTCTTCAGTTCCTACTATTTGCTTTCTGTGTCTTCTTTTGCCTGCCTGCCTGCCTGTGCTGGCCTGCCTGGCTATCTGAATGTGTACAAGTATGAGAGAGGGCATGCAATACAGACAGTCAGAATGTTTATAAGAAACAAGAGGGTCTCATTATTTGCATTTGCCATGCATCTTGCTGCACCAATGACAATTTATGTGATCATGACCCTACTGGGATTCTGGCCAATGGTTTGACGCTACCCTGTACAGTATTTAGAGAATTAAGATGAGAATCCTAGCCTAGCCAGCAGAGCGGCTTCTTGAGCCCTCTGTCTCCAAACGTCACACATCAGCACAACTTGCTCGAGATACTACCAGCTCTGTTGCACTCTTGATCCTCGGGCTTTGCCCTCTGCGTTTCACTCGTCTGCTCTAGCATGGGACGGGGAAGGAGAAAGGGGAATAATGGCACAGGCTGGAAAGCAGGGAAAGGAGCACCTGAGAACGAGCTTAGGGCAACGAACAGGACTAGCAGTTCTGTCTTCAGATAGGGACCAGGCAGCAAGGCATCCCTGGGTGGTGCAGTCCATAGGAGGTAATCAGACCAACCACAGCGAAAACTTACCTCACCAAGTCAGTCCATGTGGGCGCAGGAAGAAGTGGGAGCTGCTACAGGGAGGTGTGGGCACGTATGTATGGGATTGCACGACTGCTTTGGCACAGAGTATCACAGATCTTCCTGTGCGCCTCATCCTACACAGGCCACGCTGCAGGTGGTGTAGGGGGGCACCTGTGGATTGCGCCTGCTGGGAGGGGCTTGCCAGGTGCTATGCCTGGCGTGAGCTGACTTTAATCTCACCTTGTATTTCCCTAGCCCCCTCACCTCAGATGGGCTGGGGCAGTACTTGGTTGTGGGGGAGTCTGGGATTAAAGTTGCTGGGAGGACAAATATACCTGTATAGATAGACTCTAAGAAATACATCTGGAGCTGGACCTCAGCTGGTCGACGGTCCGGAGATGTGCTTGGACAGTCTCCACATCGTTACTGCTCTCACTACCTGCCCCACATGGCGGATAGTGCAAACCGCAGGACGGTGGGCATCGGATCAGCCACAGGGAAAACACAGGGGATGGGATACCAGAGAGTTCCTGCAAGGCATGAAGAAATATCCTAGGCATCACCTGAAGAAGAGCCTCTCACATCCCAGGGCCCCCACTGATATTCTTCTTGTAGCCTCAGGCAGGCCAGGCCTGAGCCCCAGGAGTCCAGATCAGCATCCAAATTTCCATAAGTCTTCAGAATGTGGGGAGTCAGATTGGATACCTGTTGTTGCAACTCAGTGACCCCGCCTCGCTCCAAGGACACTCTGCTAGGGATGCCATATTCTAGTGCTAAACTTTGATTCTAAGACAGCAGCTCCATCAGGCCTCTGAGGGTCCCAGTGGCAAAGCCGCCGGGGGTCTGCTGCATGCACAACACTCATGCACTGCAAACTACGCCTCACAGAGCACACCAGAAAGGTTCTTCCTCTTGCTCCCTGCACTGACAGATCGTGTGAGAAAGTCAGCCCAGATACTCGTGCACCATCACCTTGGCATGTCAGAGAAACTGGACTTTTCCGTCACCCGCACCCCCCCCCGCCCACCGCCAACCTCAAATACCCCGCCTCCAGGCTAATATAGAAGTCTCTGTTCAGCTCTTTGCTCCATCTATTGAGTGGGTCATTTGTTTTCTTTCTTCTTTGTTTTTTGAGTAGTTTATATACTCTGGAAATCAATGCTTTGTCAGATGTTTCTGTAGTGAAGGTTTCCCCCCACTCTGTGGGATTTCTCTTCACTAAAGATAACATCTTAAAGTGGATGAATGGTATAGAGCTTTCCTAAATTATCCACCTTGGGGAATACTACAATAAAACTTGAGTCAGGGAGAGATGGTATTTTGCTTGGAGAAAAGCTGAAGATGGTGGGGCTCCTTATCTTGTTCTCTAACAACTCAGGTCAACGAAAATCATTCAAGTTTTAAACACTGTGTGGGTCACTGGACAGGGTGGGCACACCAAGCTAAGATTAGACATAAAACCCAACAGGGCTGGAGAGATGGCTCAGGAGTTAAGAACCCTTGCTGCTCTTGTACAGCATCCCAGCACCCATGTCTGGCAGTTTACAACCATCTGTAATTCCAGCTGCAAGGGATCCAACACCCTCTTCTGGCCTCCTTGCATACCTGCACACACATGCACATATAAATGATAAAATGAATCTTAAAACAAATAAATAAAATCTCACAGTGGGATGGCTTAAATCAGTCCAGGGTTGGATGGATACCCAACTGGTCTGCATAACTAAAGAGGAAGTAGGAACACAGATGTCTCTCTGGTAGGAAGCCATTCTGAATGGCGTTTATGACTGTTTTGGTGCCTGTTCAGAGTTCTGTTGCTGTTGCTTCTACCTGATCAGTGACAACCTATGGTCCTTCTTCTGCCCACTACATCACAAGGCCTCCAGTTATTCAAGCTATGAAGTAGCACATAATTTAGAGCTCACTAGGAGTTCAGAGGCAAGGCCACCCCACATCGCTCATGTTGTTTCAGCACAACTGTCCATTCCCTTCGCTCTCAGGATCCAGGGCACCCAGGAGTTCACTGGAGCCTGCAGGCTGACTCCAGTATTGCTTCCAGAAGCCTGGGGGGGGGGGGCAATGGAGGAAGTCCAGTTTCTGACATCCAAGGTGATGGGACAAGTATCAGGGCTGACTTTTCACATGATTGTCAGTGCAGGGAAAGAGGAAGAAGCCTTTCTGTGGCTCTGGGAGGCAGGTTGCAGGCAGGTGTGTGCATGCAGCAGCCCCCGGCGGCCCCTGGGGACCCTCAGAGCCTGATGGAGGCTGCTGTCTAGAATCAAAGTTTAGCACAGAGAATGGGCATGCCCTAAGCAGGCTGTCCTTGGGAGGGGGGTCAGCTGAGTTTGAGCAAACAACAGGGACCAACGTGACCGTCCCCACATTCTGAAGACTTGGAAGGGAAATCCTTTGGATGCTGACTGGACTCCTGGGGCTCAGCCTGGCCTGGCCTGAGGCTACAAGAAGAATAACAAGTGGGAAGGGCCCTGGGATGTGAGAGGCTCTTCTTCAGGTGATGCCTGAAGGAACTTGTTTCATGCCTGCAGGAACTCTCTGTTCCCATCCCCTGTGTTCCTGTGGTGACCGATGCCCACCCCTCCTGCAGGTGTTGATAATCCCATGTGGGAGCAGGTAGTGAAGAGGATGGAGACTGGCCAAGCTCATCTCAGGGACACTCGACAGTGGGTCCAAGTCCAGTGTATTTCATACAGCAGGCCATTTATACAGGTATTGTTTCCTCCCAGCAACTAATCCCAGACTCCCCACACCAAGTACTGCCCCAGCCCATGGTGGAGGGGAGGGGGCTAGGAAATGGCACACAGGTGAGTAAATCAGCTCACAGCAAGCACCTGCAAGCCCTCCAGCAGCCAATCCCAGGCCCCCTACACCACCTGCAGCTCTGGCCTGTGGGGTGGGCCCAGGAAAGTGTACTCTGGCCAAGCAGGTGCAATCCCACATGTGCCCACACCTCCCTGTGGCTCCCACTCTCTTCTGCCCCATGACTGACTTGGTGAGGTAAGTTTCTGTGTGTGGTCTGAAACCTCAGATGCCACCCAGGTTTGCCTACTGCTGCCTCCCTCTGAAGCCTCTGTCCTGTTCTTGCCCTTCGTTCTCGGTGCCCTTCCCTGCTTTCCAGCTGTCCATTTTCCCTTTCCTTCCCCTCCCTGCAGAGGCAGGATGCAGAGGAAAACCAGCAGAGGGCAAGAGCCCTGGAGAGGACTCAGAGGCACATGAGTGGGTGTTTGCAGTGCTGTGTGTGACTTTGGACAAGGCTCAGAGCCGCTTCTGCTGGCTGCTGATTCTCTCATCTATAGACGTGGTAGCTCAACCATGGCAGAAATCCCTGGGTTGTGCCAGTATTGGTGGCATGGCAAATGCAAATAATGAGACCCTCTTGTTTCTTATAAACATTCTGACTGTCTGTATTGCATGCCCTCTCTCATACTTGTACACATTCAGATAGCCAGGCAGGCCAGCACAGGCAGGCAGGCAGGAAGACAGACAGACAGACAGACAAGCAGAGATGTAGATAGAAAACTTGAAATGAACACTCAATGTTACAAACCATAGTTCCTAATTGAAATCTCTCATCAACCCTGAATTCGAGTTGCCCTTTTCTTGAACTCATTTGCCCCTTGCAGTCCATCAGGTATAACCCTCTACCCCATTTTTTTCTACTATCAAGTAAAATAAGGAAGCATCTTAACGCTAATTTTCTTGCTGGGCCACAAAGGCCCACGTAACTGTTGGTTCCTGTTTGTGGTGGCAATGGTCTTAACCAGATGAATGGAGGGCACAAGACTCACAGTGCTAGGAGCGGCTCTAGCCCCAACTCCCTCTGCAAATGGAAGTGTCCCCCACAGAGTGAGTCCCTGATCCCCGAGCTCCAGCTCCCCAGTAAAAGTAAAGGATGCAGACTCCATTTTCTCCGCTCCTACTCAGCTTTCCCATCCTCTGTCCAAAACAGTGGCTGATTTATGTAAGACCTGGGCTGCTTCTCAGTATTTGGAAAACAAATTAGAACCCGCCTTCCAGTTTTCCAGAGGTGACTGCATCCAGAAACACCAGGCCTGTAAAGGACAGAGCATCAGCAGCAGTTCTGAATTAACTGGCCAGCAGCACGGCCCTTTCTCTTTTCCGTCCATCAGCAAAGATGGAAGCTGGACTTGATTCAGGGCATGGAGCTCTGCTGTTTGATCACGAAGAACTCTAAAGATCTAGTGTTAACTGAGGAATTGCATTGATGGGCTTTCAAAGCAGCTAGCAACAGCCAGGGGGACCAGCCACCATGCCCCTTGTCCCAGGCTGCAGGTTCATTCAGTCAGCATGTCAAACCTACCAAACTTTCCCTTGCTTGGAGTCGACATGACATGATTTGTTTCCTTTGGGCTGTGTCAGTTGTGAGCAGATACCAGAGGCGGCTAGTGAAGAGAGCCTGCCTTTCTGGAGCACCATTTGTTTGGACAGGACAGGGCCACTCGGGCATTTTCATCTATTGAAAACTCCCAGGGCAGAGAGCATATTTGAGGAATTCCTTTTTTTTTTTTTCAAAGATTTTTTTTTTTGCCCCTTCCAACATTTTGTTTAAGAGAAAATGAGATGTCTATCTTCTGTTTCCTTATTTTTTTTCAGGAAAGCAAAGGGTTGTTGACTTCCTCCCTCTCCCCTCCCTTCCTTCCTTCTTCCCGAAGGTACTCATCTGAGAAAAAGAGAACGAAGTATTGTTCCTGTTCTCCTTCTTAAGTCATTTGAAACACTGTCCCTGCGAGTTCTTTAAGTTCCCTGCAATCTGTACACAAGAGAAAGAGGGGGAGAGAGAGAGGGAAAGTCAGAGAAAGCCAGAGACCAGGTAAAGCGGTGGGGTGCGGCAGCCTCTCAGCCCTCAGGAACTGGTAAGTGACCACATAATCCTCTCTATCTTCGTTTCAATGTCCTGGTGATGGAAGCTGACCTGGGCATCTTACCCAGAAACCATCTCACCGGTATAATCTTTAATCAAAACGTGTTACTGATGGATGGCCCAGAATGCAAGCTCATTGCTTCTTTTCAAAAGGATACGAATGCTTTGCAGAGCTGAGGCTCGCAGAACTGGAAACAGAATTTCATTGGGGCTGAGGAGGACACTGTGCTAAATCTGAATTTCTTGGCACAGGCAACGTGGCTGGGTTAACCAAGGGGCATTGGGACATGTGGTATGTCCCACTGGAGGAGACATTCCCCAGTGCCACGTCCTGGGAGCCCGCTGAGGGTGACTGTTAAGGACTGCAGTTTGCTCTGGGGTTGTGTCACAAATTGTGTGGCTTGAGGTGCCCTTCTCCTGCTCTTTTCTTTCCATTCGGTACTCCACTTCGCCAAAGAGGACTGTTCATGTGTGACTGTGACTCCGTGTCACTGAAGTTGGAGGGCAAAGGAGGGAACGTCACTTTGAAATAGGGCTGTGCCTGGGGGGCTTATGGACTCAGGTGAAGCATGGCTTAAATGTAAATGTACTGTCCACTATCAGTGGCAGGTGTTATGTGCCATATGAAAGAAGGCAGAGATTTGGAGTCACATAGCTTTAGTTTTGGAAAACAGCATGCGACAGGAATGGGCAGATAAAGATTGATTGCTTGTGTCAGGAAGGATAAAAAACTAAGCCATGGATGCAATTGAAAAACAGTCAGTCAGTGCCTTCTCTTCCAAGGGCCAAATAGAATACAGCTAGTCAAGCTTGTACGTACCACTGGCGTTTAAAAGCCTAACTTGCTTCTATGCATTTGTCAAAGGGGATAATGTTACCAAGAACTCATTACAGCAATCTACGAGGGAGGCAGGATCGCGTTGTCAAAAATAGGTCAGTAAGTTCAGGCCGGACCACAGCACGGCTACCAGCACTAATAACTTGATTTAGAGAGGTGTGGAATCACTAGAAGGAAATGGCCATGCTCAATTCTGAAAATATTCATTTCTATGATACAGACTGCTTGAAGTCCTCTGGGATATGAAGGCTAATAATAGTAACTGGACTCTCATTTTTAAATTAATTTGGCCAGATTACCTTTTAACCACAATCATGTAATTAATCTTGATTTGAAACTGAGCCATGATCTTAATGAAGATGGAAATATGATAGAACTGGTTGTTCATGTAGAGTTAGTTCCATTAATCAGATCCCTTTTTACTTCTTGGTTCAGAAAAGACTTTTCCTTAGAATCTCCATAGAATAGGCAATGTGAGAGGTGTGATTTGTGGTGGCTGAAAACCAATTGCAGTAGCACTTGCAAGTGGCTCTGACTACCCCTCACCTCCTACCCCAGCCACCCCATCCTCACCCCTACACCTCCTACCACAGCCACCCCATCCTCATCCCCTCACCTCCTATCCCAGCCACCCCATCCTCACCCCCACACCTCCTACCCCAGCCACCCCATCCTCACCCCCCACACCTCCTACCACAGACCACCCCATCCCTCACCCCCCACATCCTCCTACCCCAGCCATCCCATCCTTACCCCCACACCTCCTACCCCAGCCACTCCATCCTCACCCCCATACCTCCTACCCCAGTCACTCCATCCTCACCCCCACACCTCTACCCCAGCCACCCCATCTCACCCCTTCCACACCTCCTACCCCCAGCCACCCCATTTCCCTCACCCCCCACACCTCCTACCACAGCCACCCCATCCTCACCCCCCACACCTCCTACCCAGCCACCCCATCCTCACCCCCACACCTCCTACCCCAGCCACCCCATCCTCACCCCCACACCTCCTACCCCAGCCACTCCATCCTCATCCCCCCACCTCCTACCCCAGCCACCCCATCCTCACACATCTTCAGGCTTCATCGGCATTTTACACCATTTCTCAGCAATTGTGACTCCAGGGCTGGGACCCAGCTTGGCTCCTTTCGGTTTCATTTCTCCTGATAATGTAAATGTTGTGCCCAATTAAAATAGCACACAGAGCCCTCTCTAGCTTTGCTTATTGAGAATAAGCATCAAATGCCATATAACAGGAGACAAATGTCAGCAGAACCACTCTGATGAGGGACAAATCAGGCCAAAGTGGAAGACCATGTCTAACGTGGATCTTCATTGGGACTAAGACCAAGGAACTGGGGCTATACTGTTTTTCTTTAAAGGAAAAAAAAAATCAATATTTTTATCTACATTGTTCTTGTCAGGCTATTTGTTGGCTACTGTAAGGGACGTGATGGGGTGGTGGGGAGTTTAGACACCTGAAGAAAAAAAATCCTTCAGTGACATTCGTCTAGGTCACTGCTACTCAGTCATCTTTACTTAGCTCCAAAGAGTGACCTGGTATTTGTGGAAAATTCCAGTGTGATTCTATTTAGGGTCATCACAGGCTCATTTTTTTTTTATAACATTAGAGGAATTCTAGTTTGGAATTATCTGGAACTTAACAACAAGATTTCACTAATTTTTGCCACATTTGTATGTACTGATAACTGAATTACCCAATGTGTCATATATGTTTTGGGGGTCACAGGGGACTGAACTTAGAACATTGTGCTCGCTAAACACACTCTTCCACTGACCTACACACCACCCCCAGTCACATATAGTTTAGGATCACGTCAGAGTATTTGCCCTGCAGGGCTGGTTGTGAGCAGATGACTCAGATGAGAGCAGGGGAAGTCTGAAAAGTGCAGGCCATGATACAAGTTGAGCTTGAATTCCAGATTGGTCACTTATTGTGGGCTTAGATCAAGCCTTTAACTTAAGTCTATGTCCCCAGATGTAAAACAGCATTAACACAATACTGTTATCCTGAGGATTAAGTGAAATGATTGATTTGAAGCAGTTAGCACAATGCTTGGGAAGTTGTAGGAGTCCATCGACGGCAGCTGTGATTTTCTTCAGATCATATATTAACAAAAGTAGCCCATGTTTTGAAAACACAGAAAAATAGGCTAAATCCCCTATAATTTGGGTAATTATCCTTGCTCAATACTATACCAAGCATTGGTATGAAAGAGGTTATTCTTTATAGCCATCAAGTTAGGCACATATTGAGTAAAGGTATTCTGAGGCTTGAATATACAAAGTTGGTTTTGCTGGACCTGTTGACATTCATCCCTGTTTATGACAGAAATGCCAGCTGCAGCCACACCAAATGGCAGCTGCATTCAACAGAGGTCACTGCAGGGAAAAGTTTCCTCTGGGACCAAAGTTCTCCAGTCAGATGAACGTGGGGAGGGCACAGAACGCTGCCGCAGACCTTTGTCCTCCTTTCCCGCAGTGTCCCGGCTCAGGCTCTGCATTGCTGCTGACCTTTTCCTTGGGGTGGAGCCCTAGGGACAGTTATTCCAAGGACAGCGGGGTGGTCTTGTCATGACTCAGGCAGAGAGACAAGCAGAGGAAGGGACACATGCTCCCCTCACCTGAAGTGGAGCTCCCTGTCCTCAATTCCAGCAGCAAGCCACTCACCCTCACAATCGTTAGTGTGACCCATGTAACCACTGTGTGTGTGTGTGTGTGTGTGTGTAAGGTTGCAAAATTGATCCAACTACTGTTTCTCCTTTAATCCAAACTTCAAAACATGCCCATTAATTGTTAATATACTTTTATTTAAACCCCAAACTTCTTTCTGATCTCCAGAATCAAAGTACATAAGAGCAATGATCAAAACTGTACCCGAAGCTTTTGATTCCTTTTTTAGAATAAAGACTCTGATAGAATAGAGAGTCGTTTGGATATTTACCTTAGCAGAATGGAGTGGAGCTGGTTACTCTGTACTACTGTGCAAAAGGTTCCTTTCTGTGTGGCTTGGTGTTTGAGAAAAAGGCCCTGTTAGGGCTCCTAACCTTTGTGTTTTGATCCAACCTCTGTTTCTCCCTGGATGATGACTTGACAAGTTTCTTTACTTGTATGGACCTCTGTTTTCTGTTGTGAGATGACAGGGCTGGATAAAATCAGTGATTATAGAAAGCAAGCACACAGGAGAGGGACTTTGTTCTGTTGGGCCTAAAACAACGACATATAATAAATGCATAATATTTATTGAATAGATGAATTAATGAATACATGGACTATCAAGTGGAATGTGCTATCTTAATATAGTGCCAACCAAACAAAGCAATTAATTAGTAAAAAAAAAAAAGTTTGTCAAACTTTGAGGGAGGTGGTGTAGATAATGCCATGCTGTCAGCTCGGTGATTATACATCTGAGTTGACTGGAGTTCTGTAGGCTTGCTTTACTGCTTATGCATGGGGTTGCTATACAAGTATTAAAGGGTCATGCTGGCATATTTGTCAGAGAGACACACTGAAAGACCGTTGGTTGCATTTTATTTTCCATTTGTTTTCTGTGCAGATGGATTAGCAAATTATTTTTGGCGAGAAAGAGAATAGCCATTTGTTTTTCTTTGACTAAATGAATTATGAGCCAGGATTCAGCCTTGAGAGAATGCAGCACTCTTAGGTTTGATGTAGGCAAGGGTGCACATCCAAAGAGCTGTCACATAGGGTCAGTGCACAAGACACTTTGGGGTGACTTCAGGCATGAAAATGTGATGACCTTGTTGAGGACAATACACTTAATTTAAGGCTGTAAATACAGACAAAATAGTCTCTCATGGCAGTTTTACATTTATTTTGCAAATTTTAACTGATAAGTGCAAATGGTTAATAGTAAATTGGGATTAAGGATGCCGTTTACTATGTTTAACAACACTGTGTCCAAGTGTTCTGTTATGGTACTAGGAACTGAAAAGGCTCTGTCTGTGTTGATGAAGCCTGTCTCCTGAGACCAGGGTGACACAAAGGTGGTTGTGAATCGCTCTCCTGTTTTCCTTTGATGTATTGTGCTCCCTTCCCCTCCACTGACCTCCCTCTCTGTGGCCACAGGTGCAAACTGGGGGGAATGATGTACCAGTAGCAGTACCTCCAGAGACCACATTTGGAGTCAGAGTTTTACCAGGTCTGGGGCCAGCAAAGAGCCTCACATATATAGGAGCCTTCTGTTCTAAGAAGCCTTCTTCTCCCCGTCTCAGAGATGCAGAGAGGCAGATGGTCTAGGAGAAAGGTTTGCTTCCTGACACTGATGTTGCTTATTTTCAGCTTCCTCACAGAAAGGAATGCCATCTGTGGCTAATACACTTTTGAAAACTACACAGCACCAGGCACAATAGTGTACACCTTTAATCCCAGCACCTGGGAGGCAGAGGCAGGCAGATCTCTGTGAGATTGAGGCCATCCTGGTCTACCTACCAAGTTCCAGGCCAGCTGGGGCTATAGGAGACTCTGTCTGAAAACAAACAAACAAACAAACAAATAAACAAGCAAATAAGAACACAAACAAAAACAAAAACTAAACTCCCTCTTAGGCAGACCCCTGAAAATGTGGCTCAAGGAAGAATGTGGAACCTCAGGCTCCACCCTAGACCTACTGAATCAGAATTACCATTTTTGCAAGACTTCTGCCAGATCCTGCTATATCTTCAAATTCAAGAAGCTCCACTTTAGCGGTTTCACCTGCTGTACACAGACTGATCCTGGAATGTAGACCTCTGTTGCAAGGAGTTACAAAGCCATTTGTTAACCTTGACCTTGTCCAAGACAATGGAACTGTCCATTGATAGTGGTGTTACTGGGCCATCTCCTCTCTGTTCAGCTCAGACTAATGTTTGGCATGCTCATCGTAGAATCACCCAGCAAGTGAACTCTTTCCAAAGGATCTTAATTCTGCTTATGTAGGGTGTTCTGGGTGCCAATAATCAAAGTCACCCAGGGAAAAATCCCTAGTCCTGGAGGATGGACAGAATCTGGGGCAAGGAGGAGAGAAGGCTCTGCTGATGGCCCAGGCCAGTGACTCAGGACAGGAAAATCCATGGAGGGGTGGGGGTGGGGGGGCAATGCTGTGTACTTGAGGGCACACTACTCTGAAAAGGAATTCAGCCTTTTCAGCAATTTGAATTTAAATAATACTGCTATTCAATCTTCACCACAGAAAAGTAACGGTGTGTGTGTGTGTGTGTGTGTGTGTGTGTGTGTGTGTGTACTCTCCCAGCTTCTTCCTTGGAAAGTTCCAGAATGGGGACAAGAAATTCTGCTGTCAGCCAAGAAATTCTGCTGTCAGCCTAGCACCTTCTTCTGTGAGAGCAGAGGGTTCTGTGCCCAGCATCACAGTCTAAGGGGAGATGCCAGGACACGCCTCGCTCCCCCAGCTAGAAGTCTTCTGAAAGAATCCTTAGTTTCCTTTTTGCTGGGGACTAACCGTTCTCTCAGAACAGAAATCAAGAGGGGGCTATTGTTGGAGGGGCGGGCGGGGGGGGGAGGGGGAACAGCGGAAGGGAGTGAGGGAGACAGGAACAGCTTCTGCTGCTGAAGCCGGATCCATCCCGCCTCCACTAGGAGCGAGGTGGTGGCTTCTCCACCTTCACTGGGTCTCCTTCCACGGCAGTGCAGGGAGCAGAGGAGCTGCAGGGTTCCAGCTGCTTCGCCAGGCAGCTGCTGCAGCAGGGCCTCCCACTGCGTTTCTTGCTGTGACTGGCCTGTGCTCTCCAACCCCTCCCAGAGAGGCTCTGAAGAAAAAGCACAGATGGTGGTCATCAAACCTTAATATATTTTTAAACTGTATATGGAGCACTTTTTGAATACTCAGGAGCACTGTGATTAATCTATCCAGAGGAGGTTCCTGCCCTCTGGAACGGGACTTTGTAGGGTCAAGACAATGTGCAAAGTCCTCTGACATTACTGGTAGGCATATCCAGGCTTTGGGGAGACCCGGGCAAGAAAGGTCTACTGTTAAGTATCATCTTCTCAGCCCTCTGGAGAATCCCAGTAATGCAGTATGCAAGTAGGCATCTTCTCCCATGTGGGCCACAGTCCTCCTGGGACCACAGTAGTGGCACACGAAAGACCTCATGCCTAGGTCTGTAGGGCAGGGAACTTCAGAAGCAGTGAATTTTCATCTCAAGACTACTGCAGAGGCCCCAAATCTGAACAGAGAGATTAGAGCCTAGATTTTAGAACAGAAGGCTCTGCCCAGCACGGCATCATTTGGAAGGTGATCCCATTCCACATACCTCAAAGAGTGTGCCATAGAAACCTGAATAAAACAGAAACATGGGAAAATGACATGAAGTACAAGTTCTCCTGAAATGAAACATAGTTTGCTAGTAAACATGTAAAAAAAATGATACAAACTAAAACTCAGATATCAATTTTTATCTACTTGATAGGCACAGATAAAGGCTTAGGAGCACACTGTGTCTGAGTTCTGGAGAGTTCTCCCAGACATTTCTGATATGATTGCAACAGTAAAAGAACATCAAATTAAAAAAAAAAAGAACATCAGATTTCTAAAATGAAAAATAAGAGAAAATCTTCATAACCAAACTTGGTTGGACAAAGATTTCTTATTATAACACAAAATGCACAAGTAGCAAAAAAAAAAAAAAAAATGAATAAACTGGGATTTATCAAAACTAAAAACTTGTTCTTCGAGGGAAAGATACCATTAGAAAAATGAAATGTCCCAAACTAGGAAAAAATATTTTCAAAACACTTTTCTGGTTAGGGATTTATTTCCAGAACATACAAAGAGCTGCTTAAATTCAGTAATGTTATGATAGCCCAAATAAAAATGAGAAAAAATTGAATATGCACTAAAGAAGAAATAGAAAAACTTGAAAAGAAAAACAAGTTTGTTAGATTATGAGGATGCAAACTTAGATCACATTGAGATGCCTCTATCCACTAGTTCACTGTCCAAAACCAAAGATGCGGGAAGCACCAAGTCCTGAGTCCTGACAAGGATGAGAGTGACCATTTGTAGTTGCCATGAATGGCAAGGGGCACTGATACTTTGGAAAACAGCTTGTTGGTTTCTTAGCATAAATATACACCCTGCCATATAACTCAGAAGTTTCATTTCTTATTACTCTTCAAATCTAAAATAATATATCCACATGAAACCGTGATATAGATGTTATAATAACTCCAGACTAAAAACAATCCAAAGGTCCATCAGTTGGTGAGTAGATAGATTCTAGTATACCTACACAATAGAATACTGCTCAGCCAAGTAAAGGAAATACTGACACATGCAACAATGTGGATGCATTTCAGAATCATCATGCTGAGCTGGACAAGCCAGACACAGTATTATTAAAAGAAACCAGACAGCAAGAAATGTTGAATGCTTTGTTTATATGAAATTTCTAGAAGCACAAAATGATTGAGATAGAAATTATATTTGTGGTTTTCTAGGGCTGAGGGTGGAGGTGGAGGAGGACTGTTGAAAAAAAGTATTAAGCAATGCTTGAGATTGATGAAATTAGTCTAAAATTGTGATTTAATGATGGTTACACAATCACACTTTCTAAAATGCACTCCACTCAATATTTTTTCTTTTTTTTAATTTTCATTTTTTTTATTGATGCTTTGTGTATTTCATACATCATTTTCCAATTCAGTTCAGGCATATTTCCCTTTCCCTTCCCCCCACCCCACCCCATCCCATCCCAGATTATGCATTCTGCCATAACTCTCCTGCATCTTTCTCTCAGTTTTTTTCATTTTTTTAACAATAAGTGATAATTTATGAGTACAAGCATCCTTCATGTAAAACCAATTTGCAGGCAGTTGTGCCCAAACCCACACGGCCCATGGGTCCCACCATCCAGCAGAGGGAGCTTATATGTTCAATCAAATTGATCAAATGAGTGTCCAGACTATACTGCTGTAGTTTCACCATTCACCCCAATCGCAGCCCTTACATTCTACCACGCCCCCTCTTCCGCAGATTGTTCCCTAGGCTTAGAAAAGGGGCACAGGTGGATGAGAAGCAAAACAGTCTACTTTCTCTGGAGCTGTTGTCTTGGACTCTGGTCAATTCTGGCTGTTTCCTTTCATGGGCTGACAGTTTGTCCAGGAGTAGCCTTTCGATCCACTCAATATTTTTAAATGACTGAATTTTATACTATGTAAACTATCCTTCAATAAAGCTGTTTCAATTAACATTGCAGAAAAGGGAGAGCAATGTAAATCTCTATGTTCTGATAACAGAGCAATCTCTAGCCTACACAGTTCAGGAAAAAGGCCATGATGCATAGAGTTCGATCAGTTTTGTAAACAAGTCAAAAACCAACCAAAGAAAAACTAAAGTCTAGTTGATACAATAAACTTGCTAATAGAGTTTGGTTTGGGGCAGGAGACTGGAGAGAGAGAGAGAGAGAGAGAGAGAGAGAGAGAGAGAGAGAGAGAGAGAGAGATATCTCTGAGTCCCAAGTCAGCCCTAACAAGTCACCAGCTCTGAGACAGTGGCTACATGGCCGAGCCTCTATTTCCTCAGCTGAGAAATGAATGGATTGGACCAATAATATCTAAGGACACATCTGGTTTTAAGTTCTGTGTTCTGAGAAATTCTTTAAGGATGATCTCACACCTGTCTCTTTTCTCTTGTCCTTTCATTGCCAACTTGTCACAAATATCTAAAGCCATGCATGAGCAAAGCTTCTTACCCAGCTTCCTCTCTATTTATTGGTCCCTGTTCTCTTGGCAATGTTTAAAATACAGGTGAGCAGACAGCTTAGAAAACCAAGGTGACAGTGACAAGATTCAGTAGCCAATCCAATTATGGTAAGGGTAGCTGCTAGGGATGAAATCACAGTTATCTTGCTTGTCAGCATTGAGACCAGGAGTGGTTCTTTTATCTCTCAGGTGTCCTCATGTGTGACAGGCATCAAGGACCATCACGCTCTTCAGGTAGGGATCAAGAGGGACAGTTCCTGTGATCACTTAAGCACAGTGCGTGCCTCATACCTACATTCCAGAAATGGGAGTCCCTTGATTATGAATCGGAACTCGTCTTCCGCATAGGACAGGTGCTTCCTTGAGGTGCTTCTGGAGTCCTGTGAGTTCACGGTTGGAGAGTTCCATTAATCCTGTGAGCTGGGACAGAGGCCAGAGTAAGCTGCCCCCAAGCTGACATCACCAAGGGAAACTTCTAGGAGTCCATCTCCTGGAATCAATAATAAACAGCAACTGGCATGGCTGTGGCTTTAAGTGAGATTGTGGCATTATGCAAAGGCATCAGTTACCACGAGTTTCAATTTATAAGACAAATGTGCCTTAAATTACATCAGGATAAAAAGCTATTAAATAACAATAATGGGGGCCATTGTGTAACCTCCTCTCCATATCGGTCACTCAGTAAATCTGAGTTGTGTCTTTAAATTGAACCAAACCTAACCAAAAAACTCTGGTCACCATGATGTATGCATCTCCTGTTTCTAGCTACAGTCTCATTACTGAGAGAGGAGACCATTTAAATCCAGATGATCTCTGGATACCTGGGACTGCAAGTGTCACCCTCTCACCATCAGAAATACCTGCAAATCCTTTTAAATGAAGTGGATGTCCCCAGTGTGCCTTGGTTACAGTGGGTCCCTTCAGCATACATTCTGCCTTACCTGTTATCAGGTCCTATTCTAGAACTGGATTCTAGAAGGCACCATTTGGTGTTTTGTTCTGCTTACCAGTTCTTTCAAGGGTGTCCACTCTCCCTATAATATAAGAGTTAGATAGACCAGGGACTATGCATAAACCATTTTTGTACTCTCCAGGACAAACCCCCCCCCAACCCCCCAGATTTGTGCTGGCTTTACATTAATCCTGTGACATGCTCAAAACAGCTGCTCTTATTTACTCCCACTTTAGATATGGGGAAACTGAGGCTCAGAGAGGATAAGTAGCACAGCAGAGTTCAGCACAGTGGATCCTTGGAGGAAAGTAACATTATTGTGGAATCTGTTTATAGACATGAGGTTCCTAATGTTTGCAAATGGCGAATGTTTTGGAAGGATATAAATCTCTGTTGTTCAAACTTGGCTCTCTTATGGCAGTTGATTAATTAAAAATTAATTTAAAAACATTACTGAATCCAAAATAGCTTTTATTTTTTCTGAATTATTAGGGATTTGTAAAATGGATTTTTCTTTTCAAATTTATGAGGTGTCATGCTGAGAAGTCTGGGATCCACTACTGGGACCAGATAGGGATTTCACTAACAAATTGTAGAAGGATGTTTTGAGTAAGATAGGTCTTCTGGTGACAGTGAGCTTTTCCATCCTTAAATTGGTCCATATGACACACTTGTTCCTTTGAACAAAGTGTTTGAAAGTGTTTATTATTAGCATTCAGGTGCTTCCTTTGTCTATTAACTGCCTCCAATGTTACTCTGTGTGGTTCCTTCCTTTATTATCTATATGACCTTGGACAACCTTCTTAGCCTATTTATGTTCTAGTTCCTTCATTGACAAAATGGGAGAAAGAATGGTACCTACTCCATAAAGACACTGTGACAGTCATGTGGGTGAAAGCCTGTGATATCTTTAACACAGTTTGTCTCGTAGGAAACAGTAAATATTGTTTTAGGCACTACATAGTTGAGATTGAATAAACATTTTGGTGTTGAATTAATGGTAAAAGAAGTGAAGGAGGAAGCGAGGCAGCTGGAGATGTGTGCAGTTCCTTGTCCACATTTTCTGGGTCCCAGGCAGGTAGTGGGGGGCAGAGGATTTATTCGGATGCCATGTTTGAGAAGTATTTGCTTGGGAGCTCAGGCTGGAGGACAGGGATGTTTCTGGATCTTTGGGTCCAGCATAGTTTCC
Source organism: Rhizomys pruinosus (assembly GCA_009823505.1). Lineage (NCBI taxonomy): Eukaryota > Metazoa > Chordata > Mammalia > Rodentia > Spalacidae > Rhizomys > Rhizomys pruinosus. The sequence goes on along the minus strand of VZQC01013236.1, from coordinate 1,668,732 downwards.
AAGTCTGTAACACTGACGTATTAGATGCACCAAAACCTGTACATAAGGGATCAGCAGCTTGAGCTTGGGCTTGAGGCTCCCGAGAAGCCCACACTCCTCCTCCTCACCAGTGGTAAGTGGCAAAAAGACACAAACTCTTGGACCCCTCCAAACAGGAGGAGGGAGGCCGAGTTCTCTTGCCACAAACCAAAATGCTGAGGACCACAATTACCAGAGGGTCAAAAGGAAGTTCGAGTGACCTTTCACAGCAGACCCGATGTTTAGCCAGCTGATAATTTCACTTCCAGATCATCCCGTGGCTAATGATTTAGCTTTATTATAATCAGCAGCCTTCTGGTATAGCAGAAACAGCTGGTTTTGGTTTTATAGTGCTTGCAAAGGGAGGCTTTAAAAGTTGTTAATTCAATCTATTTTAACTGATACATAAAAACTGTACATATTAATGAGTGACATATGATTTGAAGTTTTTGAATACAAGAAAACGAATCTGATACTAGACTTTAAATGTGGGCAGCCCGGGGCTGGAGAGATAGCCTAGTGATTAAGAGCACCGACTGCTCTTGCAAAGGACCCGGGTTTGATCCCCAGCACCCACATGGCGGCTGAGAACCATCTGTAACTCCAATTCCAGGAGAACTCTAGTTCCAGGGGAATTCGAGACCCTTTTCTGACCTCCGTGGCATTGCACAACACGGGTGCACAAACCTACATATAAACAGTACATACATACACATAAAAAAATAAATAATAAAATTAAAAAAAAATATTTTTTTTAATGCTACAAAAAAAAGTGGGCAGCCCTGAGTTTGGTGCAGGCTGATATCATTTTTAAAACAAAGATATCAGGCAAGTTAGCCAATGAAGAAATACTGAGTTTCTCAGAATTGACCATTTTTTGTTATAATCATGATATTCACTACTCTTTGCCACCCCATGTTGGGGAGGTTCTCTGCTGGTACTATGGACCTTAAAGTAGGTAAGACCCACTTAAAGCCTTCCAGAAGGTTCTAGGAAATTAGTGATATTCAGAATGGAAAATGAGTGAACACATCCTGATTCTGCCCACTGCCATCCATTCTTTAAAAGCGTATAAATAAATAAATAAAATGAAAGTGTCAGCTCTTTGAATATTTGAAATTATTTATTTTGTGTGTATGAATATATCACCTGCATGTGTGTAAGCGCACCCATGTTGTACAATGCTCATGGAGGTCAGAGAGGTTGTCTGATCCCCTGGAACTGGAGTTTTGGATGGTTGTTAGCTGTCATGTGGGAGTTGGGTCTTCTGCAAGAGCATCCAGTGCTTTTCACCACTGAACCATCTTTCTAGCCCCTCTTTGAATATTCCACTGTGACTCCATGTTCCACCAGGTGACCTCAGGCATCTCAGTGGGCATGGTTTTTATCCCTCCTCACCAGCAGGTCCCATGCTTGTGTGTATTCTCTAATTTGTCCCTGTTTATCATGTCTGATCCAGAACATTCCCTACTGCTCACCATCCCGATGACTTCAGTCAGTGATGAATAGGCCTGGGCTCCCCGGGCCCACTTTCAGGGCTACACCAGCCACTGGCCTTCTTCCTTAAATAGCCCGTGTGAAAGGGCCTGGAGTGGAAAAACAAGAAGCTCAAGACGAAGAGTTATTGATTGATTCCATCATTGTTATTTTTATCTCCAGTTCTAATCTTGTCTCTGGTCTTCTTTCTTCATCTATATAAGCCTAAGAAGGTCTTTCTACTAGTGTTGTGAGGAAGACTAATGTAATTACTATTTATTGAGTACCTTGTTTGGTATCCTTCACATTTCTTACTTTATAGAATATTACAACAGCCATACAAAGTAAATTATTATTTTTTTAATACTCATTTTTCTATATGTGAAACACCAAGACTCAGAGACTAAGCAACCTGTTGGTAAGAGGACAGAATTCAAACCAGAGTCCCTTGACTTCTAAATGTATGTTCCTTCTACACCTCTCTTTTGTGATGCAACACACTCGAACACACTTCGAACTTGCCTGGCCACAGTAGGTGGTCTGTAAATGTGTCTTTCCCTTTCTCTCATCATCATTTCTCTTCTCCCCAATAATCAACTACTTAAAAAAGAGAAAGAGAGCTTCCAAAGGATGGCTGGTCACCTAGTGGTCAGATAACATTAATTCTGAAGTTATACTTTTACCTATATGAACACCTTTCATGGGCCTTTAAGACAACCTACAAGGTCCCTGTAGCACTTACCTGGCCAACCAGTTTATGGCTAAGGAAGATCTGAGCATTCATTCCAAGCAATCCCCTTGCCTTGTATCTTCATCCTCTTTTTCCGAGTCATTTTATGCAGTTGAATTCACTGTCTCTTGAGCTCTATAGCATTGCAGATATGTCTTATCTTCTTTGGACTTTGAGTTCAGAGGTCAGTGCAAGATGTGGACAGTCAGGAAGGTTTTCTCAGAGTGGATTCCTCCTTCCCCCCAGTAGAGTCCTTCATGCCCTGCTGAGAGTTCTCTGTCATGTCACCTACATCAATTCTCATGCTCAAGGCTGGTAGTTCTCAGCTGGAGGTCCTGTAGTAACTCCTGGAGGCATGTGGAAACAGGGACTGTAGTTTTTGATCATTATGACTACGGCATGCTGTTGGCATATAGTGATCAGTGGTGGACAATGATGTCTTCTTGTCCATAGTCCATTTCTCTCTCTCCCCCTTTCTCAATTTTTTCAACAATCTAGAGGTCTGCAGCCCTGGTGAGTGTCTTCTAAACTGTCAATTTTGATTTACCCTTGTGAGGACATGAATTTCTAGATTAATTTTAGGTGGGAACTCCTCTCCAAAGTAGATTTAAATGCTCTAAAAAGTTATTAGGTGCATGGCTTACTTGATTAAGCTGATCAGTGACTATGTCAGTGAGAGTTAAGTGACTTAGCCAAAATAGCGACAATAGTACTGTCGTCCCCCCCCACCCCGACTCCAGGAATGCTAAAGCTCGATGTTAGAGGTCTGATAGTTAGAGGTCTACCATTCTTGCTCAGAGCATTCCTGGCTCAGTGATGTGCATCATGATGTTACAGAACGAACATTTTCTCTGGTGAATTTTTAGAGTTCATGGGCTTACCTTTGGGAGCATCCCATTGAAAAGACTACTGTTCCTTTCTCTTAGTAAACTCCAGAGAGAAGGTTCTCTTCCCAGGGTGGGACTTTTCCACATAGTGCTCTCCCATTTTGTCTAAGAGTCGTAGGGAATACTTTAATAGGTCTTAATATTTGTTTTCATGCTTCCTAAATTGAAAGCACTTTGAAGAGTAACCTAGTTTGTGGCTGGTAAGGACAGGCGGGGAAGGATAAGATTTTCCATGAGAAGAAAAGACGAATATTTATTATTTAGCACTTGCATAATTACTTGGTGTCCTAGTTTGTCTTCCATTGCTGTGACAAAACACTCTGACCAACACCAACTTGGGGAGGAAAGGGTTTATTTGGCTCACATCTCCTGGGTCACAGTTCATCACTCAGGGAGCCCAAGGCAGGAACTCAGGGCAGGAACCTGGAGGCAAGAACTGAAGCACAGGCCATGGAGGAATGCTGTTCACTGGCTTGCTCCCCTGGCTCATGCCCAGCCCACTTTCTTATACAGTACACAACAACCTGCCCAGGGTGGCACCACTCTTGTGGGCTGGGCCCTCCCACACTGCTCGACCATCAAGACAATACTCCACAGATGTGGCCACTGGTCAATCCAATGGAGCCAATTCCCCAACCGAGGCTCCCTCAACCCAGGTGTGTCAAGTTGACACCAAAGCTATCCAGCATACTTGGTATCTCATTTTAATTTTTCTCCAGATCCAAAGTGTATTAGCCAGGATAGACTAGACTATGTTTCAGTAATAAACATACTTCCTCTTTACAGACTAGAAAAAAAAAAGTAATAAACATGCCCAATTCTCTTTTGCTTGGGGAAAGAGAATAAACACAAAGATTTATTCCTTGTTTCATTATATGTACATTACATGACTCAACTATGACTTGACCCGGTCTCTTCATTTTAGGCCCTAGGCCAATGGAACAACTGTCATCTGAAATGTTCATATTGCTATGGCAGAGGGAAAGAAAATGACCTGGAATTGTGGATTACTTCTCAGACATTCTACAAAGAAATGACACGTGTCACTTGTGCTTACATTTTATTGGCCAAAGCAAGTCACATGTACATGAAGATAAGAAATACAATCTAGGGCTGGAGAGATAGCCTAGCGGTTAAGAGCACCGACGCTCTTGCAGAGGACCCGGGTTCGATCCCCAGCACCCACATGGCAGCTAAGAACCGTCTGTAACTCCAATTCCAGGAGAACTCCAGTTCCAGGGGAATCTGAGACCCTCTTCTGACCTCCGCGGCATTGCACGACACGGGTGCACAGACCTGCATGCAAACAATACATTCATACACATACAAAAATAAAAAAAAAAAGAAATACAATCTAAATACCAGGAGAAAACCTACATATATTTGATGAATAAAATGCAGTTTTCCTTCCTACTGAAGTTCAGGAAAGTTAGTATGTGGTGGAGCTGATTTTCAAAGCCAGATTTTGTGGTGCTGTCTCCTGAACCTCACTGTTTTACAGTGGGTAAATATGTGGTACCTGACCTACTGGCAAATGCTGGTGTGGAGATAGTGCTTAAGGCTTAAGAGCATATCCATGTATACTTGAGTATGGATAGATTAAAGCAAAATCAAAATTATTGTGGTTCAGCCACTCTCATTTTATCCATTTTTGGGCCCCTTCCAAGGGCATCAGCACATTTAGTATATAACCATTATGTAAGGGAATTTTTGTTTTCAAAACACACACTAGGGTTTTCCTTCAAATCCTAATCTCATATGTCAAAGGTTGCTTTGCTTACTACTTTTGTTTGTTAAATAAAGAGAAAATGGTCATTCTTTCTCATTTCAGCAAGGTTTCTGCCTAGTAGATGTTTAAGATCCAGGGGGGAAATGTCCAAAAGTTTCTCTATTATTTGCAGAAAATACTAATCTCCAGGAGAAACAATTCTTGCTGAAGGGACAATAAAATCACAAGATTGGGCCTTAGAAAATCAATTCTAGTAGCTCATCTCCCTGGAGCACAGAGGAAGTTCTCTGTTACATAAATTATCCCCTGACTTTTCTATTCCAAGGACCCCTAATAGAAGAGAAAAACTGAAGAAATCCCAAGTTCTCTGCTGACAGGGAGAATTTTACTTCAATCTGTCTGGGTTTCCTACTTTTCTGTTCTGTAACATATTTACATTGAAAATGTTTTAAGTTAATCAACACTGTAGACAATCACGTTTTATTGTTTTCATCATACCTTTCCTATTCTTTCATGATGCTATGCTCGTCATCTGAAAGTGTGTTCCTGGGGAGGACAAGGGTTGCTGTCAGGTCTGGGGGGATGTGGCGGTACCCCTTGGCAGTGACAACACCTTAGAAGAGGAGAGAATAAAGTAGAAAAGGAGGACTGTGAACTGGACATCAGGGACAAGGAAGAACTAGTCCAGCCCTGAAGAACCCCAAACATGGCCAAGATGAGCACATGGACAGAGCTTGGACCTAATTTACTGATTAACAGTGTTAAATCACTTCATTTTTGTTCATTATATTTCCTTTCCATATTAAAAAAAGACAAAGTACTTTGTTAGAAGCAAAGCAAGCTATAGTTTGAGGCAAGTTGCTTAACCTTGCTGGTGTTCAATCCATAACTCCTGGGCTGCTCAGCCTAATGAGACATGAAGTGTAAAAATCTTTGAAGGTGAAGAGTGCAATTTAACTATTATACATTATTAAACCAAAATGCCAACTTCGGAAGGAAACTCTCCAGTTGCATTCTATTGCCTTAATGAACAGACAGCACTTGGAGAGCCAGTTGTCCAAGTTTTAGGGCAGAAGGATCCAGTTGTTGATCAATAAAAATGGAAAAATATAAGAACAAAGACAGGAGGTGGGTGATAACAAATGGCATGCTCCATTGAGGCATTGCCTTGCTTCAGAGAGATTCCTGAGCTGAAGAAGGCTTCGTTTACTGGAATGGAAAAATCTAGAGCCAGGAAATTGCTCAGAGGGCTCCTGTCTTCCTGTCCACAAGGAGGTGTGCTATATGTTGGCTACTGTTTTGGATCGGAGTCTCGGTTTTAGAAATTGCCAGAGTTGTGTCCTTGGGAAAAGACAGAGTTGTGTGACGTGTTTGTGTGAGGCCAGATAAAGGGAGGGGAGCCAGGGAGGATGCTGGGAGGAGCTATTTATACTATTTTTAGGATGAAACCAGCATGATGCTGCCTGGAAGACTGGGCAGCCAATCCCAGTTTAGGGAGTCTCCAATTTCCCTGAAGTGGCTCCAAGCCACCAGGGTCCCGCTGAGGATGCAGGCCAATTCTCCATGTTCAGGTCAGATGGTTAGCTCAGGATGGGATATATTAGGGAGCAAAAGACCAAATAAAAATGTGCTTATGGAGCCTACATTCAAGAGGAGAGACAGTGACTAAGTCCACAGGACAGTAGATGAGTCAGAAAATAAGCAGACAAGAAGAGAGGATAGAGAGTCCATAGGCGCAGGATTGATGTGGCCTGTCACGAAGGAGGATATTGAGCAAAATTTGGAATAAAGTGAAAGAAAGTGCCATGTAGGCACCTGGGGAAAGAGCCAGTCAGGCAGAAAGAGTGACAAATGTCAAGTCTCTGATGTGGGACACTGGCTGGTGTATGTGAAGAAATAAGCAGAAGCCTAATCCTCTGGGGCAGTCTCCTGAGGGATCCAGATGTTAAGCCAGCCATCACCTAAATAAATGCTAGTCATCGCTCTGGTGCGTGAGTGTCAGCTTCTGTGCATCTGTCCTAGTTGGAAGGACTGCAGGAAGGGACACTTGAGGTGGTCTGGACACCTGTTATCCCAGCCAAAGAAGGCTGAAGAGATGGGAGTTGTCCTGTAGACAAGGTGGAGAGCATTATAAAAATCCTGAAGAATAGAATATGCAAGAACTAGGATGGTTACTTTAGCAAACTGCAAGGAGTTGAGGAACAAGAATGTGTGGGTATCATACCAGGTAGGCTTACAGGGCCATTCTGAGTTTTGCTTTGTTTTGTTTTTGGTTTTGTTTGGTTTGGTTTTGGTTTTGGTTTTGGTTTGCTTTGATGTCATTTTGTTTTGTAGGAGGGGTCATCTGAAACTCATTATGTAGACCTGGCTGGGTACAGAGTAAAAGAGAGGGGATAGGTCACTCATGAACTAGTTGCAGCCATGCGGGTGAGATTGCGGGTACTTAGATCATGGGAGATCATGATGATGGACCATACAGAGATCTGAAGGGCATTTAGGAAACTGAACTTGGTTTGTATTTGCAATGGGGTTTGACAGTGTAGGAAATTTCAGGATGGATTCCAGAGCACAAGTACATCCAAGACTTGCAGAACTCACTTGTATTAGACTAACCAGAGGGAAGTTGAAAAAAATTTTTTAGTGTTTAAAAATAAGATAGACGGGGCTGGAGAGATGGCCTAGCAGTTAAGAGCTCTGACTGCTCTTGCAGAGGACCCAGGTTGGATCCCCAGCACCCACATGGCGGCTGAGAACCATCTGTAACTACAATTGCAGGAGAACTCCAGTTCCAGGGGAATCTGAGACCCTCTTCTGACCTCTGCAGCATTGCAGGACATGGCGCACAAACCTACATGCAGACAGTACATTCATACACATAAAAAATAAATAAATAAAAATTTAAAAAGAAGATAGACAATAAGGTAATGGTTTGATGTTCATCCTTACCTGAAAGGGAGGAATGAGGCAGATGCCCACCCCCAGCCCTCTCCTGCCCTATGGCCAGGTTGTAAAATGAAGTGATGTATCTGCAACACAAACTACCCTGGCATTGTCCCTAGGAACATGCTCCCATATAAGCCACAAACATAAGTATATATATAATATATATATGTATATATATTAGCAGCAGTATAAAGTAGTAAAGAGAAACAGATGAAATTAAATCCAATAATCTAAAAGCATTACTTCTGCACTTAATCAATAGGACAGCATGAATGAGAGTTTCTACTTTTTCTTTTTCCTAAATCTTTGCAGTCCATATGTATTGTACATGCACTGCAGGTCTCTTCTGAAAAGCCACATTTGCTGTGTTGAAAAGGCACCTCTGGCCAGGGACCTGGACTGGACATCACAGATGCCACCCTGGCAAATATGGAACACAGATTTGGATGCACAAAGCACTAGAAGCCCAGGCCCTTCCCTAGCAATTTAGAAGACACACATAACAGCCTAGTATGTAGTACCTCTCACATTTGAAAACTGAACAGCTTGTTATCAGTTAGCTGTGGAATGTATAGACATCAGCGTAGGACCCCTGCCTCAGTTTACCATGAGGAATAGTCTTACCACTGACTGAAGGGTAAGGGAGTCCAAATAGTTTTTCTTTTCCCCTTATCTCTAGGATCAGTGGATCCTTAAAGGAACATTCTTTGCAGACTCTTCTAGAATATCTGAAAAGTGGGAACCTGGCTACTTCAATTAGAAACTGACATAGCTCCAGGACTGTTTTTCATGCCAAAACAGAACAAAACAACAGAAAAGATTTTGTTGAGGGAAATCTGAACACTAACTAGGCATTTAAATGATTAATGAAGTTACTTTTTGTTTTTGCTTTTTTTAAAAATTTGTTTATTTTTTAAGGGATTCTACAATATAAGAACATAGTTGTTTTTAGATCACATTAACGTTGCTCAGTTTGCTTTTTTTTTTTTTTTTTTTTTTTTGGTCTTTTCAAGACAGGGTGTCCCTGTAGCCACAGCTGTCCTGGAACTCACTCTGTAGACCAGGCTGGCCTTGAACTCACAAAGATCTGCCTCCTGAGTGCTAAGATTAAAGGTGAGTGCCACCACGCCTGGCTTGTTTTTGCTTTTTATGCTATAGTATTGTGGCTATATTTTCAGAGATAGCTCCTGAGACACTCTCAGCCCGCACATCTTCAGGTTCTTCCTCCACAGAGTCAACCAACCTTGGATTAAAAATCATATCTGTACTGAACATGTACAGACTATTTTCAACCATTATTCCTTAAACAACACAAAACAATTTGCATAGCATTTACACTGTATTGGGAATGACAAATAGGCTAGAGATGATTTGGTGTGGGGTTAGGGTGTGCAAGCACAGCGGCATTTTATATAAGGGAATTCTGATTAACTTGACATCAACCTCCTAGAGGGATGAGAGTATTTACTAGTGGCTTAACAGGGTTTTGTGGATCTACATCCGAGTCATTGGAATTTGAAGGTAGGAAGCGGGTAAGTAGGGAAACAAGACTGGTCATAGACTAAAGCTGGGTAGAGACCTGGTACCCGCCTTATTGCTATTTCCACTTTCACCCATTGAACTTTTCCATAATAAAAAGGATTTTTTTAAAGCAGACTTTTCGCAAACTGAGTAACATCAATTATCTGAAAACAACTGTGTTATTATATTGTAGAATCCCTTAAAAATAAACAAATAAAAGAGGGGGAAAAAAAGCAGACTTTTCAGACTTTCTTAGATTCTACTACCACTTGGACTTCAAACATTCTCCTTCAGTATTGTGTGTACTTCATGGTACAGAAGAAAAGCTCAACCGAGTGTCAGGAACACACAATTCTTATTTAATGCAACGGAATGAGGCCCAGGCACTATTTCTCATTACAGGTGGACTATCTCCAATGGGCTTAGTGGGAACATCACCTTGTCCTGGCATTGTTCTTTCCTTTGGTGCAATTTTTAAATCTATATTTACATATTTTATTTATTTTCATTTTATGTGTAGAGTGTATTGCCTACATGTATGTAAGTGTACCTGTTTTGTGAAATGCCTGTAGAGGTCAGAAGACGGCATCAGATTCCCTGGAACTGGGATTATGTATGGTTGTTAGCCTCCATTTGGGTTCTGGGAATGGAACCCCCTGCAAGAGCAGCCAGTGCTCTTAACCACTGAGCAATCTCTCCAGCCCCCTTTGGTGCAATTTAAGATCAGTGTTTGAGTGAAAAGCTATGTATGCTCCTGTGAGATTTGGGTGAAGCCACAGGCTTCGCCGGAGCCATACCGGTGCCCAGAGAGCATGGCAGTATAGCACTGACTTGGACAAAGCATGTAGTGCAGAAAGGTGCAGGTACTTGGTCCACCAGTGCAAAGAATGCTCCTTTCTACTTGTATTTATGAGGCAATATGCTAAAGAGATTGCTAGGGGCTATCTGAGCAAGGAACACTGAAGGAATTCGAGCTCAAAGTCTTAGACCCCCAGCTTTCAGAGCCCACAGGGGATGTGTACTGATCCCTTGTCACCTTGGTTGCCTAGACATTGTCCAAATGTCTGAAATAGGGCTGTCACTGAATTATTTGAAAGAACTCTGTCCTGTCCTCTCAGCTCTACCCGCTCAAACATCATAGTAAGGGATGAAAAGCCTGGACTCCACTTCCGGGTTATCATCCACGACCTGCTGATGACCAGCATCATGAATTGAGAACATAGAGCAACCTCAAAGGGCCGACACTTCTAGTGACCTGGCCTGGCAAGCCTGCAGCTTCTGTGCTCAGCATGTCTGAGGTGTCTGATATCTTACCAAGAATTAAAGAGCAGTCCTTCACTTTGACTTCCAAGGGAATACTATTGCTGGTGTCTTTAGAACTGTGCTCCAAAGAAAGAGATGGGGACTAAGTCTGCATTTCAGCCAAAGGAGTATTGAGTTTAGGGTACCCACATATGGCACAAATGTTAATTTTAAGGAAAATTTGGCACACAGTATGCTAAACTGTGTTACTCTCTACACATGAGATCGTTGGCTTCAGTGGTAGCAACACAGAGCCAAATTTCCTTAAATGTCAGACATCTTCAGAAATGATTTCTCCGAATTTAAAACTGAACACACACAGAAAGAAATCACAGAAATGTTACTGTGAGAAAATGAAGCAGCTGCTTACTAGAGTTCTTGATTGGACTGTCAAACATCAGCAGTGTGCTGCTTTGACTTCTAAGCAATATGCTTTAATCTTTTTAAATTTATTTTCGTATGTGCATGAATGTACTGTCTGTATGTAGGTGTGTGCACCCGTGACGAGCAATGCTGCAGAGGTCAGAAGAGGGTGTCGGATTCCCCTGGAACTGGAGTTAAAGATGGTTCTCAGCCACCATGTGGGTGCTGGGGATCGAACCCTGGTCCTCTGCAAGAGCAGTCGGTGCTCTTAACTGCTAGGCCATCTCTCCAGCCCCGAAATATGCTTTAATCTTATCATTAGTTATTCAGATGATAACCTACAACTTAGATACAGCTAGAGTCCAGTTCTTTGAGTTGGGCAGAGTGTAGATAGTTTGGACACATCCCCTCACCTACTGACATAACTCATTTATGCTTCATAAATTGGATGAATAGATGAGGATTAGTCAGAAGGAAGGACTTCCCCGTGTCTGACAAAGGCAGCCTCCAATAGTCCTTTTGATCAGCAGCCTTACCCTGAAGCACACTGAGCCTAAAACCCTACACGTATTCTTCCTGAATTCCCCTTGACGAGTTTGTTTTCATCAAGTTCATCCCAAGTTCGTATCTGGCTCTCTCATCATTGTTGGCTCATTAATGTCCACATGTTCTTGGGGGATCTTCCTGGATAACATCTGCATCATGGTGAAACATTCATTTCAAGATTGTTACATCTCTAATTTTGAGTCTAGATCCAGATTTCCAGTTTCTTATTCTTGTAACAGAGGGAGAATCTCATAAATGCTGGGCAAGCTCTCTACTTCCAACCACAGGAAGAAATCTGATGGTATATGTTTAAGTAGATTTATTAGCTGCACAAGGAGGAAGGAATTGTGAATGTCATAAGGACCAAGCTAGAGAGAGCCAAGGTCATCTAGCAGTGAAGTATGAGGGGAGATTCTAGAAGCAAGTTCTAGGAATCTCCTATCTTCCCTACCTGAGCTCTGTCAGATGGAAGCATCCATTAATCCGAACATAATGGAATCAGAAACCCTTTCCCACGCTCTTCACAGGAAAATTTCTGGGAAATAAATGTGATCATGGGTTTGACAGGTTTTTTCTTGGGGGGAAGGTTGATAGTTTTTGAAAGTATTGAGAATTAGCTCAGTGTTACAACAATACCATGATATATCATTGTTGGGTCAAATTTGAGGGTTTAATTTAATCTCAAAAGGAAGGCAGAAGAAGTTATAGAGGGTAAAAGATACATCTGAAAAAATACATGATTTAAGTATGAGTTGGATTGACCTGGAACATGATTTAGCCCTGTGAGTTAAGCCCTGAGAACCCATAGACTTCCATTCCATGACTCTAGTTCTAAAGAAGCTAATCTGAGGAAATGATACTCAAACAAAGATTTACAAGTGAAGTCTACTATAGCAGTATTTGTATATTGCACAGAGATATAGCTTAAAGTGTGTTGTAAAAGAAAGCATATCCTGCCTTTAATCCTAGCACTTGGGAGGCAGAGGCAGGCGGATCTCTGTGAGTTCAAGGCCAGCCTGGTCTACAGAGTGAGTTCCAGGACAGCCAGAGCTACAGGGAGACCCTGTCTCAAAAAGATTAAAAAAAAAAAAAAAAAAGAAAAAAGAAAAGAAAGCATATCCATGCACAGTAAAAGACTCAAAAGAAGTGAATAAAAATATCAACCTAGCTACTTTGGGATTATTGATGACTTTAATTTTCTTCTTCAGATATTTCAGTATTAAATTTTACAGTGGTAATTAATTTATATTATTTAGAGATCATTAAAAGTAAATTATATAGAATTCTTCACCTTAATCAAATGCTGGTGCCAAAACATTCTGGGTTTTAATACATCCTGAGCAATAGCCAGTGTGTCTCAACTGCATTTCTGGCTTTTTCTTTTCCTTTTGTTTTCTTTCGTTCTGTGTGGGCTTTGTGTTATGCCTCTTTTTTGCCAGAAACTGGCTTACATCCAGAGAGCTGAGTCACATGTCAGCTTGAGGGGCCGCATACAGTTCTCATTCTTCCCTTGAATTCACCACACATTCTTCACATAAAGTTCACAAGACATAAATTAGCCCAGAGCTTGTTTCTTCTGGGAAAAGATGCTCTATAGGACACTAGTGTGACATGTGCCTTGCTTAGTCCTCAAGTTCTAAGGCAGGAACTTTCTATTGAATTTCCTGTAAAAATTTCTACAAAATAGCTATTTATTTTGAAAACTCAGAAGTTTCAGAAAATATAGACAAATCTGTAAACTCTGAATTTAATATTTTATTATTAATATATAGATCCAGATGAGCAACCTTCACTGTGTGCTCTAAAAAGGAGGCAGGCGGATCTCTGTGAGTTCAAGGCCAGCCTGGTCTACATAGTGAGTTCCAGGCCAGCTGGGGCTACAGGAGGACCCTGTCTCAAAAACACACAAAAAAGGTATTTTGTTTTAAATTAGTCTTCAGTATTTCTTTAATCAACAACAAAAAAAGGAAGAAAACTTGAGAGGACATTACTTCTAAAATGTACTGTTAAATGACGTTAACACACGGACCACTTTTTTCTTTTCTGTTCCTTCCTTCCTTCCTTTCCTTGGCCCAGGTGGGCCTTGAACTCATGACTATACTCCTGTTTCAGTTTTCTGAGGGCTAAGATCACAGGGATGCCACATCACTTGTTTTTGTTTTTCAGATAAGGTCTCAAGTAGTATAGGCTGGCTTGGAACTCCTGATCTTCTTGGCTCTGCCTCCCAAGTGCTGGGATTACAGGTGTGTCCCACCACTCCTGGCATAGATGGACCATTTTAATTAAAAGGCCAGAGATGGTTAATGACCTAATAGAATCAGCCTGGTATGGGGAAGGTAGGGAGAGAGACAGAGATATCTATAGAAACCAATCAGAATCAAGTCAGTCTCAATCATTCAAAGTTAAAAAGTGCCAAGGAACAGAAAGTAGCTTATGGGAAGGTACCATTAACAGAACTCACTCTGGAACTGGAGAGATGGCTCAGTGATTGAGAGCAGTTGATGCTTTTACAGAGGACCTGGGTTTGGTTCCCGGAACATATAATGCACTCCAGCGATCCAACACCATCCTCTGGCTTCCTCGGGCACCAGTCACTCCCATGGTGTGCATACATCCATACAGGCAAACACTCATACACATATAAATAAATCTAAAAGAACCCATTCTTTTGCTAAATATGCCAAGGAAATATTCTTTACTCAGAATCATCTAGATTCATCCTTGTAGCTATCCAGGCTTTGTAGAACAGCCTTTCTAGATCCTACCTGGATTTCTGTTACCACCTCATCAGTTTTTTCAGGTAATTCCTAGTCATTGTAGGTCCAGCTGTTTTGGTATATTTTTATTTGCTTTGGAAAGTATTCTTCCTACTTTGGTCTTATTTTGCATTCGTGAGGCACCATGTGCATCAGGAGGACTCCCTTGCATGGATGGAGCTGCTCTCAGCAGGTTTGTGCTACATAAGGCCTGAGCTTCATTTCACACGTGCTGCTTGCGCCTTCCTCCTAGAACAACACACCATTTCCCCCTTGTTTAATTCTGGAGTTCAAAGCTCAGTTATATGCCTGTGTTCTGTTTCCATAACCTGCAAATCTGAAAACCCTGTTTTCAGTACCATAGCCTCTATCTAAATTCTTAGGCAAGTGTATGCTAATATAGATTCCATGTGCTTGCACACCCTTTAGCACACACACGTGTGCATGCCAGATATAATCCTGTAGTTTTTGTCAAAATATTTCTATTAGTAGTGATGCCATTATAATAAAATGTCTAGTATTATTTAAAATTATCCCCAAAGAGTTGGTTTTTGTTTTTCTGGCTTTGTCCAAGTGACTTTAACCTTGGTGAGCACTGGATGACCGAACTACGTCCTCAGGGTGGCTCAGAACTGAGCCTGTAGGCTAGGCAAGCTCTGAGCTTTCTGTCCTCTGACCTCAGCCTCTGAGTCCCTGGGATTATAGGCTTCCACTGCCAGCTTTGACCAAAACATTATTTTTAACATGTTATTGATATTGTCCTTACATATTGCTGTTTGGTTTATTTTGTCCAATTTTCCACTTAGTTACTTTTCACTTTAGTTACATTTGCAATTAATTTGTATAAACTCTTAGTTGTTGAATATTACTGTCACAAGGGCGACCTTTTCTGAGAACTATATTGTTAGTCAGTTTCATCATAGTGAGTCCATCAGAATGTATTTACACAAACCTGTATGGCTATGATATCAGCAGGCACGTAGTCTTCTATAACTAACACCATATACGGGCCCTTTCTGTCCTAAATATCCTTATGTGGTATGTTACTGCACTTGCAACATGATGTGATATTCTTTTCCCCATCTTCCCCTCTCATATTAGTTTTGTGTGATTTTTTTTCTTATGTAATCAAACAGTACAATTTTTTAGTTGTGCTTTACCCAAAGGCTTTAAAAGACAAAAACCCTGGCTGGGTATGGTGGTGCACACCTTTAATCTCAGCACTTGGGAGGCAGAGGCAGGTGGATCTCTGTGAGTTCAACGCCAGCCTTGTCTACAGAGCAAGCTCCAGGCCAGCCGGGATTAAAGGGAGACCCTGTCTCAAAAAAAAAAAAAAAGATAAAAACCCCAAGGCTTGGACTGCCAATGAGCAGAACCTCTAGTTTTTGAACAAAGCTAGAACAAGGATCCGTCAGTGTTACTATTGTCTATCCAACTGGGCAAGGGAGCTAGCCTGAGGAAAAGGATTAGTGTTACACTCACCCAAGGAAGAAAAGCCCTTTTGAAACAGGAAGAATAGAAGAGGGAAGTGGCTTCTGGGGGAAGGCTGTGATTGTGATAAAATTTACATGTTTATAAGAGTTATTTATGTGACCAAAAACTGAATAACTGTTTTATAACCTTTTCCAAGCTCTTGAGCTGTTGGATGATTTTAGGGGATTGGGGGGCGACTTATTCCAGATCTAAATAGTCTGAATGATTCAGTGGATGCCTGACGTGGAGATGGCTCAACCCTTTCTGGGGCAACAGCCGGATGAAGCAGCTGTGCTGTGCTTTTCTGGCTGGGCCTCCACCAATGCCTCTGCTTTACATGTATGTGCACAGCATTTTCCTTCTTTGCAAAGACCTTTCACACACCTGGCTTTAATTACTCTAACAAGCATATAAAGCTCCACATCAGGACTTCCTCTTCTTTTTAAAGAATAAAAAGAAATAGAATTTCACATTTAACCTACTTTCCAGGCTCATGTGGTAGATGAGCTCGAAGGCTAGGTGAAGTGTGAAGTCTGTATTAAAGAGTCTTTGTGGCCTACAGGAAGGGGCAGCAGCCAAGAAAATGAGCATAGGTGGGGTGACATGCTGGTTCAGGCACTTATCCCCTGATGTCAGGCAAGTAGCTTCCCCTCTGTGTTTTTATTTCTCATCTATGGAAAGGAATAATCGTGCCTGTCTTGAGGTCGCAGCTGTGTGATATTTCGTGTCCCTTGATTCTTTTATTTGTTTATTTTGGTATTGTGTGACTTTGAGAGCCATTTGAAAACTTAGAAAGCAGGAGTTGTATAGAGGTGGGGTCTGGTACCCAGTAGGTGATGCATGAAACTCCCCCAGATGCACAGAAAGCCTTCTGAAGGGGTCCTGGGTGGTCCATTGTGGATACTGATACCTTTCCCTATCATAACATTTACGAGTATGCTGCCATTGAGAGAGAAGACTCAAGTTAAAAAAGCTCAATTAGCTGGGCATGGTGGTGCACGCCTTTAGTACCAGCACTCGGGAGGCAGAGGCAGGCAGATGTCTGTGAGTTCAAGGCCAGCTTGGTCTACATAGTGAGTTCCAGGCCAGCTGGGGCTACAGGGAGATCCTGTCTCAAAAAAGACAAAAAAAAAAAAAAAGAGCTCAGTTGTTTACCCAGTAGACAATAAATCCTGGGTTCTATAACTGCACACAATAGCTCACATGAAGATGTACTACATCCTTACTAAGACAGAGATATATCAAAAGAGAGCTTGATGTCAAGACCAAGAGCAGAGAGAAATCAACAAGTTACAATCCTCAGGCCAAATCCAACCCACAGCCTGCTTAATAAATAAATAAATAAATAAATAAATAGCTTTATTAGAACACAGACACTCTCATTTGTTTACCCAATATGAGTGGCTACTTTCTTTCCAATGGCAGTGTTGAATAGCTGCCACAGAGATCAGTTGCCTCATAAATCCAAAAATACTTACTTGCTATCTACCATTTGCAATAAATATTTGGCAGCCTTTGGGTTAGAGTCCTTATTTCCAGGATAGGTGATCTTACACAGATCATTTATACTTACTGGGTCTCAAATTCCTTATCTATAAAATAGGATGGGCTGACTCTAGTGATTTATACTTATAATCCAAGCACTCCAGAGGCAGAGAAAATTTAAAGCCAGCTTTGGTTACCTAGTGAGTTTGAGGCTAATGTGAACTACATAACAAGACCCTGTCTCAACAAACACATACATACATACATTCATACATACATACATACATACATACATACGGATATGGGCAGGAACACGGGTCTAGATTTGTTAAAAATAAATAAATAAATAAATAAATTTATGTGAAAAAAAAAAACAAAAAAAAAACCCAGTACTGATTAAATTAGGTAGTCCATGTAAAAAGCTTATGTGACAAATCCTATCTCAGCACCACTGACCGACAGCAAATCTCTTTAAGTAAAACACTCTGGCCAGGTATTTAAAGGCTCTCCAATCTATATCAATGACAGCCAAAGTACCCACCTTTACTTGTTACAACTGTGATTTCCTAAAATCAGCCATTTCAGTCCCATTAGCTCAACCTCCAGGACATTAAAAGCAAACCCTCCCATTCCTCCACACCCTGTGTTAGACATTTGGATCAGTGTCATTGAATAGTTTCCAATAGTCTGTGTACTGTATCTAGAGAGGGGGAATTGAGTAAAAGCATTTTGTTAGAATTAAATGTCAGGAATACCAGCTGCTTCTTTCTAAAAATATGAGCTAAATATTCTAAAAGGTGTGAACCATCAATCAAAGTATCGGGGAAGATCTTGCATTTACTTGCCTGTTGTTAGGAAAAAATTAAATATTTTAAAAAGAAAATCAACCTTTTGAGAAATGGCATTGAAAGCAGCCTCCCTTTGCCTGCTCTGTATGGTGGGAAATCCTTTCTCAATATAAAGAACATGTCCTGTCCTGCAGTCGCATCCGCATATGGAGGTGATTTCCAAGAGAGAAGTGAAAAGAAAACAAAATCCCACACACAGCCCAACCTTTCAGAAGTATCACTGTCCTGCAGAGAGAAGCCTTTGGCTCTTCCTCATTGTCAAGCTCTGCAGATTAGAAAAGCCATCCCTGCAGTCAGATCACCACCCCAGCCTCTTACCAGGCACTGGGGCTGGGCCCTGGCAAGAAGGAACACCTGGAGGAAGAAAAAGGGATGAGGAAAGATGTCTAGCTGTAGACTCGTGTGCACACAAAGGGGCATCTGTAATATTCATCTACCACTATCAGGTATGGCATGGCTGGCACAGGACACCTCTGTTGGTGGATTACTTAGCCCAGAATGATGGTTGCCAAGGTGTACGCTTCATCGACGTGGACTGGGCACAGAGAAATACTCTCCTCTTTTTCATGCCCAGTCCTCAATGGCCTGGGAAGGTGGTGAGAAGACTGGGATGATGGACAGTCACAGGCTTCTTTCCTCAGGATGCTTCCAGTGCCACCATTGCCCACTCACACACCTCATCTCTCTTGCTTCCAAAAGAAGAGCGTGGGCTGTGCCACTGATGTCTGTCAGAGGTGAGGGTTTCCTTTCAGTAGCCCCCCACCATGGGGGACCATGAGAGCCACCTACTGCATTCTTTAAAGACACTGATGCTTGAGTCCCAGCCCAGAGATCCTGAGGTCTTGAGTGTATGGAAGACTTCAGAAATTATAGTTTTAAATGAAGAAAGGAATGGTGTGTATTTAAACTTCCCAAGTGGTTATGATGCATTGAGACCTAATGTGTGCAGCGCTCTCTTCTAGGGGATGAAGCGGTGAACACTGGCCAGCTTTCTGGCTTCATGAACTTCTGATCCAGTGGAACAAGTCAGACAACAAAGAAGTGAATGGCAAAAAAAAATCCACTTTTCTGATAGTGCTACAAAACAAACAATAACCATAAAACCAGCAACCAAATTTGGGGAGATGAAAGAGTGAGGCTCGGGGAGGAGGTATCCTGTAGCTTGACTTTACCTGGACTGCTCCAGGCTCAGATTTTGCTGCTTTGCTCATGATGAGCTAGCTCTGTTAGTGCTCAGAGCTAACAGCAAGGCCATGGTCCTTGTTCAGAAAAGTTAGCCTCTTATATTCTCTGAGCCCAGGTTCCATAGCCTGATAAATGCTGGAGGGCACATTCCTTGGTTGTGCATGTCAACCACTCCCACAGTAAGGCACATCAGAGGACAGGCTTTAGTTATGGAATGCCTCGGCCATCTTACCTGTTCACCCAGTGAACAACAAATACGGTAACTCTTGAACGATTTGGTTTTTTTTTGAGACAGGGTCTCCCTTTAGTCCCAGCTGGCCTGGAGCTTGCTATGTAGACCAGGCTAGTCTTGAACTCACAGAGATCCTCCTGCCTCTGCCTCCTGAATGCTGGGATTAAAGGCATGCACCACAATTCCCGTATTTTATTAGCTACCCACTCATTCTTTCCTGCCAAGCTCTCTTCCCAGCCATGGGATCTGACTGCCCAGGTTACTGGTTCCCTTAGTTAAGCTCATTCATCTCACCTTTCCTATTGGCACCTAATATAGCCACTGTTGTGGGCCAGGCCACCATCTTAGTGTGTCTGGAATATTGTCTCACTGGTCCTGTCATTTTTTTTTTTAATTTGTTATTTTTTGTGTATGAGTGTACTGTCTGCATGTAGGTTGGTGCACCCATGTCGTGCAATGCTGTGGAGGTCAGAAGAGGGCGTCGGATTCCCCTGGAACTGGAGTTAAAGACAGTTCTTAGCCACCATACGGGTGCTGCGCATCAAACCCAGGTCCTCTGCAAGAGCACTGACTGCTCTTAACCACTGAGCCATCTCTCCAACCCTACCATTTGGGGGTTTTTAAAAAGTAATGATTTCCATGCGTTTCTTTCATTAATGTGAATTTCTTAGACCACCCTCTGAAGAAATGTTCTATTGACAGCATCATTGATTGAATACAGTTTTCTGACTTGCATAACGGTGATGTGCAAAAGTATCATTTATCACCTGTGGACACTCTGTAAGATAATTCACTAAGTTCATCCATTGCTAAGATGGGCATTATAAGTACAGTTCCATCAACATGGAAGCTGTACTGTCCCAAGAACTTGAACCAGAGCTAACCTTTGCAGACCTTTGAGGTCTCTTCCAACTCAGAGAACCTATGGTCCTTTACTTGCTCACCGATTTCCCTAACTAGGTGGAATGCCCCGTGGAAGGCATCTGCTTTACACATCTTGGCTAAAGACTCCTTCTGCCCTACCTGGCAGGGGCCCTGCTTGTGGAGGTGAAGGCCACCTGACACTTGATGGTCACTCCTGAGCCTTTGATGCCACATGAAGGTTTCCTGGCTTCAGCTTTCAGTATTGGGACTCAGTGGAGCCTCTGTGTGGGAACAAGTATGATAACTCCCAGACTTTCTCAAGACTTCTGGGGAGTCCTCAACAGGCAACATTGAAATTCTTCAAAAGACCCCCCCAAGAACCACATGGGCATTTATGAATGAGTTTTATGGGTATTTGTCCCCTAGAAGGAAAAATTAAAAAGAAGTGATTCTTTCAAACTTTTTTTTTCTAACTAAAGTTTTTTTTTTTTAATTTTATTTATTTTTGTATGTGTATGAGTGTACTGTCTGCATGCAGGTCTGTGCACCCGTGTCGTGCAATGCCGCAGAGGTCAGAAGAGGGCGTCGGATTCCCCTGGAACTGGAGTTCTCCTGGAATTGGAGTTTCAGATGGTTCTCGGCCGCCATGTGGGTGCTGGGGATCGAACCCGGGCCCTCTGTAAGAGTGGTTGGCGCTCTTAACCGCTAGGCCATCTCTCCAACCCCACTACTTGTCTATTATTTATAGAAGTCCCTCCTTCCCTTTTGTTGGTCTTTTTGACAACTGGCTTCAATCTCACAAATATGCCTCTGCCTCCTAAGTGCTGGGATTAAAAGCATGCCCCATCATACCTGGCTTTTTTTTTTTCTTTTTTTTTTTAATTTTATTTATTTATTTTTGTATGTGGATGAATGTACTGTCTGCATGCAAGTTTGTGCACCCGTGTCGTGCAATGCCGCGGAGGTCAGAAGAGGGTGTCGGATTCCCCTGGAACTGGAGTTCTCCTGGAATTGGAGTTTCAGACGGTTCTCGGCCGCCATGTGGGTGCTGGGGATCGAACCCGGGTCCTCTGCAAGAGCTGTCAGTGCTCTTAACCACTAGGCTATCTCTCCAGCCCCTAACTAAAGTTTTCAAAATGAGACTAAAACACCAAATAGTGTCATTGTACTTCCTAGGCTAGGGCTCATTATTCAATAAGGCAGACTGAGAATTTCTTCAGGAGGTAGAGACTTCCATCTAGAGAGAAAAGTTTAGGTAAGGGTACTATCTTTAAGGGAATAGTGGACTTTGTTAATGTAAAATAAACAATGTGGCAACTTAGATCAAAAGTGTTTTTCTATGGTTTGTGTGTTTCTATGTATGTGTACTTGAGGCAGAGTGAAAGAAAGTAAGGATGTAACTATGGTGATATTTCATTAAAAAAAAAATAGAAAACTAAGAAGTTATAATAACCCCTGGGACAACAGGATACTCTGAGATGCCAGTTCTGTGCTCATTTCAGTCTGTTTGAGGAGTAATTAAACCCTCAGAGGTTTACTCAGCAGTGCCTTATCCCTGTTCCTCTTCTTTTTTTCTTTTGCAGAGAAACGTCCATCTCAGAGGGGACTTTTGATGGCTCACAAAGGTTGTCTTGCCCCAGCCCAGCACAGGAGCCAAGTAGCTCAGGGCCTTTTTTTTATTATTTTATTTATTTTTGTATGTGTATGAATGTACTGTCTGCATGCAGGTCCGTGCACCTGTGTCATGCAATGCCGCGGAGGTCAGGGCCTTTTAAGGAGCCTTTGTGCTTCTAAGCACAGGGTCCTCAGCTCACTTCCTTGTGCTGCCCCAAACCAAGACTGAGGAGTCAGATTGATCATCACCACCAAGAAATGTTCTATAAGCAATGTGCTAATCCAGCAAAATTCCCTCTGCAAAAAGTAACACACAGTGGGAATGTTTGCTGTTACCAATTTTGCCACATTGCAAATTAATTCATCTGAGTTGTCAACCCATTGTGATATTAATTTCCCAGATGGAGTTACAACCTGAAATTCACTTATGCTTTTAAATCCACAGACAAATCTGCTTTAAAAAGAAGATACAGCAACACATAGTAAGACAGCCAGTCAGCAATGGTGTCTTCATGGTGATCCATAGAATGCAGAGTACAAGGGGAGACAGATGATCATGGATGTCAAGCTGCCAAGAGCTTAGCAACAGAGAGGAACACGAAACCTATCCATAAATTAAACAGAGTACAATACACGGGACACATGTATTACATGCAATATAGGGGAACATATGGGGGTTTCTCAAAAGTAAGAGAGCTAGAGCCAAATGGGAACAGGAATTCCATGGAGCCTCTGTCTCCAACTCTCTATCTGACTTATCAGGAAGCACTGTAGTTAAACCCTTGGCTTCAGGGGTTCAACATGGCTGTTTTACCTCCCATCTCATAGCCACATTCCAGACAGAAGGAAAACAGGAAAGGATGAAGTGGATCATCTCTGCATGAGGAATGCAAATGTTGTCCCATGCAGTCCTTTATTTATACTTCACTGGCCAGAAGTGTGGCTCCAGGCACCCCCACGTGAAAAGATGCCGAGGAGGCCGATGTCTCTCTCCTAGATACATAGTCACCACAAGCAAAATCAGGGTTCTCTTTCTTAAGGAAAAGGGGAAGTGGATATTGAAGCAGCAAATAACAATCTCTACACACTGTGTCTAACAATCCCCACACCCTCTTGTATAGGCTCCTGAGCAGAGAGTTGTCTTAGAAGAAGTAGCATAACATTTTAAAGTAGATTTGGTATTGATACGCAAAGAAAGAAAAGAATTTGCAGAAGGATGCTTGGAAGCTGCTGAGAGCAATCCGGGCATGAGGCGGTGGGAATCTGGACTAGAGTTCTGGGTATGTCCATGGAAAGAAAGCATGATGTCATTCCCAAGGAACAATCACATGATTTGGTGATAACTGCCCTGCAATGAGCCAGAAGGTAGAAGGTGTTCGCAAACTGATTTCATGGTTCTCTCTTTTCTTTCCACCAATCAAGTTAACATTTGAAGGTAGACAAGAGAGAACTTACTAGAAGGAATAAGTTGGTAAGGGAAACTCCAAGAATCAGAAACACTGTTGCAGTAACAAACCCTGGAGTATTAATGCATTTGGACATAGAAGCTGTCTGAAGGGCAGCAAAGGGCTGAGCTCAGTTTAAGGGTAGGGGATTCTACCCGAATGTGCTTCCTCTTGGGAACTTGAATATCTTTTCCCAGAGATTTCTTCTACTTCTAAACACAATACATACAGGCCATTAGCAAAACCTCCAGACCATATCTGCACTTAAAAAGAATGAGGCCTGGAAGCAAATCCCATTTTATTTTCTTGACTAATCCTAAACAAAGAAGGATTCACCTATTAGAATTAGCAGAGAGGGGAGAGTAAAAAGGAAGGAAGGCCACAGACAGCTTGTTCTGCAGTTTTATTTACTAACTATCATAAAAGAACAAAATAAAAATTTAAGACTACAAAATTGAAAGTGTATCCCTTAAGATGTTATTAGGTACCAACCAGAGCACTAAAGGATGTTGATGCAGAATGCTTAAGAGATTCTCCTGGCCTCGGGAGATCCAGATCCCAGGGAGGCAGTGTATCACAATCCCCCCTCCCCCCACCCCAGGAAACTCCCTCTAGCCAATGGCAACAGACCGGACCAATAGCCGAGGGAAGGAGAGCCTACTTCATCTGAGGACTGAAACACACTTTGGACTTTGGTATTTAATAGTTCAGCAGTGACACAAATGGCTTGGAATTTTATTGTAGTCTGAAAGAAGTTTCAAAGCATCTCCAGAATATTAGGGCCCTGAGGGAGGACCTGAGATGGTGAGAGACCCAAGGACCTCACTTCTGGTATCCCTGAGTTCCTTCTCAGTGGGGGAAAGGCCAAGGAGAAGCTGCTGGATGAGGGCAAAGGGGAGACTGGATTCTTGGTCTTCCTCTGTCATGACCAAGAATCCTCAGAGTGGGCTCGTCTATCTGAACGTTCAAGGCTGAGTGTGGCTCATCTTTTACTTATACACACCTGGCTTCCTGATTGCAGCCCCATTTATCAGGTCTTCCTTTGTTGTCCAGAACATCCTTACAGTGAGGCTGGGACACTGAGTAGGGAAGGAAGAGGTTTTTTCTTCTCTTCTCACATCCACAGACAACCTTTATCCTCATCCTTCACACTGTCCTGACATGTTAATAATTTGAAAAGGTATACCTAGAAAGAAAGTAGTTCATTAAATTAGTCAAAGAAATGGATTTCTGCATCCTCCTGTTCTCTTATATGCAGTCAATTTGAGCTACCAGCCCAAGGCCTCTCTACTGTAGCTCCTACAGTACTTTTCTCCACTCTCCACATCTGGTAGTTGTGTTTCTTCTACCTGATGCTGAGTTCCCCGAACCTCATGTTTGGCTGATAATATCTTACCCAGGCGCCTAGGGCAGGTGCAGAAGTGGCACAGAAGTAGTTTGCTAGGTTCTTCAGAGCTCCTAAGAAAGGGGGTACTATATCTAACTTTGGATGTTTGCTGTCAAAAGCCAGTATAAATTTGCCTTTTTAAGTGCAAGTGTCTGAAAGACTCTCACATTGCCACTGTATAAAAGTGTCAGTTGAGGGGCTGGAGAGATGGCCTAGCAGTTAAGAGCTCCGACTGCTCTTGCAGAGGACCCGGGTTCGATTCCCAGCACCCACATGGTGTCTGAGAACCGTTTTTAACTCTAGTTCCAGGGGAATCCGACACCCTCTTCTGACCTCTGCGGCATTGCACGACACGGGTGCACAAACCTACATGCAGACAGTACATTCATACACATAAAATAATAAATAAAATTTTTAAAAAGTGTCAGTTGGAGAGATACACAAATGGTTCCACTCAAAGAACTGCTCACTGTAGGGACCCCTGGTAGGAATGGCTCTTTCTGAAGTCAGTAACTCAGTTGCTTGGCCCCAAGCTTTCTTCCCCCAGCCACTCAGCCCTCCTTAGAGACATCAAGCTCTGCTCTTTCCTTTCAGGGAGAGGCTATGTGTACATGACAAGAGGAGAGTGTTCATATATTTTATAAATGCACATATATTTATTTAAAATGAGCTTATTGAACAGAATCAATAGAAAAAATCAATATAAAGCAAGCAAATAAGATGTTGAAGTAAAAAGTTCAAGGAAGGAGAAAAGGTAAACAAAAGAGAGTGGTCCCTCATCAAAATGCAGATACTGAGCAGGAATTCACTCCACATAAAACTAAAGAGCAGGGTCACAGATCTGTGTGCCCATCAGGATGGGCACTTCCCAGAGCCTACAGGCATTTACAGGGACTGTCACAGGGGAAGCTGCAGCTGTTGCCCCAGTGAGACAAATCACCATGACCTGCCCTGCAGGGACACTGTGTTCTGGCAGCACTGTCTCAGAGGCTCAGTGGCATTTGACCACAGTCACCTGAGACTTTCCAGAGCGCCCCCATATTCCTTCTTTTATTATTTCAGAAGGGTTCCTTGGTCAATATGTGCCATATTCTTTGATCTGAAGGAATATCCAAGTTGTGGAAATAATGTAGGGTGTGTGTGTGTGTGTGTGTGTGTGTGTGTGAGAGAGAGAGAGAGAGAGAGAGAGAGAGAGAGAGAGAACAGGACCCTGCCAGTGAATAGAACATTAAATAAATGTGAGAGTATTCAGGGAAGACTTTGTTTCCAACTGTGGTGGTAAGGAAGGTTTTACCTTTAAGTTCTTGCGAAACTATGAGATTCTCCCTCTTGCAACAATTCAGCGGATATGCCCAATGCATGGTGTTAAGAACAGGGCAGCTAGTTGCTCAGAGAGTCTGCATGGGAGAGCACGGCCTGGTAGGGACTGTGTGGCTCAACATGTAGCCTGTGAGTTCACAGATTCATAAGACTTCTACTTTCATGAAAGAAGTCAGTTAATCTGGTTCAAAGAATAATGCACAAGAATGCTCTGTGGCCCTGAATATGAATATTGAATGTTCATTGATTTTTCAAGGGAGCACAAGTATATTTTCTAATGACCAAAATGATCTTGTCCATTAATGACAAACTATTTTACATTTCAAAGAATCTTGGATCAATTATATGTGCTTATGGAACAAATAATCAAGGCCAAAGATTAGAAGACCTTGAAACACAGTTTAGTATGACATCTCTGCCTTATAATTTCTGTGAATTAAATTCACACACACAAATACACACACACACACAGAACAAGAGAGAGGGGGGAGAGAGAGTGTTAGTATATGTCATATTTAAAATTCCTTCTTTAGACCGAATAGCAATTAACATCACTGAATCTGTATAACCCAATTCACATTCATCTCTATACACCATATGCAAATTATTGGACACATCCTATAGCAAAGACCTTTGGCAAATATGCTAGGTTATTCCTTTATAATGATGTATAGAGTGGTATTTTGTATATATTTCTGTTTTGTTTTAAATTTTACTTTAGATTTATATTCAGTATAATTTCTTATATGAGCTTTGACAAATATAGAATTGTATAACCTCAGAATCAAAATACAAAACATTCCATCATCTCCTCTTCAAGAAACACTGCCTTGAATTACATTTTCAAAATAATTTCCTTCCACAGAGGGCCAACATCAGTGTCATGTTGATTTTGCCGCTTTTGCTTTCAGGTCATATTTTTGAGCCTTTTCAGCAATATTCTTCCATGCCTACAGAGGGATAAAAATGAATCTTTCTAATATTCATGTGTATTTTTGCTTAGCTACAAGTGAGTATATCAAGTTTATTTGATCTATGAACATAAAACAAAACAAAACAAAATCAACTGATATTTTAAGTTATTTCCCCCAAAGAGAGTTGGAGACAAGTTCAATCCTAAAGAGTTGCATCAACTCTGAGGCTCAGGAAAGAGAACTGCTAAGTCATAGCTCCAATTCTTATCCTTCTTTTAAGTAAGGCATAAGCATAGAGAGAACCCCAAATGCTCAGGTGCCCCAGCACTGAAGCCATTGTAGTCACTTTTGCTTAAAAGTATCCCTGGAAATCAACACTGAAAGAAAAAAAAAAAAACTGGGCTGGAGAGATGGCCTAGCGGTTAAGAGCGCCGACCACTCTTACAGAGGACCTGGGTTCGATCCCCAGCACCCACATGGCGGCCAAGAACTGTCTGAAACTCCAATTCCAGGAGAACTCCAGTTCCAGGGGAATCCAACACCCTCTTCTGCCGCCGTGGCATTTGCATGACACGGGGGCACAACTTGCATGCAGACAGTACATAGTATAACATACAGCAATAAATAAATGCCGGGCGTGGTGGCGCACGCCTTTAATCCTAGCACACTTGGGAGGGGCAGAGGCATGTGGATCTCTGTGAGTTTGAGGCCAGCCTGGTCTACAGAAGGGATTACAAGGACAGCCAGAGCTACAGGGAGACCCTGTCTCAAAAGACAAAAAAAAAAAAAAAAAAAAAAGAAAAAGAAAACTGACCTAATGAAACCCACATCCATTTCCACCTGTGCCAGTTAACAACCTGAATTTGTTCCTGGTGGCTTTTTATTATGACTTTCTTTAAGCAGTATGGCTCAGAGAGTAAAAGTGCTTGCCCCCAGGCCTGATAACCTAAGTTCAATCCCTGGAACCCACATGGTGGAAGAAGAGAACCTCCTTCCACAAGTTGTCCTCTGACATCCATGTATGTGCACATGCACACATAAGTAAGTGTAAAAAAAATTAAGACTTTCCTACATATGTATAAAATGGTAAATATCTATGTAGAGTCTGGAGATTTTAAACAACAAAAAGTCAGTTTGGCTTCATGCTGTCACTTGGTGGTATGGGAAATTCTGATATGAGTTTAATTGACTATTTCATGCATGAATAAGTCTCATTGCCAAGTGATATATTTTGCCCCCCATAAACCAAAAGATTGAAAACAAACAAATTGAGGCTTGTAAGAGAAATGGGGTCCAGAAAGGCATCTGGAAGCATTCTGGGGGTCTGGTTTCCAGGAAGCTGGTTACCTCTTTCTGGCTCTGCTGCTCACCGAGCGGATGACAAGGCAGAATGTTTATTGTTGTGATACCATAGCGCTCCATCTGCCAGATGCATGTGGAGACTCTTCCCTCCAGTGTCAGGACTGTAAGATGGAAGTGCTGCTTGCTTGTTACCTACACTGAGAAACTCAGCAGACTCCTGCATCATTTTGTTGAACCATAGACATTGCATTTTTAGTCTCAAAGTCCCTAGCTATGTCACAGAAAGAACCGGAGAAGCCATTAAAATTGTACTCCAAAGGGACCTATAACAAGGTCCTGTTTGGAACAAGGAGAGGACAGTCACCGTGACTATTCCTCCCACACTGCCCCTCCTCTCGCTCACTTGGACCTGCTTTTCATCTTTGCTGTCATGAGTAAACCACATAACCAAACTACAGGGCCTCCCAAAAGGGAACATCTTCCTATGAAACCTTGGAAAACTTCATGGAATAAAGATCATAGTTCTTTTCTCTCATGTGAGAGGGAATATTCTTTGGTCAGTTTCGGGATGTACAGAAATCAGTGTGGTGCAGAAGAGATCAATCCATCCCGGGCATGCTGACTCACTGTGACTCTTCTAATCTCATTTACTGGAATGACCTTCAATTCAAATGAGAACCACAAAATACCAGTAATTTTATCTGGGGAGTATTTATATTTTGGTATAGTAGGTGAATTCCTAATGAAAGGGCATTATTAGAAATATTTCCCCCCAAACTAATGTGCTTTCATCTTGAGCCTCATATTTCTAATTGGTCCACATGATTGAAAGGAAGGCTATTTTTGCTTTGAGTTTTTTAAATTCACTTATTCTCTATTTCCTTATAACTAATTCTCACAACTAAAATCTGTTGAAGATATCTTAAGTCCTAGTTTCTTTTATAACAAATTAACTCTGCATAGTTCTACCTCAAACTATCTGCTTTCTGATTCATCGCTCATTGAGCTTAGTGATGTGTATATAGCTGCCCTTTAGCTTTTCTGGAATCTGTTTTCTGGCTGGGCTGCAGGACTTTGTAGCATTTGGAGACTGGCATTAGTGTAGCCAGAAATTAGAGCTTGCCCTGAATCTGAGAGTCAGCCAGAGATCTGAAACCAGGGAGGGGAGGGTAAGCAACAGCTCTGAGGTGTGTGTGTGTGTGTGTGTGTGTGTGTATACAGAGTACTTCCCCCAGCAACTGCCCTAGAACTCCTAAGGGTACCAATGATCAGATTTACCATATATTAAAAGTCATGATAGCTTAAGTCAATCAAGATAAGATTACACACATTTAGGCTTCATATGGGTCCTTTACAAACAACTGTTCATTTCTTCTCTCACCCCAAGGCAGTTTATTGTGCAGCTACTTTGAGCCAGGCACATGCTGGAGTGAACAGAACAAACCCAGTCCTTGCCCCTCCAGCCTGGCAGGAACTGTAAGAGCTGGTCTGTCAGTGTTGACCTGGTGCTGTTACAGAATCTGTGACCTGCAGCATTAGATAAGCAATCCTTCAACTTTTCACAGAGTGGCTAAAGCAGCTCCCAAGATCTTCCAGTCACCTTTGCTTCAACTCTCCACTTCCCTAAGAAGTCTGTTATTAATGAAGACAGGAAGACCTCTTCATTAGGAAAGAAAGCATGGAGAAGGGGCAGGGAATTTAGATTAGAACTTAAACTTACATTAGAAAGCTATCATGGCATTCAGTTACTAAACACTCTGGCTCTTGGAGTGTAGTCACCTTCCTCGACTCTGGGACAACAGAACATAAACCGGTAAAGTCTTGGTTTTGAACTTGTAGAACAGACACTGATTTGCCAGTGAGTGGTAACCAACAGTATCCATTTGGAAAACAGAAATTTCCGTCATTATCAGTCCCCTGATCATGGATCCTAGCCCTCTCTCATCCTGGCTACATTTTTACCCCTCAAGGGCAATTTGCCCAGTGTTTAAAGCACTTTGGCATACACACTCTGTTGTAAGCCTCCTACTGTACGGGGATATCCAAACTCCCATTTTACAAATGCGGGCATCAGGCCACAGAGTGGGCTTGCTCAATCTTCTGTAGAGCTAACCAAGCTTTCGTTCCCGCCCAGACCCTCAGCCTCCAAACCAATGCTCCTTCTACTATCCCAGTGCTGTCTACTGTAAAATTTCGGTTCTCCTTTCTTTCTGCCTGTTTCAACATGTCCTGGTGAGAAACTGGCTTACCACCTGCTGGTTTTCTCTAGGGCCTCTGGAAGCAGCCTGAGATGACCATTTAGAGAGGCTTCGGCTGCTCCGGGTGCAGCTGCCCCGCCCAGCTCCCTGTCTTCAAGCTTCTTTTGCCTCCTGCACAGGAATTCTGCAGCTGCCATAGATGCCTGTGAAACTATTTTTAGAAGTGGAGGGGAGCATGTGGGCGGTGCATATTTGAGGTTTTCTAGGAGTCTATTAATAATTTTGGTGAGGGCACCCAGAATTTTCACTTGACTGAGTTCAAGATAAATTTCCTCCTGGGGAAGACATCCTTTCCCTCAACACTCCCCATTCCCAGCACAGATTCTTTCCTGGGTTTTGTTGTTCTTTCCTCAAGGGTTTCTCCCTAACTCCTGGTACTCAAAGACATGGAAGGGACATTTGTAGCTAGCAGCAGCCTGGGCTGACTCCTCCCCAAGTTGGAGCCTAGTCCTCCTTGACCTCTATAGGGATTGGCAATGCTCCCCGTCCTTTTGCAGAAGGGGCTGCTATTTTAAAGATCTATATAAGCATCCACGGGTGGATGCCCCACTATTAAAATTTTCCCGAGGTTAATGATTTTATTCTAGGATATACAGACCCCTCTTTTAAGGATGAGAAAATTATATACAGAAGGCCAAAGCTGGAAGAAATAAATTTTAAGATATAAAACAAGTAAGACATTAGAATATAAGACATTAGAATATACTTCTATAAGTTCTGTATCTGGGGACATAATTGTGGCACTTATCTTAAAAAATTATTTGTTCAAAATGTTTCTTTGTGTTACTAAGTTAATGCTAACAACATAAAAATGTAAACACATGCTTTTCAGGTTACCTTTATGTCACTTTAAAAGGAATCAACTCATAAGGTCAAACTTAAAAAAAATTAAACAAGGCAATAATAGTGGGAATAAATGGAAATTCTTTCAGTTTTAAAATTAGTGCCAACGTTAGTGATTAATAACCACATTCCTTTCTGGGTAGATAGCTTTCCATGTACGATTACATAGCATGTGTCATCAAGATGCCTTGTACACTACCATGATTTTTCAAGTACTGATAGTTTTAATCATAAAACATACCAAAAAGCCATTAAGTTCTAGCATGCTCTTTACTTACAAAGTCTCAAACCAAACTTCCCTAATATGAGTTAGGAATGATTGTTTATCTTTTTTTTTTTTTTTCTTTTTTTGGTTTTTTTGAGACAGGGTCTCCCTGTAGCTCCAGCTGTCCTGGAACTCACTCTGTAGACCAGGCTGGCCTTGAACTCACAGAGATCCGCCTGCCTCTGCCTCTCAAGTGCTAGGATTAAAGGCGTGAGCCACCATGGCCGGCCGATTGTTTATCTTAATCACATCAGAATAAAACAAAGAAACCACTTTGCTTAGGGTGGACTCTTCTGACAGTGACAGGCACTTATAGTCTCAAAGAATCTTTTCTAATCTCAACAACAGTCTGTTTGCAAAAGGGAGTCTATCACTAAAGGGGTTAGGAGACCTACTCTAGCTAAAATGAAATCGCAGGGAATCATTTTCCTTCCAATGCCATAGCGTGGCCTGAAAACTGATAACTTTTAAATAGATACAGCACAGTCTTTGACTAGATCATACTTCCTGTAACTCTCCGTGAATCCAGGGATCAGAGCCTACTAACCAGCAAGCCAAGTGGCCACCTAGAAAACAGGGGAAGCCGTGAACGAGCTTCTGTCCAGCCTCCTGCTTGAGCTTTCTGACAGCAGCAATGCCTAGTTTTCATTTTAACATCCACCACACATTCTCAGTACTGTAAAGCCAGGCAGCTTCTCCCACCACCGTTGTCACTTCTCACCATTAACAGGTAGCAGTGGCAAAGGACCTTACATATTTGTAATAATAATTTTAGAAAGAAGCAGGCCTTGCATTTGCTGGACATGCAAGCTCAACTAATAAGTCTCAACCCCCAAAGAAAGAACAACAAACCGGGACCATCTTCTTACTCACTACATGTGAAGGAAATGTTATTAGCACTTTTCTGTTTAGTTCTCAGACCAATTCACTGAATAGCTTTAAATAATGTCTAAATATCCCTATAATAAGTATATATTTCCCCCTTAATTGGTTTGTATATGGACTTGATAATCAAATATTTTAAAACCCATTTCACTTTAATTATACTATACTTTTCAAACCTCTCAAAAAGACACATATGGAATTTAGAAATGTCTATATCCTGGCAAAAACTGCATGTCTGAGCAGGAGCTCTAGGAAGTTGTCTGTCTACTTACCCTAGGAATCTCATCCTTCACCACATGAGGAAGATAGAAAACTGGCAGAGATCTGTGAAAGGAAATGTGGCTCCTGGTCCAGACTTTGTCCTACTGGCTCTTTCAGCCAGTGCCAGAGAGGGTCTCCGTAGTATCTGGCTAAGCCCCATAGGCTGCCCTTCAACATCTGCATGAAGGAAGAGACCCAGGTGTAGATTTAGAGATTGATAATCTTGTAATTCCCCCCTTGAAACTGCTTCTGATTGAATGTTTAGAATGCATAAGCTGACAAAACAGCTTTATGATGTCGGGATACCCAGTGTCAATCTTCATCATGTCAATCTAAGTCCACTCAACACAACTTAGCAGCTTTGCCTTGCTCATAGTGGGTCTCAGCCATCTTATAGTTGAGTTCAGTATTCAAGTCCATTCTCTTTCATGGTTTTTGAACATCCCCATCCTTTGCAGCACAGGCTGAAGTAAGAGCTGTGGAAACTGGTTCCCACCTGCAAGAAACTTGCCAAAAAGGCGCATTTAGATCATTGGTAGATACAAATATTTTTCAGATTGAAAAGCTGCAGTAGAACATTCCCAATTTTGGCTCCTTCACTGCATAGCTGTATGAGTCAAACATGTCATTTCATTTCGTGGGCCTTGGGACCCTCATTGTAAATGGGGGCAAGAGCCAGGTGAGTTCTCTGGTTTCTTCTGGAACAAAGGGCCAGACGAGTTTTCAGTTTTCTTCCACTCCCAGGGTCTATGGTCTTATAGCTCTGTGGTTCTGTGACTTACGGTGAGCCCTGGGAACTCCCAGTTAGTCCTGGCTGTCCATATTAGAATGTTGAACAGACCCAAGATAAATGAGGGTCGATAATAACCAAATATTACTCTTTATAACTTAGTATTGATTCATAATCAAAACCCTTAAATTCAGAAAAGAAGATGGAAAACAAAGTAAAACAAAAACCACACAACCGTTTCTTTCTCTTTTAAAGGGAAACTGCCAATGATGCAGAAGGCAATGAAGATGGTCAAAGATGAGGACGTGCCATTCAACTTGGCTTCAAAGAGCATCCCTTTGTCCCACTGCCTACAGCCAGGGGCTTCCCGGGGGAAGGCTCCCCAAAGACACCCCTTCCCAGAAGCTCTCCGTGGGCCGTTTTCCCAGTTTCGTTATGAACCTCCTCCAGGAGACCTTGATGGATTCCCCGAGGTGTTCGAGGGAGGAGGATCCCGGAAACGGAAAAGCATGCCCACAAAGGTGCCTCACAACCATCCTGCAGAAGAAGCCACACTTGCCCTCCACACTGAGGGCAGCAAAAGCCACGGCCCTCCGAACCTGCCTCTGCTCTTCCCACCGCCACCACGTCCCAAGTGTGACTCTCAGATGATCGACCTGTGCAACGTGGGCTTCCAGTTCTACCGCACCCTGGAGCACCTGGGGGGCAAACCCATTAAGCAGGAGCCCGTTAAGCCCAGCGCGGTGTGGCCCCAGCCCAGACCTCCTGCCTTCCTCCCCACGCCCTATCCCTACTACCCCAAAGTCCACCCGAGCCTCGTGTTCCCCTTCTTCGTGCCTTCGTCCTCTCCCTTCCCCTTCAGCAGGCACACCTTCCTGCCCAAGCAGCCCCCTGAGCCAGTGTTGCCCCGGAAAGTGGAGCCCCAGGAGAACGAGGAGACAAAGCAGAAGGTGGAGAGGGTGGACGTGAACATCCAGATCGATGACAGCTACTACGTGGACGTGGGTGGGGCTCAGAAGCGCTGGCAGTGCCCCACCTGCGAGAAGTCCTATACATCCAAGTACAACCTGGTGACGCACATCCTGGGTCACAGCGGAATCAAGCCACACGCGTGCACGCGCTGTGGGAAGCTCTTCAAGCAGCTCAGCCATCTGCATACCCACATGCTGACACATCAGGGCACACGGCCCCACAAATGCCAGGTGTGCCACAAGGCCTTTACCCAGACCAGCCACCTGAAGCGTCACATGATGCAGCACAGCGAGGTGAAGCCACACAACTGTCGCGTGTGCAGCCGGGGCTTTGCCTATCCCAGCGAGCTGAAAGCCCACGAGGCCAAACACGCCAGTGGGCGTGAGAACATCTGTGTGGAGTGCGGCCTCGACTTCCCCACCCTGGCTCAGCTGAAGAGGCACCTCACCACGCACCGTGGCCCCATCCAGTACAACTGTTCTGAGTGTGACAAGACCTTCCAGTACCCGAGCCAACTTCAGAACCACATGATGAAGCACAAAGACATCCGGCCCCACATCTGCTCTGAGTGCGGCATGGAGTTCGTGCAGCCCCACCACCTCAAGCAGCACTCGCTCACCCATAAGGTACGGGGAGGGAGGTACCCGGTCCCCACCAAGGGGTGGACTGCTGGGATTCAGAGAGATCAGAGCTGGGTCGGCTGGGTAGGGAGATTCGTGCTTCTCCCTAGCTTAGACGCAGAGGAGCTTTGTGATTCTGGCCAACAGGGCCTGCTTACCTATGCTTCCCTGGTTCACATAGCAAACAGTGACTGACAAGACAGCATCCAATCCAACTCTTTTCCAGAGGAACCTCAGGCCTAAGGTGGGTCTGGAAGTAGACAACGCAGACTTTTAGAGAGGAGACTGAGGGAGGGTCAAAGAAGCATCTGGCTGTTGCACTATTGCTGCTTAGCCCTCCAAGAATCTCTGGAATTTTATTTCTAGAAAATTCTTTCAGGGCACTAGTACAAGCAAGTCTGTCATCAGACCCTAGATCACCCCAATGCTTGAGACATACCAGTGAGAGCTGCCTTCTAGAGAATTCTCTTAAAGGTCTTTACTGCTGAAGCAGAGGCTACTTTGGCTGGCTCTGAGATGAGACTTGCTTCCTGAAGGTGGCTCTGAGGGGACCTGACCTTGGCCCTGTCACTCAGGGCCTGTGCTTCCCTGTGTGGAGCCCCTGCCTGCTTGAGATCACTGGCCCGTGGTTTGCTTGTAAGATGCAGGATGAAGCACCCCTCTCTGTCTGGTTTATCTTCTCTAGGCTCAGATCTTCATGGAGAAACACAGGCCCAAGAGTTAACTTTGCCTCATTCACAACCAATGCCCTGGAGTTTTTCAGGCTGAAGCAAAGAGGGCCTGGTGGCCTCTTGAGCTCTTACTCCAGCTGGGCTGACTTGGATCTACTCTGACCTGCCAAGAGGGGACTTTTGCCCCACTGACCTCTAGCTTCACCCTTGATCTTTGTGGTTTTCTTGGCGAGAGACTTCTAGTAAGCCAGAGTCTCTAAAATATCCTTTAATTTTGAAAGGTTAACTGAGGACATTGCCCAGCCAAGATAATGGGTTTCATTTGTTACATTAAGACAAAACACACAGTGCTTTCTGGCTTTGCAGCAAGGAGCAGCTCTTGCCAGACAAAAGGCACCTGGAGATACCGTCTGAGGGGTGTTGCCTGCCAAGTGCAGGAACCATCAACCAACCAACGACCTGGACTTAGATTTGGCCACAAACGGGACCACTGGCTTAGTTCAGGGGTGTGTGTGTGTGTGTGTGTGTGTGTGTGTGTGTGTATGGAAAAAGTATCACAGGTGCTTGTTAGACCACATGGATTCTGTAAGATAAAAGAAAATGAAGTTAAAATCAGAGAAACAACCTGGTATCTGAAATAAATTACATTTGAATTAGTAAACAAAATGCACTTGAATAGAAGCAGGGGTAAACAATGAGAGTAGCATGCTTTAAGTAGTTGCTCTGTGGTAGGTGCTTTACTTCTCCTTTAATACTTATTCTCACTGACTCTGGGAGCGGCTTCTATCATGAATGGAGATACCAAGCCTTATAAGCAGGTCACTCAGAAATCCCAACACCAGCACCTAAGTTTTAATTTGTGAGTGTGTGTTATGTAGAAGCAGCATCAAGTATCTTCTATCGCTCTCCATCTTCTCCTTTGGAGACAGGTTCTCTCACTGAACCTGGACCTCAACAATTGGCTGGCGTGTCTAGTTAGGGAGCCCCTGACGACTCTACTGTCTCTGCCTCCTGGTGCTAGGATAACACATATTGCCAAACAGCATTTTTACATGGGTGGGGGGAATTTGAGCTCAGGTTTTCACGCTTGTGCAGCAAGTAGTTTACCCACTGAGCCATCTCCCCAGTCCCAGCTCCTAAGTCTAACTCATGAATGTCAAGACTCCCCCTCTTCTCTCCCCTAACCACTCTTGGAGGCTCTTTCTCTATGATTTCACTGGTTCTGCCACAGCTTTCTTTAAGCTCCCAGACTGTGCCCAGGCTCCTCTCTTGCTTTCTGGGCCAGCCCATATGTGAGTCTTATTTTGGAGACAGAATTCTCTCTAAGGAATTCCAAAGACAAATAAATACTCCCTCCTTAGTTCCAGGCCAAGTAGATCTTACACAGCCCAGAGTGGAGTTTATCAGGCTGAAACAAACAAGGCTCTAGTGGCATCCTGAGATCTTATTCCAGCTGGGCCGACTTGGGCCTGCGTGTGTGTGTGTGTGTGTGTGTGTGTGTGTGTGTGTGTGTTTATACTTGAACCCAGGATCTTACAAATGCAAGCATACTCTGGCACTGAGCTATATCCCAACCCCAGAGACTATCTGAACACATGAAAGATCCCAAGGTAAATTTTGAAGCTCATCAAGAAAATATTTGTTATTGATTTCATAATTTTAAATTCACTGAATATGTAATACATTTTTAAAATTCATCTTCTTAGAGGGCATTAAAATCCAATTTTCAGAGAAAGTTGATTCTAAACTCTTCTTATTAGCATAAATCCATGCTAATCTACAGTCATTTAGTATAGAAAGGGTTTGCACCAGAAACAGCCCCAGGGCTCTCAAGACTTTTTTTTCTTTATTTGAGACAGAGTCTCAAAGTTCTATCCCAGGCAGGCCTCAAAGTCGCTGTTTGGTGGATGACCTTGAACCCCTGATCCTCTTATCTTCATCTCCTAAGTGCAGGGATTATACTCATGCACCACTCTACACCATTTACACAGCGCTGGGCATCTAACCCAGGGCTTTGTGCATACCAGTCAAGTACTCTGCCAATTGAGCTGCATCCCCAGCCACTACCATTCATCTTGAGAAGACAAATATTCACCAGGAAAGGCATTGGTACCTTAGTTCTTTAAGGTTTCACATTCAGTAAATGGCTGGGCAGAGACATAAACCCACCTTTTAGTGTTTTGGACTCACCAAAATGAAGGGATACTAACCTCTTACTCCAACTTAAATAAATGAGACTAAAGGCTGACCTGGGATCCCTCCCTCCCTAGGCCACTCTGTATTCCAGGCAATATGGATTTTTAAAGTGTTAATTTAGGGGCTGGAGGGATGGCCTAGCGGTTAAGAGCGACGACCGCTCTTGCAGAGGACCCGGGTTCGATCCCCAGCACCCACATGGCGGCTGAGAACCGTCTGTGACTCCGGTTCCAGGAGAACTCCAGTTCCAGGGGAATCCGAGACCGTCTTCTGACCTCCGCGGCATCGCACGACACGGGTGCGCAGACCTGCATGCAGACAATACATTCATACACATAAAAATAAATAAATAAATAAATAAAAATTAAAAAAAAATTTTTTAAAAATAAAGTGTTAATTTAGTAACTTGTTCTAATCCTTATTTTAGTGACAATGTTCTTTGATTCTTCCTTTTAAAAAGTCATTCTTGCCCAACACGGTGTAAACTATAGTCCCAGCTATTAAGGAAGTTGAAGCAGGAGGATTATTTGAGCCCTGGAGCACAAGACCAGCCTTAGCAACATAGTAAGAACCGTTATCAAAAAGTTACTATGGATAGATACCATTTGCACAGGCCTTTTCTGGAAGTTCCTAGGCTTAGCTAATGCTCTGCTCACACTGTGAGTCCCCCAAAGGCTTTGAATTGAGGGCATCAACGCTCAAGCATTTAAACACTGCGAGGAAAGTAGACAACCTTCTTTTCCATTTTTCTAA
This sequence comes from Rhizomys pruinosus, assembly GCA_009823505.1. Classification (NCBI taxonomy): domain Eukaryota; kingdom Metazoa; phylum Chordata; class Mammalia; order Rodentia; family Spalacidae; genus Rhizomys; species Rhizomys pruinosus. The sequence continues at coordinate 1,629,938 of VZQC01013236.1, read as the reverse complement.
TGTAGAAAGCTGCCCCAGCCAAATTTCCCCAACAGAAGCAGCTGGACTACAGCAGGCTCCAGAGCCATGACCCCAGGTCAGCACGGCCTGTGGGAACCCCAGGACCAACTGGAAAGGGTGATTATCTGGTTGTAATTGATTGAAATGAGGATGAGTTGCCCTTTTGGGATTTTCAAGTCTATTAGTGAGAACTGGAGAGACATCGGCTTTCTTCTGGGAAATGATAATATCAGTTTGGAAGATTTTTTTTTCATTATCATGAAAGCCAGATTATAGACTCATCCCATATATCAGTCAGTCTACAGTAATGCTAGTGCTCTTACCAAAATCCTATTAATCCTTTCGACCTGTTACTGTGGAATTAACCCCAGAGCAGCAGGAACAACAGCAGTGGCCTTCTCTTCGTACAGTAATCTACAGTGTTCAAAAGAAAACAAATTATATAATCTACATTTTCAAAGAAATCTTAACTGAACATTGTGGATTCATGTATCAGAAAACAAAAGCTTGTATGTAGCTCTGGTGAAAGCCTGTCCCTATTCAGCACTCACTTTTTCAAATCTTGTCTCTCCACAGGGTGTGAAGGAGCATAAATGTGGGATCTGCGGGCGTGAGTTCACCCTGCTGGCCAACATGAAAAGACACGTGCTGATCCACACCAACATCCGTGCCTACCAGTGTCACCTCTGCTACAAGAGCTTCGTGCAGAAGCAGACCCTCAAGGCACACATGATCGTCCACTCTGATGTGAAGCCTTTCAAATGCAAGGTGGGAATAAAGGAAGGACCCCCCCCCCAGGACCTTCTGCTCTGTTTCTTCAGTGGACTATTGAGTCTCAGAGTAGGTCCTTAATCAAGTCCAAGTCTCACCCTCCACTCTGTCCCTTTCTCACTACATGTGTATTCGCAGCAGTCTTTAGTTGGCTCCTGTTTGTGACACTCTTCCATCAGTGCTGGGGGGGGGGGGGGGTTGAGGCAGGTAGTATGGAAAAGTCTGAGCCTGGAAGGCCCATCGTAGTATGGTTTGGTGGAGGATGAAGGTACTGGGGGACATTGCTGTTCTAGAGTGGAAAAACCAGGAATGGCCCTGTTCCCCTTACAAGCCAATGAGTAGGCATAAAAGAAATCGGAAAATTTAGCACAGTCCCTTGTCCCCTTCTTTCCTTCCTTAACCTCCTCTTGACACTTGGGCTGAACTTTGTTCATTTAAAGCCAAGTATCCCAAAGGGAATTCTGGCATGCTGACCTCCCTTCCTTTGGAAATAGACTCAGTGGCTAGAATCCTGGTTCTTGTGACAGTTGCAGCAATATTCACAATCATCAAGATCTGGAACCAACCTAAGTACCCATCAAAGGGTCAACCGATGAAAAATGGTATATACACACAGCAGAGTACTATTTAGCCATAAAAGGAACAAAATCCTGGCATTTGTGCCAAACGTGAGTGGAGGCCATACTGGAAGCTGTTAGGTTACGTGAAATAAGCCAGGCACAGAGAGATCAATGCCACATGTTCTCACTCATATAGAAACTAAATAAGTTGACCTCATGGAAGTAGAGGGTAGAATGGTGGTTACCAGAGGCTGGGAGAGGGGGGATGGAGAGAGCCAGAGGATAGCAAAGGGTGTAGAAATATAGTTGTATAGGAGGAGTAAGTTCTAGGGTGACTAGTTAACGAGACTTTATTGTATACTCCAAAGCATACAGCCGAAAGGAAAGACTTTGAGTATTCCAACCATGAAGAAATGAATCCTGTCAGAAGTGATGGGTGTACACAATAACCACCCTGATCACTGCACATCTTGTACTTGAATCTAATATACTCTACCAATATGTATGTGAAGGTACTACATGCCAATTCAAAATATTCAAAGCACCAGGAAAAAAAAAAAAAGAAAAGGATTCCAAAGCTAGCCCTTCAAAGGTCCTGAGATATGCCTGCCTGGGCTGAGGAGGAACCATAAACACAGCCTCCCAAGTGCCTTTGCTCTACTCCTAAGCATCACGTGACCCAGGGACTAGGCACCTTTGTTCAAATCTCTGCGTCAGAGTACTTTGGTTAGATTCTTATTTCACCAGCTGAGAAAAATGTGTGAGTTAGAGACCTGTAAAGCCCGAGGTCCTGACTGGCAGGACTCCAAGAGCATGGCTGAGGCTGTCCCGCCCCAGTGCTGTTTCCTTCTTCACTTCTAAAAGCAGCAGGAAGGTTACTCACGACTGGATAGTTTGAAACTATAAGGATGAGTGTCATCCCAGTCAGGAAAGAGGGCAGGGGGAGAAGAGGGAGATCTTGTGCTCAGACATCAATGGAGCATGTCTATGTGAAATCCAAGGTTTCCTTTTCTGTTGCTGTATATGGGTAGGGTGGGGGTCACGTAGGTTGTGGCTCCACATCCCTGAAATTGGACTCCCTCCTTCCAGGGGAGGTTGTTGCTTTCATCCCTCAGCAGCATGACCCCCACTTGAAGGAACCCCTGTGAAGTTAACTTCTTTCCTGTGTTGGCGACTTCTCCAAGGGGTGAGGGGTCAGGGACCAGAGCTTCCCAGGCTGTGTGGGCATTGTCCAGAGGCGAGAGAGGGCCCCTTCTCCCCCCAGACTTTTTCCTGCCACCCACTTCTGTTTCCCTTTCTTTTCTCCAAGTTTTTAGTGGTTTGAAAGTCAATTTATGTCCACCTCGAGTCAGTGAGCTAAAGGACGAGGAAACAGCAAGTTTTGAACAGGCTGCATCGCTTTCAAGGCTCAAAGCAAAATGAAAACCCAAGGTTTGTTCATACAGGATGAGCCATCTCGAGTGCAAGCAGAGCATTAAATTAAACCCAGGAACCTTCTGAAAGGGGAGCCCTGTGCTAAACACCTCAAAGTCACTGGGCTCCACAGAGCACCTCTTCTTTCTCACTTCAGACACTTCTCTACTTCCTCCCCACTCCATGGAGCCGCTGGTGCCTCACCTTGGGTAGCCATGTTCCCTGCAGAGATTCACTGTCTCCTACAGTGGAGGCACAGTTAGGTTCTCCTCTTTGCAATTCTTTATTTCATGTTGCTTTCCTCTTGGACTTCAAGCATGAACTGTATTTTTTTTATCTTATTAACTATTGATGGAGTAGAGGTGTTGCAATATCAAAGGAGCCATATTCTAAAGAAATCCACACCTGCTCAGTCCAGTCATCTTTCACCTGCATTTCATCTACTCTGGTCCTTTTGTAGAGATTCAGTGGAGCCAAAGGAAGAAGAGGAGGAGGAGGAGAAGGAGGAGGAGGAGGAAGAGGAGGAGGAGGAGGAGGAGGAGGAGCAGGAGGAGGAGAAGGAGGAGCAGGAGGAGGAGGAGCAGGAGGAGGAGGAGGATGAGGAGGATGAGGAGGAAGAGGAGCAGGAGGAGGAGGAGCAGGAAGAGGAGAAGGAGGAGCAGGAGGAGGAGAAGGAGGAGCAGGAGGAGGAGGAGGAGGAGGGAGCAGGAGGAGGAGGAGGAGCAGGAGGAGGAGGAAGAGGAGGAGCTGCCCCTGAGATGGAGGGATATGTCAAGGACAGAGCCAATATATAAGCTGTGTGGGGCTTTAGAAGATGCATTTCTTGCCAGGCATGGTGGTGCACGCTTTTCCCAGCACTCTGGAGGCAGAGGCAGGTGGATCTCTGTGAGTTCAAGGCTAGCCTGGTCTATATAGTGAGCTCCAGGCCAGCTGGGACTAAAGGGAGACCCTGTCTCAAAAAAAGAAGATGCATTTCTGGAACAGTTAACTTCTCTAGCCTCAAGGCCTTGAAAGATTTCCTGAGCCTAATACCACCTAAGGATCTAGAAAGTTCTTTGTGGTACCTGTCCTCAGAAACTGTATAGAGCAATGCAGCTGGACCCAGCAGCACAGTGAGCTATCCTAGATGGCAATTTCTGGCCTTTGCTCACAGACAACTGTGTCCTTTTCCACCCCAGTGACAGTATACCATACAGTTTCCAAGGCCATGAGATAGTCAGCTTGATGCCTCAGAAACTCCATTTGCCTCTTCCCTGAGGGTTAATTAGACTATTGATGTCTGGCCCACATCACTAGATCCCATAAGACAATGTGTATAAGATAGGATTCCAGCTTTGGAAAAGATACGCAGTTTATTCTTCACAATGGGAACGGGAATTAGACTGCTAATTTAAATGGCATGCATGTTCTCTCAAGAAGGCCAGACTCTAGGTCTTCACCTATAGAGTGTTATCATTTACTAGGAAAGACATATTAGAAGATAAATGGCATTTGCATCAAATGTAGGTGGTCCTTCTCCAATTCTTACTTGTTTCTGATACAGTGGGTGTCAGCATCCTGACCAAGCCTTCTTTCCTCTTGAAAGTGCCAGCAGGATGCTCCCAGGTTCTTTCTCTCCCCATCCCCCCCCACCCCCCGCAAAGTGTCACCCTACTTAGTATCCTTTTGGTACCATTACTCCTCTTCATTCTAACAAACTTTCAGAACATGTATAAGTTAAAAGTCATATATGTTCCTTCATTTGTATGAAAACTGTAGGGCGACCTATCTTGAGACTGTGTCCTGTGGACCTTGTTTCCCATCTATGTTGGGCTGGATGGAAATCTAGCTCTGAGTAAAGGTCATAGGGATCAGGAAGGGATGGATGAGAGTTGGAGGCCACTTGTTCATTGCTAAGCAATTTTTTTAAAAATATTTTTTAATTTATTTTATTTATTTATTTATGTGTATGAATGTATCGTCTGCATGTAGGTCTGTGCACCCGTGTCGTGCAATGCCATGGAGGTCAGAAGAGGGCATTGGATTCCCCTGGAACTGGAGTTCTCCTGGAATTGGAGTTAGAGACGGTTCTTAGCTGCCATGTGGGTGCTGGGGATCGAACCCAGGTCCTCTGCAAGAGCAGTCGGTGCTCTTAACCGCTAGGCCATCTCTCCAGCCCCCATTGCTAAGCAGTTAATAACCAGCCAAGATGAATTGCTGGCCAGCCACATGCCAGTGGTGGAGAAGAAGCCTCCACAGCTACACCCAAGTTTATATTAGTCTCTTCTCATGACTGACATAGCTTGAAAAGAAGCAGGCCTTGCTGCTGCCATATTCCAACAGTTAGCTGTGTCGCCTTTGCCCCAAAACAATAAGATTCTTTTAGTAACAGATTCTAAATCCTTCAGACTTTCGTATTAAAATCTGCATGAATCCTTCCTCCTGTTGCAGCGTGAAATAGTTCTCAGTAAAAACAGCTGTTCCCAGTGAGCAGAAATGTTAATGCTATGAAGCATTAACAATAGGATGGAAAATTAGAGGACAGGGAAGATTTCCATTCTGTTTCTTTATATATATATAATCAGTGCCCTTCAGGGCTCTTGCTATTGGCTTGATTTCTGGATTCCTTGCTCCTGGGAGCCAGATGGAATCTGTCCAGAGGCCCAGCCTGTAGACTTAAGCCATGTTTCAGAAATAAGCTTCCCAGATTCTGCGTCAGCACGCAGGTCCTCCTTTGGACACCGTCCTTGTAGTGGCCACACTCCATAATAGTAAAGAACCAGCTGCCGCCTTTGGAAAACCTGTCCAGGAAAAGCCTCCATCCAGAATTTCCGGAACAAATTCTCTGTTGAGATGGGTGAAGCCCAGAGCTGCCTAAGCTATGAATCACCAGGTCGTCTATAGCCTTCTCCGCAGTAGAGGGCTGAGGCTGGAGGGCAGCTCCTGGCAGAAGGGGGGTGAGGTCACCTTCAAAAGGGTCTCCACTTGCTCTGCCAAACGGATTCTCAGTTGTTTGATGCTCCAAAAGGAAAACAGACAAGGGCACTTTGCAGGGAGCAGTGCCCGTGGGGTTAGGGTTTATGTCTGGCATACAGGGGGTTAAGGCAGTGACCAGATAGCAGCCATTTGGCAGCAAAGCCCTCCTCCTCTGCAGAAGGAAGGATATAGCTGTATGAACTGCCTGCCTAACAATGCCTCACATGTCCCCAGGGGCCGCCTGCAAATAGATTTCATCTTGCTTTCTCTTGTACTTTTCAAAGCTTCCTGTTTTCTCACGGTCCTTTTGGACAGTTTACAGTCTCTCTCTCCCTCCCTCCTTCCCTCCCTCCCTCCCTCTCCCTTTGAGGAAAGGAACACCCTTCTTATTAAAGAAGAGAGCTAGAGGGAGAAGAATAGAAGGGACGGGCAGTTGAGCAGAGGCCATTCTACTGGGCTGGCTGCTGGCTGCAGCTCTTTGACTTTCCTCTCCCGATAGGAAAATGCGGCTTCCTGGGGCATCTCACCTCTGAAGCTCACCTCAGGCTGCTGGAGCGAGGTCCAGTGTTGCTTGGCCTTCTGAAGGCCTCTGGACTCAGTCTCCGCCTGCAGCCAACTTCTCCCTGGCAGCTGCTGCCGCTGGGGTTCATGGGAAGCATGAGATGCCTCCAGACCCTGGATCTTGGGTGGGGGACGGGAAGGGCACCAGAGGGCCAGAGCAAGGAGCGGCAAGGAGGCTGGAGCCAAAAGGATGTAGGGCAGCTGTTTCAAGGGCAGCCAGGAGACCAGGGAACCAGCCGTGGGCTCTCAGCAGAGCCTGAAATCCACTGCGAATCTCTGCTTTCCATCCAGGGATCCTGGACTGGGTTGCTGTTGGGTCCCAGGCCACCTGGGGAGGATTTAACCAGAGGATTCCTCATTTGGTTCCTTTGATGTTTGTCCCTTGCTGAGGCACACTGGTAGTCCCCATACCTGGGAGGCTGAGGCAGGAAGATTTGCAGCTATCCAGGACATCCTGGGTTACAAAATGAATCCCTGTCTAAAAACAAACAAACAAAAAATCAAACAAAAAAATATTCTATCTTCAATGATCTTTCTGTCTCTGGAATGCTAGAGTCTACTGGGCACCTAATGGTATTAAGAACTAATATTTTATTAAGTTTTTACTATTGAACAAACACATTTATCTCAGTTGATCCCTCCACATCTTTCCTAAGAAATTGCTTATTATCAGTATTTTGCAGAAGAGAAAACAAATTCCCCATCCTTCCAAATCCTCACTGTCACTTCTCTATCTTCTCAAAACTTAATGATGCATGCAACCCAGTTTTAAAGGACAGATAAAAATAATTTGTTTCCTGTTTGTATTAAATTTCGAGGTTCTCTTCCCTCTTAAAATGTGGGTGGGTGGAGAAGCCAGATTTGATGTCAAGGGCCCAATGATGCTGCTTATTCAAGAGCATGGAGGCTCAGTGGTTAACAGCACTGGCTACTCTTGCAGAGGACCTGGGTTTAATTCCCAGCATCCACATAGAAGCTAACAACCATCTCTAACTCCAGTTCCAAGGGGTCCAACGCCCTCTTCTGATCTATGTGGGCATTGTACAACCTAGGTGCACTTTCATCCATGCAGGCGCTGTACAACCTAGGTGCACTTTCGTCCATGCAGGCACTGTACAACCTAGGTGCACTTTCATCCATGCAGGCACTGTACAACCTAGGTGCACTTTCGTCCATGCAGGCACTGTACAACCCCTAGGTGCACTTTCGTCCATGCAGGCACTGTACAACATAGGTGCACTTTCATCCATGCAGGCAATACATTCATACACATAAAATTAAAACAGTCAGCCGGGCGTGGTGGCGCAGGCCTTTAATCCTAGCACTCGGGAGGCAGAGGCAGGCGGATCTTTGTGAGTTCAAGGCCAGCCTGGTCTACAGAGTGAGCTCCAGAACAGTCACCCTGTAGCCCCAGATCCGCCTTTTACTTTAAACTTGATGGGAGAGAATTCATCCAGTCCTGGCTTCAGAAAGCTGTTGCATTTACAGCTCATGATTAGAGAAGCCCTTAACTTAGATGATTGATTTTCCCCAGAAAAGAGATTTGGTGCCCCCTTGGCCTGCCTTCCACCCAGTCCGATTCCCTTCCCTAGCTGCAGGGACGGCTTGGAGCTGCACCCCAAACTTCACCCAGAGTCCATCACTAGCTGGCTCCAGCCTCTTTGGCCCCTCTTCACTGAGAGGTCTCCGTGTGTTTCAGAGACATAAAAACTCAATACACTTGTGCACTGTCATGTGACAACAGTCTTCTGTTAAAGATGAAGAAGCCAAGAATTCGAGATAAGGACCAAAGGACTCTGTGGAGGTCAGAGGCCAAGGAAGAAGCTGAGTGGTGACCACTGAGATATGAACGAGGCCAGATGCTTCAGGTTCTGAGTGAATTAGCTCCATCATTCTAAGACTCTTCGTTTACAAACTGATGTGTGCAGACTAGTGGAAATGAAGAGATCTAGTGATGGCTGGTTTTTAGAATTTTTGCATGGGGCGATGATATCTTCCTGCCTTGCTTATGTATTTTTCCAACCTAAATGCTTAGGTGTTCATTGAGTATACTATGTGTGTAGTTCCGTGCATGATACTGAGGTTTGTTACAGAGAAAAGGGAGGGGAGCCTTGAACTGGAAGCTGCCAGGATACTTTGGGGGATCCAGACGTGTCTCAGAGTTGACACACCTCCACTTATCCTCTGGTGGGGAGGCTCTCCATTTGTTCGCCCACTAGAACACCACACGTCACATGAGTAACTCTACTATATAGAAATTTACCAACAGCACAAAAACTAGTCTCTTTACCAATCACACATAATATAGTTGACCAGTCAAATCCCTTAATGGACTTCTGCTCAGGCCGTAGGTATTGACTCTAGGGGACAATATCATTTTAAAGGCATCATGATCCAATGTACCACTTAAATATCTCATGAAGTTTCATATGAATGAATTGAGCCAGAAAAACTCTAGAGCAATTCACTGGGATGATAAAATTCATAAAGGGCAATAAAAATAGCTTGTCTAAGTCTGAAGAAGAACCTGGAAGACACCCACAGGTAGCCGTTACAAGGAGGATGCAGACTTGTGGGAAGGAAATTGGTAAGTAGGGCCCTTAGGAAGTTGATGGGTGAGACCTTGGGGTAAATTAATTGCAAGTTCTTTTCTGACTCAAGTCTCAGCAGGTGTGACAGCCACAAGCAGTGGCTCCTTATCAAAAGAGCAATAGTTTCCTTGCCTGTGCTTCAAGGTAGACTGAAGTGCCTGAAAATATCAGTGAAGATACTTGATCCTCATGCCAAATCAAAAACAAAGGACACAGGGCTGGAGAAATGGCTCAGCTGTAAGAGTGCTGGCTGCTCTTGCAGAGAACCTGGGTTCAAATCCCAGCACCCATATGGAGGCTAACAACTGTCCAATACCTCAGTTCCATGGGGATCTGACACTTTCTTCTGACCTCCATAGGCATTTCATGATACAGGAGCACTTGCATACATGCAGGCAATTCATTCATACACATAAAATAAGAATAATAAATAAAAATGTAAAAAACCCCAAAGGACAAGTTATGCTTTCTTCAAGCCACAGAAAAGCTGAAATACCATCTCTTTTTCTGTGTTGTGTATGGGGCTGGAGGATGGTGTTCATGTGGAGGCCAGAAGTCAACCTCATACATCATTCCTCAGGAGCCATCCAACTTGCTTTTTGAGACAAGGTCTCTCACTGGGACTGAGGCTCATCAGTTAGGCTAGGCTGGCTGGCCAGTGTGCCCCAGCAATCTGCCTGTCTCTACTTCCCCCAACACTGGGATTAAAACCATATATCACTCCACTCCACTTTTTATGTAGGTATTGGGAATTGAACTTGGGTCCTCACACTTGAACGGCAAGTACTTTACCAACTAAGCTATCTTCCCAGTTCCCTCCATCCCTTTAATGAAACTCTCTGAGGCCAGTCCAGCTTCTCTTCTCTCAGCATCCACAGATAATAACTGGAAAAATGAATTTCTCCCATCATGGAAGCTAATCCAAAAGTCACCCATCTTTTCTCTTGGATGATACCTGTCCAGCTGAGAGCACGTGACCTGATCTATGTCTTCCCTGTGGCAACTCTCACTGCATATTGCTGCTACCGCTTCCCTACCCTCAGAGTCTGGGGACAGAGGAGAATGCCCTGCTATTAATTAACAAGCTGGTCTAAGTGCAAACATGATGTTCTTCTTTGTCTTCCTCATAGCACAGCCAGGGAAGGGCTGGAACTTCCAAACATAGCCCTCCTGCAGTGTAGGGACTTTTAGCAAATGCCCCAGAGTAGCTGTTCTACACTCTTCTGTGGAGAGGTGGAAGATCCACCCTTGTAATCCATCATCCATTGGTACTTTGATGGAACTAGAGAGAAATGATGAAAAAGAAATTAGCAAAACATGCTGACTGGGGCTAGGGAGACAGCTCAGGGGTTAAGTATGCTTGGTGCCCTTGCAGAGGATCAGGTTCAGTTCCCAGCACCCACCCTGGGTGGCTCACAACTGACTGGTCATCCACACACATGTGATGTACATATATACACTTAGATATCCATTAAATGATTTTTAATTTGCTTTTTTTTTGTCTTTTTGAGACAGGGTCTCCCTGTAGCCCCAGCTAGCCTGTAACTCACTATGTAGACTGGGCTGGCCTTGAACTCACAGAGATCCACCTGCCTATGCCTCCTCCCCAGTGCTGGGATTAAAGGTGTGTACCACCACACCTAACTAATACCTTTGATATTTTTTACTCCTTCAGATCTCTACCCAGAGAAAAGACACACTTAGATTTCTGTTTCTTTTAATTAACTACATAATGAGTGTGAGGCCATCTTGGGTTACCTAAAACCCTGCTACAAAAGAGAACAGAAGAAAGCAAGCTTTAACTTAGAAGCTTTGCAATTTGAATTTAAAAATTCTAGACATCTGTGTCTCAGAAATCCATCTTATCTCCAGAGCCTGGGTAACACCGGGCACCTCCCTAATTTCCAGGGGGACATTTTCCTTAGAAGAAAAAGTGCCCAGCAGGTATGGTGACTGCTCCCTAGTCCTCCACAGCTAGAATTCAGGTTCTCCTAGCAGGGTCATTGTGTCCTGGTCTCTGTCTCCAACAGCTTTGTGGGAAGGAATTCAACCGGATGCACAACCTCATGGGCCACATGCACCTGCACTCGGACAGCAAGCCCTTCAAGTGCCTTTACTGCCCAAGCAAGTTCACCCTGAAGGGGAACCTGACCCGCCACATGAAGGTCAAGCACGGAGTGATGGAGCGTGGCCTTCACTCTCAAGGTACTCCCTGGCTGGAAGCCCTGCTTGCCACCCCGACTGGGACAAATAGGAGAGGACGTGCCTTCCTGGGGCACTGCTTGGGGGACAAATAGGAGAGGACGTGCCTTCCTGGGGCACTGCTTGGGGTTGAGGTTATTCTTGACCAAAAAAAAAGGGGGGGGGGATGTGTTTCCACAGCAGAGCAGCAAGGGCAGGCACGAGTAAAGGAGAATCACAGGGACAACTCCGCGGCACTCCGTGATGCTGGTGGCACCTTTACCGGTTCCTCTGTCTCAGACACTGCTTGAGTACTTTACCTGCTTCAGTTTTCACAGCCACTCCCAGACAGGAGTTCCATTTTGCAGGTTGGGAAACTGAGGCTTCTGAAGTGGCAGAGTCGGGATTTGAACTCAGACTTTTCCCGACTTCATCTTTCTTATTATATCCACTTCCCATTGTTCTTAGACAGCATGAGATTCTCCTTTCTTGTTTAAAAAAAAAAAATGGCCTGCATGCTCTGCTGTCAGCAGAAGATGTTTGCAGCTCAGTGCCCCTCCCTGTTCACTCAAGGACAGTTTTCCTGCTGCTCCAGCCCCTGAGTGAGCAGGGGTTTGTGTCTCTCCCACTGAGTCTTGACAGAGCTAATGAAAAACTCCTGCTTCCTTTATCTCCTCAGCCAAAGGCCTTTAGCAGTGAAGTTTGTGTTCCAGGTTCCAGGTCCCTTGAGTGCAGCAGGCTGCTTAGTCAACTAATCAACCAGACCTTCAATAAACAGGCAGTAATGCAGCCCCAACCAGCACAGTGACAGAGCAGAGGGGATGAACCACCTGAGCACTCTAGGTCAAAGAAGACAGTCACATAGAATTCACAAAACCACATTAACTGCTCAGGACAAGACACTTAGCAGTAGGAGCCAAACTCCTCCTCCACGACCATGAAAGAGCCCATTCTGATTTTATGTGAAAAGAGACCAAAGTTTACAGGTGTTACATAAACTGCCCCAGGCGAACAGGGTCTGAAAGCACAGCTGGGACTCCAATGCAAAGATTTCTGATTCAAACTTACACTGGTCACCCCAGGCAAAACATGGGTTGGTTTGTGTTTACTGCTTGCAAGGTGACTGGATGGGTGCACAGATTCATAAATAAAATGCATGTCTGTACATACAGAATGAAACGAAACAAGCATGGCTTTGGAGTTGTTGTTTTTTTTTTTTTAATTTTTAATTTAATTTTATTTATTTTTGTATGTGTATGAGTGTGCTGTCTGCATGTAGGTTTGTGCACCCGTGTCGTGCAATGCCGCGGAGGTCAGAAGAGGGTGTCGGATTCCCCTGGAACTGGAGTTCTCCTGGAGTTGGAGTTTCAGACGGTTCTCAGCCGCCATGTGGGTGCTGGGGATCGAACCCGGGTCCTCTGTAAGAGCGGTCAGCGCTCTCAACCGCTAGGCCATCTCTGGCTTTGGAGTTGTTTACAACACCCTTGAGTACAAGGTGACTCCTGACTCACAGGCAAATGTGGTCATTCAAACAAGGGCTGGAGTTTGTTGTGCAAGAAACAAAACAGAAAAAAAAAACACTTTGGGTTAAAAAGAGATTTTTCTTTCTTTTTTCTTAAGAAGTTCTCTGTAACCACTGAATCTCTGGTTGGCCATGTAAGCTCCTAAGTGAGGCCTGGAATTTTCCACAACATGTGAAATTTGCTTTATTACTGGGGTGGGAGACTCCCAGACTACTGGAAACCAGTCTGTTATCTGGAAACCTAATGTGGTCACTATGACATACCTACTGTGATGTCACATCCTAATAGGCACCTAGTGCCCTGTCACTTTGGGCAGAGGGAGAAAACACTATATATCAGGAGGTTGTTTTGATTTTCAAATTTGCTGTCTTCCTGTGTAAATGGTAATAAAATTTTTTTAATAGGTCTTATTTTATTTTTCTTTTTGTCTTTTCGAGACAGGGTCTCTCTGTAGCCCCAGCTGACCTGGAACTCACTCTTCAGACCAGGCTGGCCTTGAACTCACAAAGATCCGCCTGCCTCTGCCTCCCAAGTGCTAGGATTAAAGGCGTGCGCCACCACGACCAACTGGTAATAAATTTTTTTCGTGGCTCAAAAAAAACCCACCACATTAAAAAAGATGAAAAAGATTGGGGGCTGGAGAGATAGCCTAGCGGTTAAGAGCTCCGACTACTCTTGCAGAGGACCCGGGTTCCATCCCCAGCACCCACATGGTGGCTGAAAACCGTCTTCAACTCCAGTTCTAGGTGAATCCGATGCCCTCTTCTGACCTCCACGGCATTGCACGACACGGGTGCACCAACCTACATGCAGGCAGTACTTTCATACACATATGAAAATAAATTTTAAAAAATTAAAATAAAAGATGAAAAAGATCTCATTGTCCCCTGACAAGATTAAAGCTATAGATAGCTGGTAGAGTTCTTCCTCCAGCCTCTACCCTTCCTTTCTATGCTCCCTCTCCAGACCTCCAGGGCTTTATTCAGGACCTCTCCCTTCCTGTCTCTCTGTTCAGTGTTCTGGCTGTTCTTGAGTCCGGCTTGGATCATTGGCTCACCTCATTGGCTCACCAAGGCAGAGGCCTTGAACACTAGATGCAGTGAGGCATTCCCAGTGCCCAGTGGTTACTGCTAATCCCATCCTTTACGGTCCTCAAACTGAAACTGACAGTGAGACCCTCTCAGATCACCACAAGGGGCATTTGTGGACAGACATGGGGACTTCGTGAGCACCTCCAAGGAGCACAAATTTGGAGTGGCCTACCTGGTTCCAAGTAGGATCACTATTTTTTTTTGGTTGTTTGAAGAATAAAAAATATCTTTGTTATTATTGCTTCTTTTCCCCTGTAGTACATTATATGCTTATTGTACAAAATAAAATGAGAAATACTGAGAAGTGAGGAGAAAATGCAATAATCAACCCCAGAACTCTTGAGTTTTAAGGTGTTTGATAGAGTAAAAAAGAGGGAGAGAAAATATATGAATACAGGAGGCCTACTCCTATATTATATAATATAAATTTTATGTAATATATTATGAATCTACCTTTTAACTTAAAATACAGAGAGCACATTTATGATACATAGTAGATATCTACATCACAGTTCATTGCGTGGTTGTATCATTTATGTGCTTAACCCAAATTTAAATATTCGATTGTTTTCCTAGTTTGAGTGTAATGGACAACAATCTTCCATATACTCAGTGCTCATCCCCACCCCCATTTTTCATAATTTAAATTCTCAGTAGAGAGCTAAGTTGAGCCGGATTTATACAGCTGTCAGCGCACTTGCCCAGTGCAGCCTAAGGGGTTACAAAGTGTTCCATGCTCAAGGCCTACCTGGGTATCAGCTGTTTTTAAAATGGACAATCGGGATATTTAAGACCCCTGGGTACTCCCTCCCCAACGGTTTCCGCTGTTTTTCCAAGAAGCATGACTTCTGCTCTGCTCCTGCAGGCCTGGGAAGGGGGAGAATCGCGCTGGGGCAGTCCAGTGTCCTGAGGAGCCTGGAGCAGGAGGAGCCTTTCGACCTCTCCCAGAAGCGAGCAGGGAAGGGGCCCGGGTTCCAGTCAGACGGGGAGAGCGCACAGGGCAGCCCCTGCCAGGAGGAGGACGAGGAGGACATCTGCTACGAGGTGGAGCCCTACAGCCCTGGCCTGGCCCCAGAGAGTCCGCAGCTCTGCGCGCCTGAGGATCTCTCCACCAAGCCTAGCCAGACACCTGCGGGGGAAGCCTGCAAGGAGGAGGAGGGTGCTCCCAAAGGGGGGCCGGGGCCGGAGGATGCTCCGGAAGGGGGGCCGCAGGAGAGCAGCAAGGACCACGCGATCGCCGGCCAGGAGAGAGACTGCAGAGACCTCGGATTGTTTCAGAGCAGCCGGCCGGGCTCCATGTTTTCTGATTACTTATACTTCAAACACAGAGATGAGAGCTTAAAAGAATTACTGGAGAGGAAAATGGAAAAACAAGCCGTGCTTTTAGGTATCTGAGTGGACAGCTTTAAAATTACATATGGAAAATGAGTTCTAGGCAGTTCAAATACAGCTTTCTGCATGAACCGTCATTTGCTGGGGACTGACGAGCAGTGCCAGTCTGTGTAAATGCTTCAGACTAAGTGAGCTGGGAATGCAAATGCTTCTCAGGCCATTTCTTGGGCCCTTCATATTTTAATACACATGCAGGGTCCTCCCTGGTGTTATTTTATGCACCACTCACATAATAAACTGCATATTCTTCTAGATACCTAATTGTAAGCTGACCCTGAGGTGCTTTTAGAAATTGTATTTTCTTCTAACATGCAATATGTGGTAAGTGTTTTTCTAGTTGCAAAACTATGATGCTTGATGTGTTACCCTATTAATTACTATTTAGTTGAATTTGTGAAGGTTATAGTATCTTTCCAGATAGATGAAAGTATTATCAAATAGAAACACCGGAAATTAAGCAGGAGGGCGAGCTGTTGGAGAGGATATTCTCAGGTAGTTACTGCACACACAATTTCAGAAAGCGAACGGTTTAGACCCGCAACAATTGGATGCCTGCTTGGATACCTCTCTTGTTCTGCTTCAGCCTCCCCGGTCAGATGGGGCATTTGGAACACCCGGGAAGATAACTGGGCAATGTTTGGGGGTCCTGGCTCCTCAGATTAAACCCGAGTCCAAAGAATGGGCCTTCAGAGAGGCCATTGCCACCTGTCTCTGAGGCCTCATGCTCCATCCAGAACTGCAAGGAGAGCTGTCACATGAACAGTGATCAGAGCTCATAAATAGGAGACGGGCTTCAGCAATTCCTCCCCAAACACACTCCAGTTTATTTGGGCTAGAAGGATCACCTACTGATCTCTCTCAGGAAGGCCTGGGCTATGTTCTCAGTTCCAGCTACATATGAGAATCATCTGGAAGAGCCTTTGAATATCCCTGATGCAGCCAGGCAGGGTAGCTGGCTCCTGGGATCCCAGTGCTGCGTGGGAAGCTGTGGCAAGAGGATTCCCTCTGACTGGGAACCAGCCTGGGATGCAGAGTGAGTCCTGTCTCAAAAGCCAGAAACAAACAAAACCACCAGTGCCGGGGCCTGGCTTCCTCCCCACTCTGAAATTCTGGTTTAATCTTCTGGAAGGGAGCCCCAGCGCTGGCAGGTTTAACCTGCAGGGGAGCCCCAGCACTGGCAGTTTCCAAGCTGCCTCCAGGTGATTCTCATATGCAACCAGAGTGAGCTTTGTTCTTGAACCATCCCCCCCATCCTCCTCCAGTTCTGAGTCCCCTGGCACTCCTTCCCAGTGTTCACACCATCCCCCCCCCATCCTCCCCACCATCCTCCTCCAGTTCTGAGTCCCCTGGCACTCCTTCCCAGTGTTCACACCATCCTCCTCCACCATCCCCCCCCACCATCCTCCTCCAGTTCTGAGTCCCCTGGCCCTCCTTCCCAGTGTTCACAGACACTTCTGATCATGGCTTCAGACTCACTGAGGTGACAACGGTAAGCCTGCAATCATAATGCTGATTCCAGCCTTCATTCCTGTTCTGTAAGAGTCATGAGGGCTGACATGTGTTGTACACACATGTACACACACACATACCCACACCATGGACACACAATTTTTATGCTAGAAGACAATACCTGTGATGTTTGTACCTACTTAGTGTGTTGAGAGATGCACGGCTGGCCAGTGGTGACTCTTATCGTCTCCCAGCTGAGTGACTGAACTGCCATCTGAGCAAACAGTGAGGATCATGGTAGGTATGTTGGGCCTAGCAGATGGGCCTCATTAGACACTGCGGCCATGAGGTTGCACACATGTGACCGACACCTGGTAGGTGCTGTGCTTGTGTTTGTATAAACCCGTCTCTAACTTAGCGTGTCAGCACTTCTTGGCAGAGCTAGATACTGATGATGGCTTGGCTTCCCCTCCTCCTAAATTCCCCAGGACATTCCTTTAGAAGACTTGCTCCATCTTCAACTGCTGGATGCATCTTTTCCTGTCAGCCAGGCTGCTTCCCTGTCTCGTCTGGTCCTTGCCATTCACTGATTTGCTTTGGCAACCTCTCACCCACTTCTGCTGATGTACCCAACTTCCTTTCTTCATCCTGACTGCCAACATGAAGCTTCCTATTGCCAACCCTGTACATCCCCAGGTCACACCATCTGCAAAAGGCACGGCAGAGAAAATGCTTTGGGTATCTCTGGCTACCAGCACTACTCTGGACCAAGAATTGTTGTAGGTCCTAGGAGGAGCACGATCTCTTTCATTCGCTGTAAATTACTCATTGGTGACTTTGTTAAAAGTGCCCAGGAAGCTGGTATAGTCTGTGACATTGCCCACTCCTAGTATCCTGTTATATGTATATTCAATCAGCAACTATGAAATGACCTACTATGTGCTGTGCCCGATAGCAGTACCGCACACTGCCAGATGCTTCTGGATATATCCATTTGTAATAGGAGCAGCCAGAAACATCTAGAGGAGTAGAATCTAGCTCTCTTCAATCAAAGTGAATCCTGTGGGAGTATTTGAGGAACCAGTTGTGTTGGACACAGAATGGCGTAGAATGGTGACTTGTAAGTGTGTTTTAAGGAGGCAGAGGTCCCTTCATAAACCCATTGGTGCTGGTAGGGGAGGAGACCGCCAGTACCCAGGCCCAATTCACTCAAAGTGGTTCAGGTTTCCTCTGTTTTGTATGTTAGCATTCTAAGCAAAATTTCATTTGGAAGAAAATAAAAGGCCCAGGGAAAGTAACCAAATAGAATATGGAGCATGTTCCACAGCTGCTTTTAGTTTTTGCCTCTGGGTATGAAGGGCTTGGTAGGTTTGATTCTGATGGACAGCACAGCACTGACCTGAAAACAAAGCTAACCCCTGGGTTTCATGTGCAGAGGAGCCAGCACCCTGTGTTTACACCTGTTGTCCCAGGGTGCCTACCAATATTGCTCCCTTGCTTCTTGAAAGGATCCAGTGTGGCTGATCAGTTTCCTGGATACTAGGAAAGGCTTGACCAACCTTGAGCCATGATCTGATTAACCAGATGCAAGTCTGAAACAGGGTTTGGAGACCCACCTCAGAGAACCAAAGAATTAAGTCATCCAAGGTCACCAGCACTCAAAGGCCATGACCTTCATCACATTACAGAACCCTGAAAATAGGCCAGGACCAAATGCTTCCTAGCCTTTTGACTATTATCACTTTGAATCGACTAACAAATCAGGCAGGAGGCATATTTTTCTCTGACCCTTTGTCTTCAGGCCTGTACTGACCCGACTTGTTGGCGTTTTAATCTTCTTTCATTTTCCCTTTGTAAATCTTGGACTTTTCCTTGGTCATAATACTGAAGTCAATGTTTCCCAAGCCAGCAGGAGTTAACTAGCATATCTGTTTATGTGTAGTGGCGTGAGAAAGCTCAGTGTGCAAACTATTTATCAAGCCCTGAAGGCGTTTAATAAAATATTAACATTGTGTTTTGAATTATGATCTTTGTCTGCTTTGCTGGAACAAAATGTAACAGAGCTAACATTTAAAATCCTTCACATATTTGGACAACAAATGTTCAGTTTTTTTAATATACAGATTTTGGCTTGCTTTTTAAAAACCAAAATTCCAAGTGTATAGCAACCCAAGTTGTGAATATTGCTCCCTGCTTCAGTGAAAAGACAGCTTACCTAGAAATAGCATGTAACCTCTATTTTGTTAATTTAAGCAAATAAAAAAATGTTGAAAAAACTGAGTTGTTTTCAAATACTTACAAAATGGGAAGGAAGCTTCAACATTTGACTCCTGGTATCACACCCTGTGCCAGGATGGGTCCAGGGTGTGCTCCCCAGCCCCAGGGACACAAGGGTGTTGGATTCTGTTTCCCGAGGCTTCCGAAAGTTGAAGGAACTCAGTCTATTTACAGGCAAATGACATCTTACCCATTGCCTTTTACTCATTCCAGAAACTTTCTTAGAAGTATGTCACAGGCTAGTAGAGGTAAGAGGCAAGATTTCCTCAATCTGCCTCAAGTTCTTTAAAAATAATGTTTAGACACAAGCAGATTTCAGAATCAGAGCACTCAGAGCATTGGTGCTGGTGCACGCTGCCTGGGTTTAGAACGTAGCTCTATAGCTTCCAATCTCTGAAAGCCCAGACCCATCCGTGAGTCCCAGACCTGTCCATGAGCTTCTGTGTCTCAGTCTCCTTGTGTATAAAATAGGCTAGGAATTACACCTTTCTCACTGGGTGACTGTGTAGGTTCAATGACTTGGTAGACATGGGACATTAGAATGTCTCTGGCTCACAGTTTATGCTATGTAACAATTAGGTGTGATAATGGTTAACAACGACATGGCCAGGAAACTAAGCATTCGGTTCTTCCTCCTCTGAAAAAATTCCACAAAGCTGTGTTAGTGTAGGGAGCACCCATTTCAAGGAGCTGCTTTTCAAACAACAGTAAAACTGTAACACACGTTCTGTTTATTATATGTCAGGCACTGTGCCGGGTGATTCACAATTGAACTCATCTAAGCCTTACAACCTCCAAGGCAAACATTATCACTCTTCTACTAATGCTTCTGAGGACATGGAAGTTAGAAAAGTAAAATAACGTGCCCCCAAATTCTCTAGTTATTGAGCTTTTCCTTGCCTCAAAGCACATAACCCCAGGCAGGTTTGGTCCTCTGAAAGCAGATGTTGAGGCAGATTTGGGTGCAAGATATTTATTAAAGATTAACACAAGTAGGGGCTGGAGAGATGGCCTAGCGGTTAAGAGCTCTGACCGCTCTTACAGAGGACCCGGGTTCGATCCCCAGCACCCACATGGTGGCCGAGAACCTTCTGAAACTCCAATTCTAGGAGAACTCCAGTTCCAGGGGAATCCGACACCCTCTTCTGACCTCCGCGGCATTGCACGACACGGGTGCACACACCTGCATGCAGACAGTACATTCATACACATATAGAAATAAAAAAAAAAAGATTAACACAAGTAAAAATAAGGGATAAAAGATTAATCAAGGGGGAATAAAGCTATGCTGTAGTTCTAAGCCTCAGTCAGTGTGGTGAGCAGATATGGGACAAAGATTGTCCATCCAAGAGACTTGTATCGGGTTGGGCAGCAACATCTGGGCCTTTTCCTCCAATTAGAACTCTAACCCCTCCCACCCTACTTCCCAGAGGTGGGGTTCCCTGGGAAGAGTATGCTGCAGCATTTGGGGCTGATCTTGGGGAATAGGCATCTGGGAACTGACTGATGACTACGCTCTCAAAGCAAATGCAAGTCCTTCTTTAGAGATGCGTTTCTTGTTCTACCACCAGAGTAGCTATTGACAGAGGCCTGATTTAACTGGCAAAGTCATTTAATCTGCCATGTTATTAAGTGTCTCTTCCAGGATGGGTATTAGCATGTGATACAAAGATTTTCATACTTTTATTAATTCCCATATATAGCTATCCTAGACAGAGAATAAGGAATACTGCTGTATTGGTTACTTGCCGCATTGCTGTGACAAAATACCTGACAAAAGCAACTTAAAGATAGAAGGGTTTACAGTTTACCACAGTGGTTAGGTCATAGTGGAAGGGGCATGATGCAGCTGGTCACATTGCATCTGAAACAAGGAAGTAGAGGGAGATGAATGGTAATGCTCAGCTCACTTTCTCCTTTTTATGTAGTTCAGGACCCTAGCCCATGGAAGACACCAGGGCTAAGGTGGATCCTCATACTTCTTAACCTAATTAGATAATCCATCATAGGCATGCCTGGCGGCTTGTCTCCTAAGTGAATGTAGATATTATCAAGTTGACAGTATTAATTACCATAACTCTACCAGTTGTCAACTCGACACCAAAAAAAAAAAAAAAAGTCAAAGGTTAACCATAAACTTCCTCCTCCCTTTATCTGTATAGGCTCATGGCCATCTCCTAATGCAAAATGCATACAATCTAACATTAAAAAATCCCCAAAGCGGGCTGGAGAGATGGCCTAGCAGTTAAGAGAGCCGACTGCTCTTACAGAGGACCCGGGTTCGATCCCCAGCACCCACATGGCAGCCAAGAAAGGAGAACTCCAGTTCCAGGGGAATCCGACACCCTCTTCTGACTTCCGTGGCATTGCACGACACCGGTGCACAGACCTGCATGCAGACAGTACATTCATACACATACAGAAATAAATAAAATTAAAAAAAAAATCCCCAAAGCTTTTAACAGTTCCAACAGTATTTAAAAGCCCAAAGTCCAATCTCATCTGAGACTCAAGGCATTCTCCTAACTGTGAACTCCTATAAAATCCAAAACAAGTTACATATTTCTAATATATAATGGCAAAGAATAAAGATTCTCATTCCCCAGAATGAAAGAATGAAGACATAATGAAGAATAATTAGACAAATGCAAGACTGAAATCCAGCAGGACAAGCAGCACATCTGACATCTGGGGCTCACGGTGGCATCCCCTGGGTCTGACATGGTTTGGTCGCCCCGCTCCTCCAGCTCTGCTGTCTTCAGCACGTCTGACCTCTGGGGCTCACGGTGGCATCCCCTGGGTCTGACATGGTTTGGTCACCCCATTCCTCCAGCATCGCTGTCTTCAGCACGTCTGACACCTGGGGCTCATGATGGCATCCCCTGGGCCTGACATGGTTTGGTTGCCCCACTCCTCCAGCTCCGCTGTCTTCAGCACGTATCATTTCCTCTTAGGCCACCTCCGTTCCATGACTGTAGCTCTCCTCAGTGGATGTCCTACAGTCCTGACTTGTCCAACAGCCTGAGGTCTCCTCTGCAACTTGGGCTTCATCTCCACAGTTTTACCAAGTGGCCTTTCAGGGCCTCCTTGTAGGGAATCTGATACTACCACATATTAGGCAGGGCTCAGAGGTTCTCTGAAACTATGGAGCATGACTCTGTGACACTTCATTTTTAAATTTATGATTTTTAAAATTTTTTTGTATATGAGCGTATTGCCTGCATGTATGTAAGTGCACTTGTGTCCTGCAATGCCTGCAGAGGTCACGAGAGGGCACTGGATTCCCCTGGAACTGGAGTTATGGATGGTTGTAAACCACCATGTGGGTGCTGGGAACTGAGCCCCAGTCCTCTGTAAGAGCAGCCAGTGCTCTTAACGACTGAGCCAGCGCTCCAGCCCAGACATTTTCTTACATCTTTATGTCTCAAAACCAGTAGCACATAGATAGCATTACCAAGTTCTGCTGCCAGCTTGGAGCAGAGCCTGGCCCTGCTGGCCCATAGTTATAGTAGACTCTGAGTCCGAAAACTCACTTTCTCAGACAGTCGTTTTCTCCTTCTGCACAATGCTCTGTAGTTCAGTTTTTCTCCTAATTTTTCATTTTCATAAGTTGGAGCCTTTGATAGGAGGGGTCTTGCCTTCAGAGTACCTTTCCTATTCCTGTTCTCCCCATGGAGAGTGAGGTTTCTCATTAACAGTTATAATTGCTCACAACTATCCTCACATCTTTGTGGGATTGTTTTGTTCTCTCTCTCTCTTTCTTTCTCTCTCTCTCTCTTTCTCTCTCTCTTAGTGAATGCTATGATGTTTTGAAATTTTACTCACTGAAACCATTAGTCCTTTACTTTTAAATTCAGCCTCATTGAAGTTCTCAGGACATGAGCAGAATGCATCCAGATTCTTTGCCAAAATATAGAAGAAGAACATGTAGCCCACTTCTGAAAAGAGTCCTTGTTCCCCCTGAAGCCTCATGAGCCAGGCCCCCACTGTCTGCATTTCTCTTAGTATTTTTTTCTTTTTTTGGTCTTTTTGAGACAGCATCTCCCTGTAGTCCCAGCTGGCCTGGAACTCACTATGGATACTAGGCTGGCCTTGAACTCACAGAGATTCATCTGTCTTTGTGTCTCCAGTGCTGAGATTAAAGGTGTGCATCACCATACCTGACATTCTCAGTGTTCTTGACTTTCTGACTCCCACCAAAATGGCCCATTAATCTCTGCCCACAGCATTTGAAGACTTTTATAGTCCAAACCTCCAAATTGTTCCACGTTCCTCCTGGAAACCAGTTAAAAAGTCCAAGAACCACATGGTCACAACAGCCCCACTTTTTGGTATCACTTTTCTTTATTAGTTACTTTTCTCATTGCTGTGACAAAATACCCTGATCTAAGCAACTGAAAGATGGAAGACTTTACTTCGGGTAACAATTAGGAGCTTCAGTCTGTCAAGGAGAGAAAGCCATGGCAGCAGGAACTGCTTAAACCGAGATAGTCAGTCATGGCTCCTCCGAGTAAATGACAATTTGGGAACTGAAAGATGAGAGTAGGCCATGGGAAAAAGGAAGGGCTCTCCAGGCAAAGAGTACCACATAGGCAAGGGTCTTGCAGTATGAAGTATGGCCAAAGAAAGAAGACATGGCCACAGGAAAGGGCAGGGATGCAAGTGAGGGCAATACGAAAAGCCATTGAGCAAGAAAAGGAGACCGTGAGAGTCAGATTTTTGAAACTCGTTTTATCTATTGCATAGCGAATGGATTGGAAGCCAGAATAATGCTGGGGGGTAATCAGGAGGTAGCTTTAAATTTTTTTAAATTTATTATTTTTTTATTAATTTTTTATTTATTTCTGTATGTGTATGAATGTACTGTCTGCGTGCAAGTCTGTGCACCCATGTCGTGCAATGCCGCAGAGGTCAGAAGAGGGTCTCGGATTCCCCTGGAACTGGAGTTCTCCTGGAATTGGAGTTTCAGACGGTTCTGGGCCGCCATGTGGGTGCTGGGGATCGAACCCGGGTCCTCTGTAAGAGTGGTTGGCGCTCTTAACCGCTAGGCCATCTCTCCAGCCCTAAATTTATTATTTTCTATGAGTATGAGTGTACTGTCTGCATATAGATTGGTGTACCCATGTCATGCAATGCCACAGAGGTCAGAAGAGGGCATCAGATTCCCCTGGAACTGGAGTCAAAGACGGTTCTCAGCTGCCATGTGGGTGCAGGGAATGGAACCTGGGTCCTCTGCAAGAGCATTTGGCACTCTTAACCTCTGAGCCATCTCTCCAGCCCCCAAGAGGTAGCTTTAATATCCTGTAAAACATAATATTAGACTAAGGAGATAACAATTTAAAAATAAGCATTGTGTGTCTGGGGCTGGAAAGATAGCCTAGCAGTTAAGAGCACCAACTGCTCTTGCAGAGGACCCGGGTTCAATCCCCAGCACCCACATGGTGGCTAAGAACCATCTGTAACTCCAATTCCAGGAGAACTCCAGTTCCAGGGGAATCTGACACCTTCTTCTGACCTCTGCGGCATTGCACAACACGGGTGCACAAACCTACATCCAGACAGTACATTCATACACATACAAAAATAAATAAAGTAAAATAAAATAAAATAAATCTTTAAAAAAAAAATAAACATTGAGGCATACTGTAAGGCCAGAACTCAGAAAGCTGAAGGAGGAAAATGAGAGTTCAAGAGAAGCCTGAGCTACATGAGTAGTAAAACATTTTCTCTAAAAAAATATTTTGGAGATTCAATAGACTTACTATAGCCAAGGAACATTTAATAGAACAAAATCAAAAGTGGGCTGGAGTAAGAGCTTAGTCAGCAAAGTGTTTGCTTTATAAGCATAAGGATCTAATTTTGATCATCCAGAGGCCATGGTGGTTGGAGGGAAGCTGGATGTGGTGGTGCTTATAATCCCAGTGCAGGAGAAGCGGAGAAGCGAATCCATTGCACTTGCAACTGACCAGCCACAGTGGCCTAGTTGGTGAGCTCCAGACCAATAAGAAATCCTGTCTCAAAAAATAAGACAGATAGCACTTGAGGAGGGACAGTGTCTAGACACACACTCACACATACATACACACACACACATTTAGAGAGAGAGAGAGAGAGAGAGAGAGAGAGAGAGAGATGCATACTTTCATAAGTGCAAAATAAAATGATGTCCATGGTATAAGGCTGTCTCCTCACATAATGACAAAAGGAATCAGCTAGCGTGTGGCTCTCACAGTGCCCATGATCTTTACTTGGTGGCTAAAAGAACACACTTACTAAGGACCATATTATGTAGAATTAAATCATAAGATTTCTCTCCATTTTGTTCTAGGTTATAATTGGTAAAGGCCAAAGACAACAATCAGGTCTAGATACTGGAAAAAAAATGTCAGAACACAGAGACAGAAAAATCACAAAACCAATAGCAAAAGGCTAGATCCCAAGACCATAGTGAGGCTAAGGCTGTAAGGAGTCTGTTTCATCTTCACAGCTTTTCAAAGTACCTTGGACCCAACCAGCAAAATAACGTCATGAAAATTAACTTGCATTCTTAAAGGAGAATTAATCATTTCTACCATGTGTATTAGCTAAATACAGCCCCAAAACATTTCCCTTTTTTTAAATGTAGTTCTCGAAGTGTGACAAACCAAGTATCTGGAAAATTTAGTCCAATGTACACCTTACTTAGTAACATGCAGAATAAACAAGATGTTGTTATAGCTAAGTCCAGAGACAATTGGTTCTGAGTACCCGGATAGCACTTTAAGAAAAAACAAAAAACAAAAAACATGTGGAAGGAATTTGTCCCTGCCCTTAAGGAACACATAGTTCTGAGCCAGACTGTGGAGACCAGCAGGAACCTAGCTAATAATTTTCCAAATCTCCTTTCACAAATCTCCAGAGTCCTACAGCTAAAAACTCACTGTCCCATGAAATCCTAGGTATGAACATAGCCTGATTCCCCAAATCAATGTCTCATTTCTTTTTTCTTTTCTCTCTTTCTTTCTTTTCTTTCTGTGTTTTTTTTTTTTTTTTTTTAATATCAGAGCAGGGCCAAGAGCAACTTCCCCCACCTGTTGCAAACTCCCTCCGCAAATGGAGGAAGACAAGCTCCTGTGATAGCTGGGGAGTGACCCTTATGGGATCCCTGGGGACCCAGTATCAGTGGCGCTCACTATTTCCTCTTCCCTGGATGCAACAATATATTAAGGGAGAAAAGAAAAAAAAAAAAAAGGTTGGGTCTTTTCATGATTTTCCTTTTTAATTTTTGTTGAAATGGGACTGTGTTCTCTTGATCCTTCAAACAAATGGAGGGGAAGTGGAAGCCCAAAAGTTTCTCTCATGTTCCCCGGAGAGGGTGGCTGTGTTTGTAGTGTGATGTGGGAAAAGTCCTTGTGTATCTGCTGCATTGTCATGCTGTACCAAAGTGATTTGCGGAGGGAAGTGTGGGATGAATAGGATTTCTGTGTCAGAGAGTGAAAGAGCCGTGGCCTTTGAATCAAAGATCTCAATTTGTCCTTCATCTCTAAGACATGCTTCCCCCAGCCTCCGCCCTCCATCTTTATTCAAGGATGAAAGAAATACAAGAACATTCTCTGAGCTTGACCCAAACAATACAACCAAGCGGAAGTCCTTGCATTCACAATGCTTTGAGGCAAGGCGAGTGACAGGGGGAGGGGTTCGCAGAACCTTCCAGAAATGACTGAGGCAAAATGAAGGAGACGGCTGTTAAGACATCTGGCATCATACCTGAAGAATCATTTTAACCGATGCTTGGAGTATATAGTGACTCTTTTCACAGAGTGGATCTTAATAAACAAATGGTCTTTGGAAGGAAAATAGACACATTAAGAAGCATCTACAAGAATTACCAGACTATTGCTTTCAGGTTAGCAATTCATCATATTAAGCATGCTGGCAAATAATTTTGTTTCTTCTAGAAATTGATAATAATGAAACTGGTCTGCAACCTTGTGTCAAAAGAAAGGATAGATGAGTAAAACCTATTAATCATTCTAGACTTGCAGAGAAAATTGATGTGTCATTTATTATTCTCGAAGGACAGTTTCCCTTCCAACCTGTACCAAGTCTAGCGAAGAAAGCTGCTTTGCTTAGAGTGGCAGGTTATCCAAGTCAGAATAAGGTTTAAAATGTTCAGCTGTCATTTGTAAGCCCATGTGCATACAGCTTCCAGTCAGTTGCCTTTTCTCATACCTTAAAAATAGATTGAAAATAAAAGAAACATGAAATCCTCATCAATGGCAAAATCCTCGTAAGAAGAAGAAAAAAGCAAAAATCAAAGCAAGCTTATGTAGAACTTCAGAAACAGCTTATTACAATGTCACCTCCCTGGGGACATTCAGTAAACATTTATCAACCGATGATGTGTTTCTCTGAAGCAAGCATAGCTGACAGAGTCCAATGCCTTTGGAAGTCCCTCTAAGACCTCGTCTGAAGACGCGGATAATTCCCCGGATTGTCAAGGGCTTGCCACCACGCAGTTCATCTTCTTACTTTTCTGCAGGAACACTGTACTTTTGACCACAGATTTATTTACTCAACTACTTTGCCTCATTCCAGCTGTTAGCCCTCTTGGTGAAGAGCTCATCCAGGCTTTAGACAGACTAGACATTAGATGGAGCCACTGTCTCCACTTCTTCCTAGGATATTGTTAGAAGGGTGTAAGAGTGATACATGAACTTACCTGAAAGAGTCTTTAAGAAGACACACAAAATGCTGCTATTCAAAAATAATGCATCTTTTCACAATAATAAAAGAGACAGTCTACTGCACCCCAGGTTAGCCCCGGACTCTGCGTAGCCAATAATGATCCTAAACTTCTGATCTCCCTGCCTACACTTCTCAAATGCTGAGATTACAGACATGCTTTATCATACCCAGTTTATGCCATGCTGGGATCAAACTCAGGGCTAGGCAAGCACTCTACCAACTGAGCTACATCCATGGTCCTTGGTGTAGTGAATTAAAACTCTGTGGGGATAAGGTAAATTTTCAGAACAATGGCGTGAGGAACTCAGAAATGCCATCTCTCCTGAGGCCTCAAATAATAGGTAAGATTTTGTAGAGACTGTCATTAAAAGTCTGATTGACCAAGGGCTTTACAACTTGAGTTTTTTTGGGTTTTGTTTTTTGTTTGTTTGTTTGTTTGTTTGGGGGTGGTGGTTTGGGTTTCTTTTTTTTTTTTTTTTTTTTTTTTTGGTCTTTTTGAGACAGGGTCTCTTACTCACTTGTCCTCAGCTGTCTTAGAACTCCCTATGTAGACAAAGCGGCCTTGAACTACAAGACCTGCTGCCTCNGTGACTTCAAATGAAAGTAAAGCTGACGAAATGCACCAGATCTGTTTATAAATTTGGGACTAAAAATCAAGGTCTTGGTGGAAGAATATTGCTCCATATTTTTAGTGGTTAAATATAGGCTTTGAATTCTGAATGACGGTGATAACTCTAAGTTTGCCACATTGGTTCTTTTCTCTAAACAATAATAAAAAAAGGCCACATGGGTTCCCCCCACCCCCCACCTTTGCTTGCTTCTTGAAGTGAAGTTTTTATAGTTAAAAGGTGTAAAGCCTTTGGGGGCGGGAGAGATAGCCCTAGCGGTTAAGAAAAGAGCACCGACCGGACTGCAGAGGACCCGGTTTCGATCCCCAGCACCCACCTGGCGGCTAAGAACCGTCCTTGGTAACTCCCAATTCCAGGAGAAACTCCAAGTTCCAGGGGGAATACCGAGACCCCTCTTCTGACCTCCCGGCATGGCACGACACGGGTACAAACAGACCTCTGCATGCATGCAACATAAGTCATACACATATACAAAAAAAAAAAAAAAGGTGTAAGCTTGGACAAAGGGGATATATAATTCTTACAACTGGCTGCATCATGAATCACCCCAGTCCCTCAGGACAATGGGAGATATAGTGCTGGCCTATACTTTCCAGATAAGTCCCAGAAAGGTCTCACAGCATACACTCACTCGCTTTTGCGATGAGTTTTAATTAAGATCCAGCCAAAGAGCATCCCCTAGTTCTTAAGCCACCATGTAATAGAGGGCCAAGTTGAAATACAGTGCATTCAAAGGTAAAAAAAAAAAAAAAAAGAAAATAACATTAATAAAACAGGAAAAGCAATCAACTGGAATTAAGAGCCCTCTAATCAAGACTTAAGTAAGATCCTTGTCCTTCACAGAATCATCAAGGTAACAGAAATAAAACCCACATCCCTCACAGGGGCCTCCAGTTTCTACTTAGAAGGAAACAGCTTCAGTTCATGTTTTATTTTCTATTTTTAATGTTATGAGGAAAAAAAAACCATGTAAATTTATTTAAGTTGTATTTTAGAGCCATGTAAATTTAAATATGAATCTCTGCATTAACAATTAAACAGGCAGGGGCTGGAGTGTTGGCTCAACAGTTAAGAGCTCGGGGTTTGCTTCTTGCGGAAGAACCAGTTCGAATCACGTACCGCGCATGTTGGCTGAGCTACGTGTGCAGACTCTGGTTCTAGGGTGATCTGATGTCCCCGGTGGTTCACCTCTGGGTAACTGCATGACATAGGTATAGCTTACTTACCATGCAGGCCATCAGACTCATGCACATAAAAATAAAAAATAAAAATAGAAAATAAAACATGAATTGAAGCTGTTTCCTTCTAAGTAGAAACTGGAGGCCCCAGAGAGGTATGTAGGTTATATTTCTGTTATCTTGATGATTCTAGGAAGGAATTAATTATTTTTTGGCCTTTTTTTGTGAGATCAGAGGGGGTCTCCCTTTAAAGGCCCCAAGGCTGGCCTGAACTCAGAGCTCCACTTTCTCGGCCTCCCTATTGCTAGGATTTAAAGGCCAATACCATCACTCCCAACTATAATGAAATATATTTTTTAGAAATGTTTTGCAATACGTATTTTGTCCAGTCAGATCTTAATTGCCATTATAAACCCACTTCTCCCCTTGGTACACACTCCATTGTGCCAAATTACTCTTCCTGCTCACTTTTCAGTGCCAGCTCCTCCCCTGAGCTCCAGTTAGCTTATCTGGAGTTTCTTTTTCTTTTTCTTTTTAATCATCATTTTTATTGGCGTATGATGCAGATTACAATGAATACAATAAAGGTTTTTTTTAAAAGTAAGGCACATGAAAAGGCTTCTGTGCAAATTTTGTATTATTTTAAAGTCCTATTAGCTAATTAAAGCATTTTAACTACACAGTTAGAGACATTTAGAAAGGACATGATATACTGTTTGCAAGCAGATTCCTGAACCACTAATAGGTACATCAGTCACCAAACCCAAGGTTTGTATTATAACAATGTGCTACGGTTACCACTATAAAAACTACTAACCAGCTTATTCACATATGTACAGCTTGGTCCCAAGTATTAATTATACGGTTTACAGGAAGAACAGTATCTAACTGTATTTGTGTCTCGTTTGTGTCTCGTTTCATCACAGGTAAGGGATTTGGCATTTTCAGTCTTTTCCATGCTGTGCTTGCTGTTCACAAGGGCTGGTTATACGATGCTGAAGACCATGGAGAGATACTGCTCATAAGACACCTGAATCCAGCCATCTTGATCTGTGTCATAGCGTCTGAATATGTCTGTCAACCTCTCCAAGATGGTGCAGCCTTGGATGAAGTCATCAAATGTAATCTGCCACTGTCCTTGCCTGTCACATTTGCAGATGAGGATGTCGTGGAACTGATCAGAGAGCCGGTAGCCAAAACTTGAGAGTGCTTGCTTGAGTTCGTTCTTGTCGATCATCCCTGAGTTGTCCCTGTCGTAGGTGCGGAACACATTCTGCCAGTCTGTGATGTACTTCCAGACACCTGTGAACTCATTGAAGTTTACACCAGACTTGTTTTCTCGGTCAATCATAGAAATGATTGACCTAACTGTCACTGGATTAAACGGGGTCCATGTGCCATTGGTTAGTGCTTGCTGAAGCTCATTGTCTGAAACTACTCCACTTCTGTCTTTATCAACACCCTGGAAGACTTTCCACAGGAAGCTCTGGTCTGGCTGCCGGGCGCCCGCAGCAGGGCTGGGACCTGGCCAGCTATAGGAGTAGGCGGCCATGACAGATGCAACTTCATGTAGTTCCTACAGCTCCTCTTCCGCGTCTTGAAGCAGCACGACTTCTTAGGAACGCCTGGAGTCTCTTTTCTAAAGAACGCCAGGTCTTCCTCACCTGAACCATCATCTCTCATCTGCTACCAATATGTCCGTCAGCCAAAGTTTGGCTCATACTACCCAGTTCTAAGTTTTGTGGCTGGGGTCTGCAGTGTGCCCTGGGCCCTGGGTGGGTGAACGGAATATAGGCAGCCTGGTCCATGGAACCACACTCTGGAGACTCCTAATCTTCACGGTTTGGCCATTCAGGCACTTTTGGGTTCTTGGTCTCCTCCCCATTGGTGGAGGAAGCTTCCGTAATATGAGAGTTAAGAGCTAGGAATAGCTGGGTAAGGTGGCACACGCCTTTAATTCCCAGAACTCCGAGAGACATATGCATGATTCCCTTTTACATGTTACATTGGTGCCTAGGGCAGTCAAGTTTAGAGTCAAAGAGTAAAATGGGGGCTATTAGGCCAATGGGGAGGGGAGACTAGAATTTATTGCTAGTCTGTGGACTGTGATATTTGGTCTTGATTGTTAACAACTTGATGAGGTTTTATAGTCAACAATCTTCTGAAGTCCTCCCTCCCTCCCACCAATTCTAGAGGAGTAGCTTTGCACAACAAATCCCTCCCAGTAGACCCAATAGTATTCAAGGTGTCTGTGGCAGATAGGGATGCTATTCGGAGCCCTTGTCAGGCCCCCATCAATGAATCACAGCAGAGGTCTTTCAGCTTCTAGAGAAAGGCCCTGCTGTCATCTGCACACAATATCTTCCTTTGAGAGACAGATGTTGGCCTGCATTTGGCCTTGAGTGAAAGAACTGGACAAGTGACAAGTGGGTCAGCAAGTTTTTGTCATGCAACGCGTAGCTGCCCTCATGAGGCAGAATTATTATATTGACCCTTCCCAAACCATAAGGAATGGATATCAACGCCCATTGTCTTAAGCATAAAATTTAAGTATATCAGGTCCAATAAAATGTCCTGAAGTGCACAAACAGTTTCACACACGCCAGAAAGCTGCCTAACTGTGGTAGCTTCATACCTTTGTACAACAGCTTTGCATGCTCAACATGTTCGCCTATGAGCCCCCATAGGGTGCCCCCTGGGTTTCAGTGTAACGGGTGAAGAAGGGGGAGGAAGGACTGGCTTTGTTTTATAAATGGTTTTTATATGCTATCAGGTACCTGCGGAATGAAACAACTGTAGCTTCCCACCCTCTTTCTGAGAGATCCTTGAAGGACAAAAATGAAGGAAATGTCAAGAGTTAAAACTCCCTCTGAACAAATGCAGCATGGTTGTACATTTTGCTTGGAAGGAAAGGGGATCAGATGTGCTGCTACACTGATTTATGAGCTGGAGCCAGTGATTTGAGTGGGTGATCATGAACTTCGAGGAACAAGTTTAGAAAACTGGTGAGAAGGCACTTGGGGAAGGGGTGTATGGATGAATCTCTCCATGTGGATGAAGGGTATGAAGATAATTATGTCCCATATAAACACTCACCAAAAGGTGACTTCAGCAGAGGGCTTCAATAATCGAATAGATAGGATGACCCATTCTTTGAATAGTAGGCACCCTCTTTCCCTGCCTATCCTTGTCATTACCTAATGGGCCTGTGAACAAAGTGACCACGTTGGCAAGGGTAGAGGTTATACGTGGGCTCAACAATATGGACTTGGCGCGGGGACGTGGCCGGGGGGCACCAAAGGGGCTGAGGGCGGCGGGCGACGACGGCCGTTGCCAAGTGGGTCCAAATCTGCCAGCAACAGAAACCAGCACTGAATACCCACTAAGGTACAATTTCTGGGGTGATCAGGTAGTGACCTGATACTGGGTAGACTACATTGGACCACTTCCATCATGGAGAGGATGGTGTTTTGTCCTTACAGGAATGGATGCTTATTCTGGTTATGGGTTTTCCTTTCCTGCATGTAAGGCTTCTGCCAAAACTACCATACAGAGACTTACAGAATGTTGCCTTATACACTGTCATGGCATTCTACACAGCATTTTCTGACCAAGGAACTTACTTTGCAGCCAAAGAAGTGTGGCAGTGGGCTCATGCTCACAGAATTCACTGCTCTTACCATGTTCCTTCCCTTCTTGAAGTAGCTGATTTGATGGGATAATGGAATGACCATTTGAAGACTCAGTTAAAGCACTGACTAGGTGGCAATAGCCTAGAAGGCTGGAGCTAAGGTTCTCTAGAAGGCTATGGATGTTCTCAATCAGAATGTAATATATGGTACAGATTCCCCCATAGTCAGAATTCACAGGTCCAGGAATCAAGGGAAGTGAATGGAATGGTACCACTATCACCATCACCCCTAGTGATCCACTAGCAAATTTTGCTTCCTGTGTCTGTGACCGTATGCTTAGAAGTCCCTTGATCCAGAAGGTAAGGAGTGCTTCTGTGCAAGAGACAATAACAAAGACGCATTGAACTGGAAGCTAAGCCTTTCCCCTGGCTTCTTTGGGCTCCTGATGCCCTGGAATCAGTAAGCTAAGAAAGGAATCACAGTGGTATTAGGAGGGGTGATTGATCCAGACTATCAGAGAGAAATTGAACTGCTATTCCACAATGGATGTAAGGAAAAGAACGTCTGGTGTGGGCAGAACTCCTTTTGGGGTATGCATAGTTACTTTTCTCATGTTCTGGGTGGACCAAATACCTTACAAAAGCAATTTAAGGGAGTAAGGGTTTATTGTAACTCAGTTTAAGGGCACAATGAATCATGGTAGAGTGACAGCAGGAGCCTAAGACAACTGGCCGCAGTGTGTCTATGGTCAGGAAGAAGAGAGAGATGAATGCGGGCACTCAGCTTTCCTTTGATTCCTTTAATTCAGGTCCTGGGGCCCCAATGCACAGAATATGCTTCCCTCACTAAGTCTTCTGAAAACATCCTCAAAGACAAATATGGGAGGGGTTGTGTCCTGGGGTGATTCTAAATCCATTCAAACTGACAATGAAGATTAGTGATCTCTTAGAATTGTCTTATCTTGTGGTTAAGTCAGTAGGAAACCAGAGCTCAATCTAGGCATGACGATAAATGGCCCAGACCCTTCAGGGATGAAGGAATGGGTCATTCCTCCGGGGAAAGAGCCAAGACTTGCTGAGGTGCTTGCTGAGAGTGGAGGGAATACGGAATGAGGAGTAACAAGTAGCTATAAATGCCAACTAAGGGTCAGCATGACCAGTCCACAGAAAGAATGACTTTAAATTGGACACAGATATTTTCTAATTTTGTTAGAATTTGTTTGTATATATAATGTGATATGATATATATATATATATATATATAGCACATATTATAGGACCAGGGGCTGAGTTTTTATTTTCCTCCTGATTCTTTCCATCAGATAACATAGACATGATTAAATCATTTTTTAATTAATATGTAGTTAATCAATAGTGCTATAATGTTGAGAGTTATGGGATATTAAAATAGTAAGCATTTCTCAAGAGAATCTACCATCTATTCTGAGAAGTAGGGTATTTTCTGATGTACTTGGGGGAGATAATTGTATCACATTAGGTGGAATTTTTACCTTGTTATTGCTTTTATTTGGAATGGAAGCAGGACATAAAGAGATGGATTTCAGTGTCAAGTTGCTGGACAGTAGACTTGTGACAGCTGTCTTTATTGTCAATTTGACAGTTTTGTTTTTTTTTTAAAAAATCACCTGGGAGTCACCCTTCTGAGCCTGTCTGTAAGGAAATTTCCAGAGAGGATTAATTAAGGGTAGGAGGCCCGTCCTCAAAGTGGGTAGCACCTTCTAATGGGCACCCCAGATATGAAGAGGTATGAGAATAAAACAGCACGGGACTGTCTTTGCTCCCACTTTCTGAATGAGTATATCTACCATTGCTGTCACCATCTGCCATCCT
The DNA here is from genome assembly GCA_009823505.1 of Rhizomys pruinosus. NCBI lineage: Eukaryota > Metazoa > Chordata > Mammalia > Rodentia > Spalacidae > Rhizomys > Rhizomys pruinosus. Next base: position 1,595,158 of record VZQC01013236.1, on the reverse strand, counting down.
CACAGACATTAGATTATCGCTTCTTCAGTCTTCCAACATGATTTCGGTAACAGTGACTCTCCAAGGAGTTTCCAGGCTGTCAGCATTGATCAGGACTGCTCAGGCATCCTAGGTTTGTGGACTGAGTAGCTACGGGAATTTCAGCCTCCGGATGCGATAGGCATTGTTGGTTTACAAACTACTAGCCCTGTCATGTAAGGCAATCTAAGGCAATTCCCTTCTTATTGCACACAACACATTCCGCAAACAAACACAACAAAACACACACATACAAAACACACACACACACACACACACATGTTCTATTGTTTTCTATTCTCTATAGAACATTCTTAATATATAAGTACTGAGTTTCTGTTTGGAATGGTGAAAATTTTCTGCAAATGAATAGAGGTGGTGGTTATATAACACTGTGAAGATACTTGATGTCAGTGAACTTTTCACTTAAACATGGTTAAAATGGTAAATAATATGCTATGTGTAGCTCAATAAAGATGCATTGTAAGACCTGTGATTTTATTAATTATACTCAGAATGTTGTACAACCATCACCAGCTGTTGCAGACTCCTGAATGTACCATAGCACAGAGCTGTGGGAAACAGATGTGCCAATTTTGCTTGGATCCTCAGTTGACCTAGAATAGCTGTCCTTCCCTCCAGAAAACTGGGTGAGGTAGGAGCTGCCAAACTCACCAGAAGAGACCTTTAATACAGGCCTCTGCCTTACACCGGCTGCCTGGCTCAGCTCCTGTCTCCTGAGCAGGGGCTGGAACTGGGAAGATATGATCGTTTGGCTTTCCACCCAGGATTCAGCTCTTCCATATGGGGCTAAGGGAGGTGGAGCTTGCCTCTTGGCTAGCTGAGGTCATCTTCGTCTAACATGGAAGCGACAGGTGAAAGGGGAACCAAGCCCCTGCCTCAAGTTCCATAGCCCTCCCAACTTATTCTTGTTGCGGATGGAATTTATGTTGAAAAAAAAAAAACAACTAATTCGGGTGTGGTGGGCACATGCCTTTTAATTCCAGCACTAGGGAGGCAGAGGCAATGCAGGTCTCCTTTGAGTTCAAGGCCCAGCTGGTCTACATAGGGAGTTCTAGAACACTTGAGGCAATAGAGAGACCCTGTCTCAAAAAGACACTGGTACTTTTTTTTGGTCTTTTTGAGACAGGGTCTCTCTATTGCCTCAGCTGTTCTAGAACTCCCTATGTAGACCAGGCTGGCCTTGAACTCACAGAGACCTGCCTGCCTCTGCCTCCCTAGTGCTGGAATTAAAGGCATGTGCCACCACACCCGACTTAAGTTGTTTTTTTTTTTTCAACAAAATCCATAGCAACAAGAATAGTGGGAGGCTATGGAAATGAGGCAGGGGCTGTTCCCCTTTCACCTGTCGGCTCCATGTTAGAGAAGATGACTCCAGCTAGCCAAGAGGCAGCTCCCACCTCCCTAGCCCCATATGGAAGAGCTGAATCCTGGGTGGAAAGCCAAACGATCATATCTTCCCAGTTCCAGCCCCTGCTCAGGAGACAGGAGCTGAGCCAGGCAGCCGGTGTAAGGCAGAGGCCTGTATTAAAGGTCTCTTCTGGTGAGTTTGGCAGCTCCTACCTCACCCAGTTTTCTGGAGGGAAGGACAGCTATTCTAGGTCAACTGAGGATCCAAGCAAAATTGGCACATCTGTTTCCCACAGCTCTGTGCTATGGTACATTCAGGAGTCTGCAACAGCTGGTGATGGTTGTACAACATTCTGAGTATAATTAATAAAATCACAGGTCTTACAATGCATCTTTATTGAGCTACACATAGCATATTATTTACCATTTTAACCATGTTTAAGTGAAAAGTTCACTGACATCAAGTATCTTCACAGTGTTATATAACCACCACCTCTATTCATTTGCAGAAAATTTTCACCATTCCAAACAGAAACTCAGTACTTATATATTAAGAATGATTCTCTAGAGAAATAGAAACAATAGAACAGTGTGTGTGTGTGTGTGTGTGTGTGTGTGTATGTGTGTGTGTGTGTTTGCGAATGTGTGTGTGCAATAAGAAGGGATTGATTAGATTGCCTTACATGACAAGGGCTAGGTAGTTGGTAAACCAACAATGCCTATCTGCATCCTGGAGGCTGAGAACTCAGTAGCTACTCAGTCCACAAACCTAGGATGCCTGAGCAGTCCTGATCAATGCTGACAGCCTGGAAACTCCTTGGAGAGTCACTGTTACCGAAATCATGTTGGAAGACTGAAGAAGCGATAATCTAATGTCTGTGAGGATGGCAGATGGTGACAGCAATGGTAGATATACTCATTCAGAAAGTGGGAGCAAAGACAGTCCCGTGCTGTTTTATTCTCATACCTCTTCATATCTGGGGTGCCCATTAGAAGGTGCTACCCACTTTGAGGACGGGCCTCCTACCCTTAATTAATCCTCTCTGGAAATTTCCTTACAGACAGGCTCAGAAGGGTGACTCCCAGGTGATTTAAAAAAAAACAAAACTGTCAAATTGACAATAAAGACAGCTGTCACAAGTCTACTGTCCAGCAACTTGACACTGAAATCCATCTCTTTATGTCCTGCTTCCATTCCAAATAAAAGCAATAACAAGGTAAAAATTCCACCTAATGTGATACAATTATCTCCCCCAAGTACATCAGAAAATACCCTACTTCTCAGAATAGATGGTAGATTCTCTTGAGAAATGCTTACTATTTTAATATCCCATAACTCAACATATAACAATATTGATTAACTACATTTAAATACTAATATTGATTTAATCAATGTTATGTTATATGATGAAAGAATCAGAGAGGAAATAAAACACAGATACCTGCCTAATATATGTGTATATATATATATATATATATATATATACATTATATATACAAACAAATTCTAACAAAATTAGAAAATATCTGTGTCCAATTTAAAGTCATTCTTTCTGTGACTGGTCATGTGACCTTAGTTGGCATTTATAGCTACTTGTTACTCCTCATTCCGTATTCCCTCCACTCTCAGCAAGCACTCTCGGTAACATCTCTTTTCTTCATTCCTGAAGGGTCTGGGCCATTTATCGTCATGCCTAGATTGAGCTCTGGTTTCCTACTGACTTAACCACAAGATAAGACAATTCTAAGAGATCACTAATCTTCATTGTCAGTTTGACTGGATTTAAAGTCACCCAGGACACAACCCTCCCAGATTTGTCTGTGAGGCTGTTTTCAGAGAGACTTAAGTGAGGGAAGCATTATTCTGTGCATTGGGGCCCAGGACTGAATTAAAAGGAACAAAGGAAGCTGAGTGCCCGCATTCATCTCTCTCTTCTTCCTGACCATAGACACACTGCGGCCAGTTGTCTTAGGCTCCTGCTGTCACTCTACCATGATTCATTGTGCCCTTAAACTGAGTTACAATAAACCCTTCCTCCCTTAAATTGCTCCTTGCTAGGTATTTGGTCACAGAAATGAGAAAAGTAACTAATGCATACCCCAAAGGACGTTCTGCACACCAGACGTTCTTTTCCTTACATCCATTGTGGAATAGCAGTTCAATTTCTCTCTGATAGTCTGGATCAATCACCCCTCTTAACACTGTGATTCCTTTCTTAGCTTACTGATTCCAGGGCATCAGGAGCCCAAAGAAGCCAGGGGAAAGGCTTAGCTTCCAGTTCAATGGGATCTTTGTTATGTCTCTTGACAGAAGCACTCCTACCTCTGGATCCAAGACTTCTAAGCATAAGGTCACAGAAACAGGAAGCAGAAATTTTGCTAGTGGATCACTAGGGGTGATGGTGATAGTGGTACCATTCCATTCACTTCCCTTGATTCCTGGACCTGTGAATTCTGACTATGGGGGAATCTGTACCATATATTACATTCTGATTGAGAACATCCATAGCCTTCTAGAGAACCTTAGCTCCAGCCTTCTAGGCTATTGCCACCTAGTCAGTGCTTTAACTGAGTCTTCAAATGGTCATTCCATTATCCCATCAAATCAGCTACTTCAAGAAGGGAAGGAACATGGTAAGAGCAGTGAATTCTGTGAGCATGAGCCCACTGCCACACTTCTTTGGCTGCAAAGTGAGTTCTTTGCTCAGAAGCAATACTGTATGGAATGCCATGACAGTGGATAAGGCATCTGTAAGTCCATGGATGGTAGTTCAGGCAGAAGCCTTACATGCAGGAAAGGAAAACCCATACCCACAACCAGTGTCTATTTTGGCAAGAACAGCTGGTGTCCTTTCCATTGTAGACGTGGTCCAATGTAGTCTACCCAGTATCAGGTCACTACCTGATCACCCCAGAAATTGTACCTTAGTGGGTATTCAGTGCTGGTTTCTGTTGCTGGCAGATTTGACACTTGGCAGCAGTCATAGCCAGGTCAGCTTTGGGGAGTGGAAGTCCATATTGCTGAGCCCACGTATAACCTCTACCCTTGCCAACGTGGTCACTTTGTTCACAGGCCCATTAGGTAATGACAAGGATAGGCAGGGAAAGAGGGTGCCTACTATTCAAAGAATGGGTCATCCTATCTATTCGATTATTGAAGCCCTCTGCTGAAGTCACCTTTTGGTGAGTGTTTATATGGGACATAATTATCTTCATACCCTTCATCCACATGGAGAGATTCATCCATACACCCCTTCCCCAAGTGCCTTCTCACCAGTTTTCTAAACTTGTTCCTCGAAGTTCATGATCACCCACTCAAATCACTGGCTCCAGCTCATAAATCAGTGTAGCAGCACATCTGATCCCCTTTCCTTCCAAGCAAAATGTACAACCATGTGCATTGTTCAGAGTTTTACCTATTGACATTTCCTTCATTTTTGTCCTTCAAGGATCTCTCAGAAAGAGGGTGGGAAGCTACAGTTGTTCATTCGCAGGTACCTGCATAGCATATAAAACCATTTATAAACAAAGCCCTAGTCTTCTCTTCTTCAGTTAACTGATAACAGGGGCACCCTATGGGGCCATAGGAACATGCTTGAGCATGCAAGCTGTTGTAGCAAAGGTATGAGCTACACAGTTAGGCCGCTTCTGCGTGTAACCTGTTTGTGCCTTCAGGACATACTTGGACCTGATATCACTTAAATTTTATGTTAGACAATGGCTGTTGATATCCATCCTTATGGTGTGGAGGGTCAAATAATAATCTGCCTCATGATGGGCAGCTAAGGTTTGCATGACAACTTGATGACCCACTGTCAAGTGTCCAGTTTCCACTAAGGCCAAATGCAGGCCAACATCTGTCTCTCAAAGGAAGATATTGTGTGCAGATGACAGCAGGGCCTTTCTCTAGAAGCTGAAAGACCTCTGCTGTGATTCATTGATGGGGGCCTGACAAGGGCTCCGAATAGCATCCCTATCTGCCACAGACACCTTGAATACTATTGGGTCTACTGGGAGGGATTTGTTGTGCAAAGCTACTCCTCTAGAATTGGTGGGGGGAGGGAGAGTTCAGAAGATGTGACTATAAACCTCATCAAGTTAACAATCAAGACCAAATATCACAGTCCACAGACTAGCAATAAATTCTAGTCTCCCCTCCCCATTGGCCTAATAGCCCCCATTTTACTCTTTGACTCTAAACTTGACTGCCCTAGGCACCTACTTTATGTAAAAGGAATCATGCAATATGTCCTGGGTATCTGGGATTAAAGGCGAGTGCCACCATACCCAGCTATTAACTAGCTCTTAACTCTCATTAAGGAAGCTCCTCCACGCAATGGGAGACCAAGAACCCAAAAGTGCCTGAATGGTAAAACCTCGAAGATTAGGAGTCTACAGAGTGTGGTTCCATGGACAGGCTGCCTATATTCAGCTTCACCCACCCAGGGCCCAGGGAACATTGCAGACCCAGCACAGAACTGTAGAAATGGGTAGTAGAGCCCAAACTTTGGCTGAGGAAATATTGGTAGCAGATGATGGTCAGGTGAGGAAGACCTGGCGTTCTTTAGAAAAGAGACTCCAGGCGTTCCTAAGAAGTCGTGCTGCTTCAAGACGCGGAAGAGGAGCTGTAGGAACTACATGAAGTTGCATCTGTCATGGCCGCCTACTCCTATAGCTGGCCAGGTCCCAGCCCTGCTGCGGGCGCCCGGCAGCCAGACCAGAGCTTCCTGTGGAAAGTCTTCCAGGGTGTTGATAAAGACAGAAGTGGAGTAGTTTCAGACAATGAGCTTCAGCAAGCACTAACCAATGGCACATGGACCCCGTTTAATCCAGTGACAGTTAGGTCAATCATTTCTATGATTGACCGAGAAAACAAGTCTGGTGTAAACTTCAATGAGTTCACAGGTGTCTGGAAGTACATCACAGACTGGCAGAATGTGTTCCGCACCTACGACAGGGACAACTCAGGGATGATCGACAAGAACGAACTCAAGCAAGCACTCTCAGGTTTTGGCTACCGGCTCTCTGATCAGTTCCACGACATCCTCATCTGCAAATGTGACAGGCAAGGACAGTGGCAGATTACATTTGATGACTTCATCCAAGGCTGCATCATCTTGGAGAGGCTGACAGACATATTCAGACGCTATGACACAGATCAAGATGGCTGCATTCAGGTGTCTTACGAGCAGTAACTCTCCATGGTCTTCAGCATCGTATAACCAGCCCTTGTGAACAGCAAGCACAGCATGGAAAAGACTGAAAATGCCAAATCTGTGATGAAACGAGACACAAATGCAGGTGGATACTGTTCTTCCTGTAAACCGTATAATTAATACTTGGGACCAAGCTGTACATATGTGAATAAGCTGGTTAGTAGTTTTTATAGTGGTAACCGTAGCACATTGTTATAATACAAACCTTGGGTTTGGTGACTGATGTACCTATTAGTGGTTCAGGAATCTGCTTGCAAACAGTATATCATGTCCTTTCTAAATGTCTCTAACTGTGTAGTTAAAATGCTTTAATTAGCTAATAGGACTTTAAAATAATACAAAATTTGCACAGAAGCCTTTTCATGTGCCTTACTTTTAAAAAAAACCTTTATTGTATTCATTGTAATCTGCATCATAAGCAATAAAATGATGATAAAAAAGAAAAAGAAAAAGAAACTCCAGATAAGCTAACTGGAGCTCAGGGGAGGAGCTGGCACTGAGGAGTCGGGGGTAGGGGGGTGTAATTTGGCACAATGGAGGGTACCAAGGGAGAAGTGGGTATAATGGCAATTAAGACTGACTGGAAAATTACGTATGAAACATATAAAAAATATTTCATTTATAGTTGGGCGTGATGGTATATGCCTTTAATCCCAGCAATAGGGAGGCAGAGACAAGTGGAGCTCTGAGTTCAAGGCCAGTTGGGGCTAAAGGGAGACCTTGTCTCAAAAAAAAGGCCAAAAATAATATTCCTTCATAGAATCATCAAGATAACAGAAATATAACCTACATACCTCTCTGGGGCCTCCAGTTTCTACTTAGAAGGAAACAGCTTCAATTCATGTTTTATTTTCTATTTTTATTTTTTTATTTTATGTGCATGAGTATTATGCCTGCATGTAAGTAAGTATACCTATGTCATGCAGTACCCACAGAGGTGAGAAGGGGACATCAGATCCCCTAGAACCAGAGTCATGCACAGTTGTTAGCCAACATGTGGGTATTGGGATTTGAACCTGGGTCTTCTGCAAGAGCAACCAGTGCTCTTAACTCTGGAGCCAACACTCCAGCCCCTGCCTGTTTAATTGTTAATGCAGAGATTCATATTTAAATTTACATGGTTAAAATAAATAAATAAATTTACATGGTTTTTTTCTCATGAACATAAAAATAGAAAATAAAACATGAACTGAAGCTGTTTCCTTCTAAGTAGAAACTGGAGGCCCCTGTGAGGGATGTGGGTTTTATTTCTGTTACCTTGATGATTCTGTGAAGGACAAGGATCTTACTTAAGTCTTGATTAGAGGGCTCTTAATTCCAGTTGATGGCTTTTTCCTGTTTTATTAATGTATTTTCTTTTTTTTTTTTTTTTACCTTTGATCCTGTATTTTCACTTGGCCCTATATTACATGGTGGCTTAATAACTAGGGACTGCTCCTTTGGCTGATCTTAATTAAACTCATAGCAAAGAGAGTGAGGGTGAGACCTTTCTGGGACTTATCTGGAAAGTATAGGCCAGCACTATATCTCCCATTGTCCTGAGGGACTGGGGTGATTCATGATGCAGCCAGTTGTAAGAATTATATATCCCCTTTGTCCAAGCTTACACCTTTTTTTTTTTTTTTGTATGTGTATGAATGTACTGTCTGCATGCAGGTCTGTGCACCCGTGTCGTGCAATGCCGCGGAGGTCAGAAGAGGGTCTCGGATTCCCCTGGAACTGGAGTTCTCCTGGAATTGGAGTTACAGACGGTTCTTAGCCGCCATGTGGGTGCTGGGGATCGAACCCGGGTCCTCTGCAAGAGCGTCGGTGCTCTTAACCGCTAGGCTATCTCTCCAGCCCCCAAAGCTTACACCTTTTAACTATAAAAACTTCACTTCAAGAAGCAAGCAAAGGTGGGGGGTGGGGAACCCATGTGGCTTTTTTTTATTATTGTTTAGAGAAAAGAACCAATGTGGCAAACTTAGAGTTATCACCGTCATTCAGAATTCAAAGCCTATATTTAACCACTAAAAATATGGAGCAATATTCTTCCACCAAGACCTTGATTTTTAGTCCCAAATTTATAAACAGATCTGGAGCATTTGTCAGCTCTTATTTTCATTTGAAGTCAAGAGATTGACAACTTCATTTACTCAGCAAATGAATGTTTATTGAACACCTGCTGGATGACGGGTCCTGTGCTTAGGAGACTCTGAAAATTCCAAAATGAGCATGATGGGCGATGGGCACAGTCACTGTCTTAAAAGACCCGACAGTATGACAAAGTCATTGTAAGTAAGCCATTCTATATAAAGGCCATTGAAAGAACTTCTCTTATAAAGAACAGCACCTTGGCTCTATGGAAAGTTTCCAAGTTATAAGCATAAGAACCAAGTTCCCTATAGGATGCTAGAATTCTATTTCTATAAATTAACTAGACATAGTATTAACAGCTACTACAACAATTACTTTGACACCTTAGTAGGATTGACAGAGGCAGCCAATCTAAAGCCTTCTTTTCTCTGAATTTTACATGGTTCCTGACACTAGAAATTTCATTTCTGAGGCTTTGTAAGGCAATAGAGGAGTAGGAATTAAGTGCTAAGTATTCACAGACCATATAACATGGTTCAAGAAGGGATTGTAAAAGAATCAAATGTTACATTTACTTATTTCTAACATTTCACTTTGGGACTGGAGAGATGGCTCATCAGTTAAGAGCACTCGCTGCTCTTCTAGAGGAACCAGGTTCAGTTCCCGGCACCCCCACATGGTAGCTGACAAGCACCTGTAACTCCAGTTCTAGAGGATTTGATGCCCTCTTCTGGCCTCCACAGGCATGAGACACAAGCATGGTGCATACATGTAGGCAAAACACTCTTTTATTTTATTTTATTTTTTTTTGGTCTTTTTGAGACAGGGTCTCCCTGTAGCTCTGGCTGTCCTGGAACTCACTCTGTAGACCAAGCTGGCCTCGAACTCACAGAGATCCGAGTGCCTCTGCCTCCCAAGTGCTAGGATTAAAGGCATGCGTCACTATGCCCGGCATTTATTTATTTCTGTATGTGTATGAATGTACTGTCTGCATGCAAGTTTGTGCACCCGTGTCGTGCAATGCCGCGGAGGTCAGAAGAGGGTGTCGGATTCCCCTGGAACTGGAGTTCTCCTGGAATTGGAGTTTCAGAAGGTTCTTGGCCGCCATGTGGGTGCTGGGGATCGAACCTGGGTCCTCTATAAGAGCGGTCGGGCACTCTTAACCGCTAGGCTATCTCTCCAGCCCCTCGTTTTGATTTTTAAGGAGCTCAGAAAGGTCCCTGAGCTTGCAGAGCTATTTGTCTGAAGATATAGTTGTTTAGTGAGACTTTTTCTTCTTATTTCTCACCCCAGCAAACTTGTCGAGCATTAACAAACAAGACCTGGTTCTCTGTATCAATTCTGGGATCCATATTCAAGCTTGCATTTGAAGTCACATTCTCTTTTCAGTTCCCTCAAGTGGCTGTGGGCTCTGCAGAGTTCAGAGGTTTTAGTGAAAGAACGTGGCGCTTGTGTCAAGGCAGACTCCTTGTGGATTTGAGCTCTGCCACGTCTTAGCTGTGAACAACACATGACTTTATTTCTGAGCCAGTTTCCCTCTTACAATCTAGAGATGATGCAGGTTGGTAATGACAGGCACATTCCTGAGCTCTGGTCTTGGCTCTATCTCATGCTAGATATCAATGCTGGGCAGTGATGCTTGCTCTAACGGCCTCAGTTTCCTTACCTGGAAGACTGGGAGTTATATAGTATCTACTTTGTGGTGTTGTGAGATTGAAATGGGCTAATTAATAGCTGTTAATACATAAAACAAAAGAAACACTGGATATGTGATAGCTCTTATTGTACTTACTGCCTTGACCACATAGGAATAGGCCAGAGAAGGGCAGGACAACACAGACTATCCTTTAAACCTATGCAGCCTCCCATCCCAGCCTGAGGTCCCGGAACTGATTTAATCTCAAGTATGAGATCATTCTTCTCCCTACAGCAGATCACTCCTCTGAATGACAGCAACACAAGCCTCTCAGTGTCACAAACCTATTGAGCTCTAGGAGATGGATATCTGGCTGCAACTGGTGGGCATTTGCATTCATTCCCTTCCTGAGGATCTGCATCAAAGGGCATCTGCAGGGAGAGCATCTCTCCAGCTGGGACAGACAATCAAGCAGAATGGCAGGGCCAGGTGCTCTTGCAGATACTCCCGCCAGCACCAAATACCAGAGCATTAATGCAGCCTCAGAGAAAGTCCCCAGTAGCTGCTGTTTCCAGTACTTTTGGTGGGGATGACTCTTAACTTTTAGAAAGAAAGAACAAATTTAGCAGGCAGATAGATAGTAGAGACTCTTGAGGTTTTTATTGGGCAAGGCAAACACCTGAGTTATACATTAGGCTTGTGAGGTGGTATAAATCACAATGTTTTTGAAACAACAATTCTCCATTCATTAGGAGACCATGAAATCAAGTGGACCTTGAGCAGTATTTTCCCCAAACAGCATAGACTATGGTAGGAAATACCAGACAGTGTCATGCATAGTAAAGCCCAGTGCTCTTGGTTGGCCGGACTGCATTGTCAATGTTTTTCTTACTGTTGGTTGTAGTCACAGTAGTTTGAAGTCACTTAAACACTGGATGCATGCAAGTACACATGTGGTTTTTATTGAAACAAGCAAAACCCCATCTAGGACTGAAGAACTATATGACAATAAAGGAAATCCAAGCTGTTCAATCAATGTCTTCCATTCATAGTGTGTAGTTTTACATCTTTGTACAAAGTCGAGAGAGAGAGAGAGAGAGAGAGAGAGAGAGAGAGAGAGAGAGAAATTGATTCTCAAGGACTTTGGGCAGTTTCTGTCCTGATAACTGGACCTGTGTTTCTGAGAGAGAAAATTCAGATAACGGATTCAGCTCTTCTGGGTCCCAGATGGTGGGAAGGTTGCTTTTCATCTCAAGAAGAGTAAAGGCCAGATCTTTTCTGGCTTTTGATTCTCTTCTAAAAAAAAATTTATTGTTTTTATTTTATGTGTATGGTGCATTGCCTGGACGTATGTAAGTCTACCCATGTTGTACAATAACTACAGAGGTCAGAAAAGGATGTTGGGGGCCCTGGAAATGAAGTTACAAATGGCTGTTAGATGCCATGCAGGTCTGGGAAGCAAACCCAGGTCCTCTGCAAGAGCAGCCAGTGCTCTTCACCTCTGACACATCTCTCTAGCCCACTTTTGGTTCTCTTACAGTGCCACAGAGTTGGGGAACTTTTATTGACATGAAATCTATGTAGGACACAGTGAAAGGCTTATTGAAATGGTTGGATTCTAATGTTATCTAACTCACTCATAATATCTTCAGGTATTTTCTCTGAGCTTCCATGAAGTACTCATTGTTTGATGAGTACAGTGAATTCTTCAAGAAGCTGGCAGTGGATAGAGGCTTCAGGACTTAGATGATAAGCAAGGATTTGGCAGATGATGGGTAAAAAGGTAATTCCTATAGATTAGTGCTAGATTATGGCTAGAAAGCCTGGGCTCAACAATTCCAATTCTAAGAGTTCGTTATATGCTTTTACATGCACCTGCGCACAGATGGCTGTAACATGTGCAATTTGAAGATGTTTTAAAATCCCAAAGTAGGGGCTGGAGAGATAGCCTAGTGGTTGAGAGCTCAGACTGCTCTTGCAGAGGACCCGGGTTCGATCCCCAGCACCCACATGGCGGCTGAGAACTGTCTGTAACTCCAATTCCAGGAGAACTCCAGTTCCAGGGGAATCTGAGACCCTCTTCTGACCTCCGCGGCATTGCACGACATGGGTGCACAGACCTACATGCAGACAGTACATTCATACACATACAAAAATAAATAAAATAAAAAAAATCCCAAAGTAATCTAAATGTCCATCTCTGGGAGATTGCCTAAATAAATCATGATGTTTACTGTCATAATTTAGATCCAGAATATTCCCCAAAGGTCTGCTTGTTAATGGGTTACTCTTAACCCAAGGAACTAGTAGGAGGTTAGAACCTTTAAGTGGTGGGGCCTAGTGGGACAACTTAGGTCACAGTCAGGGAAATACATCCCTGAAGGAGGTGGTGAGACTCCAGCCCTCCCCTGCTTCTTCCTTTCACATCTCAGCCATGAGGTGGGAGATGGGTTTGCCCTGTGCTGCCACCATTATGTGCTGCCACAGCCCCAGACAGTAGTGCCAGTCAGTGTGGACTGAAACCCCCATACTGTGATCCAAAACCATCTTTTGTCTTTATATGCTGATTTTTTTTTCAGATATTTGTTTCAGAAACAGAAAGCTGACTAGTATAGTACCTCTGTTCAGTGAAACACTATATATTATACCATATGTAGAAAGCTTATATGGATTTTCCACATGGAAAACAGTAAAAAAAATTATTTGTGTACTGAACAGAATGGACTCAGAGGGGAAAGATCAAACTGCTAATTATTTTTTAAAAGTTAATTATTTTTATGTATATGAGTTTATTGCCTGCAAGGGCACCTGTGTTGTGCAGATGTCAGAAGAAGGTGTTGGATCCCCTGGAACTTGAGTTATAGGTGGTTGTTAGTTGTCATGTGGATGCTGGGAATGGAACCTGGCTCCTCTGCACAAGCAGCCAGTGCTGTTAACTGCTGAACCATCTCTCCAGTCCCCAAACTGCTATAATTTTCAAAAAGAGTAATTATGACTCTGCTTTGCAAACTCCCATAGGGTTGCTGAAGACTGCATTAGAACTCAGCTTCGTAAGACCACTTCTTTCCCTTCTGTTCCACAGGTGTTACATTATTTACACTGTAGTTCTATGGGTCAGGAATTCTGGAGTGGATGACCTTATGATCTGTTGGTCAAGATGTCCCCTGTGTCTATTTCCACCATACCAGGTAGAGAGTGGAAGGAAGTATGTTTGGTGAAGGCAGATGGCTATGCCTACCATGCTTGGTTCCAGAAGATGCTGAGAACACTGTTAAGGAGGACGCGGCCATTCAACGTCTTAGAAAAGGTTGTAATTTCTAAGTCAGCCTCCAGGAAGGAAGTTCTATGGCCCTGCTCAGGCCCCCCTCTGGTGTGGCTGACTCTGTTTTTCCTCGTTATTTCTACTCTGGGCCCGGAGAATGAGTTTATCATTGTTTCCCCAATATGCATTTTAGATTTACACAGCGATTAATTCCTCTGCCTTTCCCTAATAAGGTAAAGTGATCTCATTCCTATTTTAGAGTTTCTCTTCATCATTCTTGTTAATTTCCTACTTGCATGGGAAAAAAAGTAGAAATGTAGCCAGGAGATTTGAATTGTATCCTTTTAGAATAATTCTTATACATGACCTGATTGGGGTCAGGCAGGATGGCAGTAGGTTTATATAGTCCATCCTCCACTACCATCCGAGCTCCCCACAAACATCTTTTCACAGGCATTTTCTGCATCTTTCTCAGTATGTCTTGCTCATCATTGAAGTAATGAATTTTACTGTGAAAGAGAGTGATGCAAAGGATGGGTTGAGGCCGCTGGTCTTTCTATGGCCATGCAATACAATCCCCATTAAATGTCAAGCCGCCCTACGATATGCGCACAATATGCACACAATGTAACTAAATCTACGTTCCCCACACAAACACCCATTGTCACCCCAATAATATTCTTTTCAAGATAGCTGCAGACTTGGGCGTACTGTACAGCAAACTTCCCATTGACTTCAACTCCTGTCTCACTGGGATTCTAGAGTCTCTTGAGTTTTACTTTGCTATAGGTAAAGGCAGTGAAGAACATTTCTTTGTTTGGAAACAGCGTTTCTTATAAAATTTACCTGATGTCTTTAAATCATTACCTAGACATGCCCCCAAAGAGTCACTCATATAAAAGCTTGGGTCTCCCAGCCCTACCTGCAGCAGAAACTGTCTTTTCTGCATCTGCTGTTCTTAAATCCCTGGACCATAGACTTGGCTTTCCTCACACTCACTCTCGGCACTCCCTTAGATTGTGTTTTACCCTCAGCTCTCTCTGTACCCCTGACCTGGCCTAGCAGTTAGAAAACTACTTTGCAGGGGCTGGAGATATGGCCTAGTGGTTAAGAGTGCCGACCGCTCTTGCAGAGAACCTGGGTTTGATCCCCAGCACCCACATGGCGGCTGAGAACTGTCTTTAACTCCAGTTCCAGGGGAATCCGATGCCCTCTACTGACCTCCACGGCATTGCAAGACACGGGTACACAGACCTACATGCAGACACATACAAAAAATAAAAAATAAAATAAAATAAAGAAAACTACTTTGCTTAGTAAGTACCAAAGCCTGGGTACATCAGTGGATGCCAGCTTGGCCATCATCAGATCTTATGACTTCATTATAGACAGTTGAACAAAGCTGAGCAATGAGTGAGTTTCAAATTTCCAGATGACCGTGAAGCTAAAAGGGCACTCCAATGACAAATCCCGATGGCAAATCCCAGCAGAGAACTCAGCTCATCATGGTAGATGTAATTTCTCAAGAGTCACTACTTCTTTAATAGACTCCATGTCCTTATGGGGCTGAAGATCTCTGCCTGGGAAATTTGGAACTATTTGTGTGTTTTGCCTCATTTCCAAAACATTGCCTAAAGGTCAAAAAATTAAAAAACAATTTTTTTCAGTTTAACTGTGATTCTAATATGTTAGGCAACAGAGATCTCCAAGATGGTATTAGAAGACTCATTAATCAGAAAATTGATCAGGGAATTTTTTCTTTCCTGTTATCATGTTCCTCCTCTCATCCCATGCTTCCATTGCTAGTCCAATATCTGAAGACTTTGACTTTGAATCAATGATTCTCCTTGTATCCCTCCAATGTATATTGTACACTAATGTCCTAGGTGGAAGCTGTATTTTATGGAACTTATCCATAGCGACATCAGGGAGATAACTCTAGCTAGCTTGACCCAGTCAGTTCAGAGCAATGTTGTCTGTTTGAAGCTCTCTGAAAAGCAGAGCCTAACCTAAGTCACATAGAGCACATGTCTGTGTTCTCACATGGGAACAAAAGATAAGATCACAGGAAACATCTATCTAATCCTAACTAAGAAATGCAAAGACAATGCACGGAATACATAGCTTGTAAAATCGTCCTTATTGAAATCTGACTTTAATAGAACATGGCTGTGAGCAGAGAGTAGCTGCATGCATGGCTGTCATCATCACAGCTTGGGAGAAGTTTCTGGTAAAAGTTGAGGATCACTAATAAAAGTTACTTTAGGGGCTGGGAGATGGCTCAGTGGTTAAGAGCACTGGCTACTCTTGCAGAGGACCTGGGTTCAGTTCCCAGCATCTACATGGCAGATAAGAACTGTCTCCAACTCCACTTCTAGGGGATCCAACATCTTCTTCTGACCTCCACTGTAGGACATAGGTGCACTCATATACATGCAAGCAAAACACTCATACACATAAAGTAAAAAATTTTACATAATAGTTAAAAGTCACTTTAAATAAAACAAAGATAGGTAAGAACTCTGAAACATTAAGGAAGAACATAAAAGTGTAAGAAAAAGCATCAAATCAAATACTATGAAGTATATCATAACAGACATGTTGAAAGATGAAACAAAGTATCAGGTGTTCACCTAAAGGGACCATTAAGCATTTTAAAAGGAAATTAACAATTTTTGAGATGAAGTAATGAGAACATTTAGGAATGTTTATGATTATTGATGCCTATATAATAAGTCAAGTATAATTTGTTAAAATGATTCAATATTTCAATTTGAGGTAAATGCATTTGCTTATTGATACTTGATTTGGGGTCACAAGGTAACAGAATTGCATAACTGTTGTTCAAATTGGCACAGAGATTATTGGTATCCTGGCATTGTCACTGGCAGAATACCTCCAAGAAGTCTCATTCTACTAAAAGCAAGCACCTTATAAACTTCTAAGGTCTCTTTTTAATAACATATTATCTCAGAAGCAGGTGAATGAATAAAAGTAAGATAATCAGGGGCTGGAGAGATGGCTCAGCAGTTAAGAGCACTGACTGCTCTTGCAGAGGACCCGGGTTCAATTCCCAGCACTCACATGGTGGCTAAGAACCGTCTTTAACTCCAGTTCCAGGGGAATCCAACACCCTCTTCTGACCTCCGCGGCATTGCATGACACGGATGCACAAACTTACATGCAGACAGTACACTCATACACATAAAATTTTTTTTTAATTTTAAAAAGTAACAATCAACACTTAATTCTAAGCAAAAAAAGGTGGAACTTAATAGCAAAGTAGAGGTGAAGGGAACTTTGGGAGTTATAGTTGTAGTGGATATCTATTGTTCTACAATAATCTGTCATAAATTGCACTCAAATTCTCTCCAGGAACATAATCTTTCTTCCATTACAAGCAGTCTTATACTTACAAATCAGGGTTCCCTGCTTTCCCTTGGTCAAGGAATAAGTATCTGAAGTAAGCCTGGCTATTTGAACTGGGTGTCTTTCTTAGGATTTAGATTAACTCCTGCTGAGTGGACTCCTGGAGCCACCTTAGTCCGATCTGCTTTGCAGCCTGATTCTGGGGCTTACCAGCCATGTGAACTTCCTGGTAGCCTCCCAACAAATTCCATTTTGACTTATCCATAGTCTGCTTCTGTTGCTATGAACCTAATAACCTTATTCTAGATGATATACCTACATATTCCATGTTGCAACAGCTCAGAAGAAAGCAGGGTGTTCTGAGGGATCTACCTGAAATTTCAAATATTCTAGACAGAAATGATATGCTGGTATTGCTAGAACCTATAAGAGCAGGGGCATAAGACTTAAGGAAAAACATGGAAATGGAAAGGAAATAGATTTTTTTTTTTTTTTTTTTTTTTTTTTTTTTTTTTATATTATTATTTTGCATGTGTATGAATGTATTGGTGTATGCAGGTCTGTGCACCCATGTCGTGCAATGCCGCGGAGGTCAGAAGAGGGTCTCGGATTCCCCTGGAACTGGAGTTCTCCTGGAATTGGAGTTACAGACGGTTCTTAGCCGCCATGTGGGTGCTGGGGATCGAACCCGGGTCCTCTGCAAGAGCGTCGGTACTCTTAACCGCTAGGCTATCTCTCCAGCCCCGGAAATCGTATTTTCTAATTATCTCGGTGTAAAGGGAAAGAAACAGGAATGTAAGGAAGTCAATGAGTGGCCAAGGGTCATGTCCATGCAATCAGATGAGAAAAGACCATACACACACAGAAGATCATAGAACACTGCATTTCTAAAGTGAAAGATTAATGCAGAAAAATAAAAGTAGTATCAGGAAAGCTGAAACCAAGAAAAAGAAATAAAGCTTATGGAAAAATCTAGAAGCACCAAATAATCTTTTGCTGGATAAAGGTCAGAGCAAAAGTGGACAGAGGTATGCACTGAGACTAGGGATCCAAAGCTGATAGATGGGAAGAAAAAATGCAGAACTTCCATATACCTCTTGGTTTGTTTCTGTCTGCTCTATGGAAGTGAAAGACTTGAAAGGGTAGGACAAACATCACGAAAAGGTCATTGAAGTCTGAGAGGGGCCAAGATAGAAAGAGAACAGGAGGTCCCTACGAAGACCTCATTTCTTCAGAGCGTGATGTATTCCACCACAAGGTGCTGAGAAATTAGACAAGAACATTGCAAACTCGCTGCAGTTCATTTTCAGAAAATAAGAATGAGAAAAATGCCTGAAAATTTCAGATGAAAAATGACTATTTCTGAAAGAAGTTATGGTAATCCAATAGTGGGGCTTGGGGTCTATGAATAGTCAATTTCATGTCAAATCCGGTAATGTAGGAGTTATGAGATCAAGCGTGCTGTATCTTCAGGCTTTATAGGGATTATCATGATTTAAACAGACTCTTTCAGAATACTCGGAAAACTAGACTGAGTACGAATCTGTGGATTTCTAACTGTTGTTAACAACAATCCAGTAAACACTGAATGATGAGTCAGTAGTCTCTGGAGGGTGGGGTTGTGGGCTGTGTTATAGGAGTCTCTACTTATCCATCCTACACAATGTATTATCAAAAATTTTTGTAAAATACAGGAGCTGCTTTGTGGCTGACTCAGACCTAGAAGGAATAGTAAGCATACTGGCTATAAAAATGTCATAAAATTACTTTTATGAGTCATTTATATATAGAACTATATTTATTTATGGTTAACTGGAAAGATGTTTATTAAGGTTCTGGAATGATATATACATAAAGTATTCATAATGATCAACACTGAGTGGGTGGCCTAATAACAATTTAGTGTTCTTTTTGCTCACCTCCCCCTTATGACCCTTGGAATGAACAAATATTCCTCATATAACAAGAAAAATTGTAAAAGAGATTTATTTAAAAAAAAATCATTGGCGCTGGGCATGGTGGCACACACCTTTAATCCCAGCACTTGGGAGGCAGAAGCAGGTGGATTTCTGTGAGTTCAAGGCCAGCCTGGTCTACATAGTGAGCTCCAGGCCATCTGGGACTAAAGGGAAACACTATCTCAAAAAGACAAAAAAAAAAAAATCATTGGCTGAAAGATTAAGACAAACCAAATGAACACACATGAAAAACAAAAGTCTGGGTGAAGGGCTGTGATGGTTTCAAAACATTGTGGTCAGATCTCATATGGAGCATCGTGTCCAATTCTGAGCGCCAAATACAAGTATGAGCCTTGACAGACCAGAGAAGGGGGAGATGGGGGTCATCTGAACAGGATAAAGTTGAAAACCATGGCACCTGAAACCTTTTGTTTTAGGATAATTGTAATGGATCAGAGAAGATTAAAAAAAAAAAAAGTGGCCGGGCGTGGTGGCGCACGCCTTTAATCCTAGCACTTGGGAGGCAGAGGCAGGCGGATCTTTGTGAGTTCAAGGCCAGCCTGGTCTACAGAGTGAGTTCCAGGACGGCTGGAGCTACAGGAAGACCCTGTCTCAAAAAGACAAAAAAAAAAAAAAAAGTGACAGCCTCCTAACAGAAACGCCATTGGTGAGAGGGGACAAAGCAGGAGCCACAGGTCAGATGAGCTAGTGTGAAGAGGCTGTTGTTCAGCCTCTGAAAGCCCAGAAAGGTAGATGGAAGCCAGGCACATCTTTCTGAGGACAAGAGAAGTCCATGGATGTAATCTGGTACATCTGACAGTGGAGTGGGAGCCCAGCAACATTCTGGCAGACCTAAAGGTAAAGGGGAGCCATCCTGGCCCTGAGGAATTGGAATACCAGAGAGGTAATAAAGAAATCAACTAAAAAACGGAAACCAAGAGAAGGACCCAGTCAGCACCTAGCTAGCTGTTCTTAAATTGTGCTTCTCCGACTAATACCACCACCGTGTGGGAACTAGTCAGAAATGAAAATTCCCATACCCTTTCCCCAAGACTTATGAGTCAGCAACAGCCAGCAGCCTCTGTTTGAGCCTGACCTCTGTAATCTAATACATGCTCAAGTGTAAGGAGCACTGGCTTGGGGACTAAGATCATTGACTCTACAGCTAGAAGGCCTAGGTTTAAACCTCAATTCTGCCAGCAACTAGTTGTATGGCCTCAATTTTCTCATCTGTAAAATAGGGCTTTAAATAGTACCTACTTAAAAAGGTAGCTACTAGGATTAAGGCAGAGAGAGAGAGAGAGAGAGAGAGAGAGAGAGAGAGAGAGAGAGAGCGCCTTGACCGAGCTCTGGCACATGTAACTGTAAGCTGATATAGTTTGCAACATTAGTCATTTGAATAAGGGTATACAGGTGAAGTAGAAGTCGGCTTGATGTGGAAGGGCAGAGGTTTGAATTTGAGGATCCTTTCATCTCAAACCTAGGAGATTGAGTGTCATAATTGACTTTGAATGTTCCAACAATGGAATGAATCACCTTTTTTTTTAAGTCTTTTTTAAATTTTATTTATTTATTTTTTATGAGTATGAATGTACTGTCTGCATGTAGATTGGTGCACCCATGTCATGCAATGCAGAGGAGGTCAGAAGAGGGTGTTGGATTCCCCTGGAACTGGAGTTAAAGACGGTTCTCAGCTGCCATGTGGGTGCTGGGGATCGAACCTGGGTCCTCTGCAAGAGCAGTCGGTGCTTGCTCTTAACCGCTAGGCCATCTCACCAGCCCCCTGAATCACCTTTTAAAGAAGTCTGAGGTGACAGTCTGTGGTGAGGGAATCATAGACAAGGCATTTAGAAACAGGTCTCTAAATTCTGTCTCAAAAATACATACATATATATGCATATATATGAAGAAACCATTTACATACCCAGTTAAGTAAGTGAATCTACATGTACTCAGATAAATGGAGTGTTAGCCATTTTGTAAAGATGTTAATATATACATTGACATAAAAGAATATTCATATCACACTGTTAAATTTAAAAATTTAAAAAGTAGGCTATTAAACAGCTTGCACAGCATGGAAAAATGTCTAGAAGGCTACCCACCAAAATGTTTACAGAGGTTCTATGTCTTGATGATAGGATTAAAGTTTTTCACAATAAATTTCTTCTTCCTGTTTCTCTATCTGAATCTTTTATGAGGCTATAACAAACCTGTCTTCCTTGTATAATAAATAAATGAACACTACATAAGAGGAAAAATAATACTTTTATTTCATGTATAAACACTTCCTTGACCCCATGTCTTTCCCAGCTCTGCCGCTTTTCTGTTCTGGTGCCCAGCAAATGCTTTCCTGTTGTGTCTGCAGCCTTCCCTGCCTTTCTTCTTCTGAGCCTCCTCGCTGCACAGCACTGCCCCATCCTTGGGTATCCTCATTTGACTCCTCTGCATTCGCTGGTCACAACCTCCTTCTTGAAACCCCTCTTTCTCTTTTTCCCCTTTCACTGACAACGAGATCGCCATCTCTTCTGCTGGTCCCTCTTCACTTTGTTGGCCTTTTGCTCTCAGGGACCCTCTGCATGAAAGCCCATCTTTATAATTAACCTTCAAACACCACACTAATATTTCCTCTGAATTCCAATTCTCTAAGGTCTGCTGCCTTCTCTGCATATCCAGTTAAATATATAAAATATATCTCAAGGGCTGGAGAGATGGCCTGGCTTAAGAGCACCGACTGCTCTTGCAGAGGACCCGGGTTTGATCCCCAGCACCCACAAGGCGGCTGAGAACCATCTTTGACTCCAGTCCCAGGGGAATCCGACGCCCTCTTCTGACCTCCGCAGCATTGCATGACACAGGTGCACAGACCTACATGCAGACAGTACATTCATACAAATAAAAAATAAAATGAAATTTAAAATATTAAAAAAATAAAATAAAATAAAATATATCTCAAACTAATCCATAAGAAACACTTGAATTCTTTGCATCTCAAACTTACTGGTCTTCTATGCTCATAAAAGTCACCAAATCTTGAAAGCTCTGCCTTTAAAACATCCTATGAATCTTCCTGTGTTTCTACCACCGCCTCCTGAGTCCCATCGTCTCTGAGAAGAGCTGCAAAAGCCTCCCATGTTCACTGAATCCCAATCACTTTGTCTTCCTTGATGCTCCCTGAACAGGCTATCATCTACCCTGGATTTAGGGTCCTTGTACTTATCATGTCCTCTGCCTAGAATGTTCTTTATCCAGACATCTCATGACTCATTCATTGCTGTCTTTTGTTCTCTGCCCAAATGTCATTTATCAGAGAGGCTCTCCCTGTCTAGGACATCCCATCTCATCTCCACTTCCCTACCCTGCCTTAACCTCATCCACGGTGCTTACTGCCATTGATCTTTCCATATGTACACTGGTTGACAGATTGTCTCTTTCAACTAGACAATAAGTCTGTGGTGCAATGAATTTGCTTTGTTCACCTTTGTACCATTAGTACCTGGAAGAAAGCTTGAGATACAGTAAGACCTCAACAAAGACTTGAGAATGAACTACTTGCCTAGTTTAAGACAGGTTCTTTTTCCCTGTATCTCTCTCTTATTTCTTGAAATCTTAGAGTGGTAGGATGAGATTAATAGTAATGTTTGTGTAGGACAGAATGAGGAAAAGGAGCTGTAGCCCCCTTCCTCTGGGAGTCTCAGTCAGTGACTGGGATGTGGTGACAGAGGAGTACGGAACAGTGGAAACAAGCTTGGACATCTCCCAGCACTTGCATTTAGGGTTGGGAGTCTCGGGCCATTGGTCAGTGAAGCTTCCCACTGGACAGTTTAGCTTAACAATAGAAGGAAAGAAAAACCACTCTGCAGCAACTAAGCCTAGACCAGATTGGTTCGATCTAATTAAAACCTGAAACAAGAAAAGCTTAGTGTGTCTGACCATAAAGAGCATGCTTCTCCACACCCCTGAAAGACATTTCAATATCTGATATATCTTAATTCTGGTTCTCTTAATCCACTATTGGTCCTGTACATGCCCTATGAAACACAGTTACCCACATTACTTCTACCACTGATAGAGTCCCTTATGTGAATGATGTATTTGTGAATAACCTAGGAGTTTCTTCCCATGTACTTTTAATTATCTTTGTATTCATTTAAGTGTAACCCTTTGTAACTCCAATTCCAGGAAACCTGACGTCCTCTTTTGGCTTCTCTGGGCACTGCATGACAAAGGTGTGCTTACATCCATGCAGTCAAAACACTCATACATATAAAATTTTAAAAATGAAATAAAAAAAAAACAAGCACTTGGGAGTCAGAGGCAGGTAGATCTCTGTGAGTTCAAGGACAGCCTAGTCTACATAGTGAGTTCCAGTACAGCTGGGCCTACAGGGAAACCCTGCCTCAAATAATAATAATAATAAAATTAAAATTAAAAAATCATATGGGCTGCCTGCAGCTGGCTGAATCCATAGATACGGAGGGTGGATGGACTTTTCTTCATTCGGACTGGACACCGAAGTCACCTTTCTCTGCTTTCTGCCTTCCTAATGCACACCCTCTCTGACCATGAAGCAAGCATTCCGATGGACTATGCCCACCTCTTTTGAAAAAAGAAGTGTCTGGCAATTATTTCAAAGTCTCTCCAAAGCAGAAAACTGCCTCAGACTCTTTCAGTGTCCATGTGCCCTTTCTGTCATCACTTTAGAAATGGGAGGAAATTAAATACAAATCAAGGGTCCAGTGACAGCAACCCAGAATGCCCCGACCTTAGATTTGCTAGGCCTCTGATACTGTGCCCTGAGGGAACCTGAGCCAGGGAGCAGGGAGCGGGTGAGGGGGAAGGACACGCTGTCCCTGCCACACTGTCCTGTGTGGACATAAAACCACTTCCTGTGCTTCCTTTCCACAGGTTCCTAGAGGACTTTATGTACTGAAGGAGACATGCTCTCTCAGTCTGAATCTACCATGTGCTAATGGATGGCTTTGTTTGAAATCTATTTAGACATAAACTTGGGAGACAACCTCCCCTGGGAAAAGTAAAATCCTGGCATCTGTGGCAAATTTCAGAGCTTAAAATCTAGTTTGTATTTGCTTGTTTAGGAAACCCTGGGTGACGAAATAGCAAGTTAATGGCTAGTAAATATTCTCAAAGAGCTAGAATTCACCCTGAGTAGTCCTCTATCATCTGTCTAACTAATGGTCATGAACTTACTAAGAGCTGTTATAATGCAGGTTCCAGGGTCCTAATGTATCTATTGCAGTCTATTCACTTGGGCTTTGCAGACAATAGCATCTTTTGGAGACCACGAGGTAGTAAGCTTCTCAACAATTGCTGGCTAATGTTCAGTCACAACTGGACCCTAATCTTACTCCCTGAAATGCAGTTTAAATGATTAAAGGAGAGGAAGCAAGCCATTTTTCTTGGTTTTTCACTATCTAGTAATTTCAGACCTTAATGAAGCCTTAATTTCCATCTAAATTGACCTTAGAAGAAATTTGTTTTCTTCAATCAAAGTTGGAAATATACCATTGAAGCCTGAACATGTATTTCCAGCTTTCTTACTGTCTTGGATAAGGCTCTACTAGTTTCAAATTATAGAAACCAAAGTCAGCTAACTTAAATATAGCCAAGTAGGCAGGGAAGGAAGAGCTGAACAAGTAGCCTGGGAGACCAGACATGGGGCAGGTCTGGTCATTGGGGCAGCTCCAACCATTGACTCCATTCAACAGTCTGGACTCCTCGTGTCCATATCTCTTATTTAAAACTTGAAAATTTCTCAGCATTAAATCTGATTGGCTCCATTAGGTCAAGAAAGAATGGAATCATGTGAGTCTGTCTGGCACAGCAGGTAGGGACCTGGCAATTCTCAAAGAAGGGGTGCGTTCCTCACTTTTGTATCACTATGTCCAAAACACATGACGGAAAGAACTTAAGGGAAGATTTCTTTTGGCTCATGGGCTCCATCATGGTAGGGGAGTTGGCAGGGTTAAAGGTAACTGGTAGTGGAAGCATATGCCAGGTATTCATATCACAGAGAACCGAGAAGTAGGGAGCCAAGATAGTCTTTTTAGTAGTTCCAACACTGTTCAAAAGTCCAAGTTCGAGGCTGGAGAGATGGCTCAGTGGTTAAGAGCACTGACTTCTCTTGCAGAGGACCTGGGTTCGATTCCCAGCACCCACATGGCAGCTAAGAACTGGGTGTTGTGGCACATGCCTTTAATCCCAGTACTCCGGAAGCAAAGGCAGGCAGATCTCTGTGAGTTCAAGGCCTGCCTGGTCTACAGAGCAAGCTCCAGGCCAGCTGGGACTAAAGGGAGACCCTGTCTCAAAAATACCAAAAAACAAAAACAAAAAAACCCCCAAAGTTCAAGTTCAAAGTCTCCTGAAAACCAAAGGCATTTTTTAGCTGTGAGCTCCTACAAAATAAAAACCAGGTTATAAATGTCATACCTTACATGTAACACATGGTGACAGAGCAAATACTGCATTGCAAAAGGGAGGAATGAGGCATAGAAAGTAGGGAATGGGACCAAAGCAAATCAAAACTCACAAGAGCAAACACCACACCTTGTAGATGCATGTCTGGCATCCAGGACACGTGATGTCTTGATGTACACTCCAGTAAACTTGGGCGACCCCACCCTTTTCCTCCCCTTTGTAGCCTCCGTGTTTGTCTCTGAGGCTAACCCCACTCATTGCCTTCAGCTTTCTGCAGCAGGACTTCCACATTTCAGGACTTGCAGAATCCTAAGGTCTCCACTCTATCTTGGGCTCACCCCTACAGCTTCATGTATTGCCCTATCATGGGCTTTTACACTACTGTACATTGCCTGGCCCCTGAGACCTTGCTTAAACATTTCACTGGATGCCTCCATAACCTGTAACTTTTGCATTCTGCATGTCTGCAAAGCCAGCGCCACAGGGGCAGTGCCAACTCCTGCCACCAGCTCAGGCAGTAGCTGGTTCCCCTTGGATCGTGGCTGCAGTGACCTCTGAGTACCTGGGCACCTGATCCTGGGAGAATACTTCCCTAGGCAGCCGTTTTAAAACAAGGTACCTGGGTGGTTCTCTTTTCTCAAGGGAAGGTCTCACTAATGAGTTGATAGTTTTATGTTCTGGAGCATGCGATGCACAAAGCCTTGCTAATTTCTTGTTGTCCTAATAGAAAGTGTGTGTCATGGCTTCTCTTGAATGGCACTAACAACCGCACCCTTCTTATCCATAGTTTTTAACTCCATCTTTCTCTGGGTAGACCGCACATTTAAAAATCCTCTGCTTTTCTGATGGGGTGGGGGGATAGGGTGGGGGACATGGGTCTAGATTTGATAATCTTGTACAAAAAATATATATAATAAAAAAAATTCTCTGCTTTGCTTTTTGCTCCTGGTTCTCCCTGTAAACCTGGAGAAAAGCAGTTAAGCAACAACCAAGTTGCAACCTGAATGCTGTGAAGCCTTGAAGTTCCGTCTGCCAAATTAACTTTTGAGATCAGCCCCAGACAAATTCTCAAGGACAGGAGCAGAATGTAAACAAATGTTTTTGCTGAAGGTAACACAAATGGCCTCTAGTCCAGTTTCTGTGGGAGCTTGCTTTCCATTTGAATCCACACGATTACAGCCTTTGCTTTCCACGTGCATATTGCCGTTTTGGCCTTCCAAGCACCTTCCAGAATTATCTCTTCAGCTCTGGTTATAGCAGTCTAAGGATTCTTTAGCTTACATATCCAAACTCTTCTAAAAAAATTTTTTTTAAGTAAAAAACAAACAAACAAACAAACAAACAAAACAACAGTTCCAAAGGTCTAAGAACCACATGGTCAGATTTGGCCGCAGTGATTACCCTATTGCTCAGGTAACAATTCTCTGTTAGCTTTGTTTTGTTTTGTTTTTTAGCTTTTGTATCACCCTGACCAAAAAACTTGCCAGAAACAAGGGAGGTAATATTTATTTGGGCTTATGGTTTCTGAGGGTTCCAGTCCATTATGGGAGGGAAGGTCTGGGGGAGCCACTCAGTCCTTAGAAGCATGAGGCAGATGCTGTTCATATGAGGGTGGATCAAGAAACCAAGCACCCCATGAATGGGGGGCCAGGCTGCAACTGACCGAGGTATGTCCCCGTGACTACGTCTAGTTTAGGCTCTGCCTCCTAAAGTTTCCACAGACTCCCAAAACAGCACCGCCGGCTGGACGGCACGTTTTCAAAATACATGATCTTGTGGAATGGTTCACATTCAAACCATAACAAGGAGCAATGAGAGTGCAGTTAGCTTCAGAGGCCTCTACTCTCCTGACTCCTGTCCCTGGCTCCTAAACCAGGAAGAGACTTGAACCCTTCTAAGGTAGGCCATTCTTGTCTGCTGTTCCCTGTCCTCAGACACTCTTAGAGACTAACCCATTTTGTTTTGTTTTTGTTATTGGTGTTGTTGTTTTTGTTTTGGTCTTTTTGTGACGGGGTCTCCCTGTAGCTCCAGCTGTCCTGGAACTCGCTCTGTAGACCAGGCTGGCTTTGAACTCACAAAGATCTGCCGGCCTCTGCCTCCCAAGTGCTAGGATTAAAGGCGTGCGCCACCACCTGTGTCCCCATGCATCCCATCCATGTGAGGCTTAGGCTCTTGATCATCTTGCTCACATAGCCACTTCTGTGAAATCCCCTTTCTGGAGGAAACTTTTTCAGGGTCCAGGATATGATACTGCTCCTTGCTTAAGTGTTGCTGGGAAATCAGAGCTAGTAAGTCTTGATTTGGATTCTTTTTCTTATGGCAATAATAAGCCAAGGTGAGTCACCTAGACTAGTTTCCTTTGTGCTAATGAAGACTGAGGAGCAAACTAAGTGACAAAGGCAACAGGCTAGCCACAAAATAAGGCTCTTCTGTTGGAAGGGGCTAGCTGGCCAGCACAGGGAGAGAAAAGTTAATCCTAATGGAATCTGTACTGTGAATAGAATGAGTTGCCAATTACAAAGAATCAGTGTTTTCTTGGGCACTTTCATATTTCATTCTTTCTCTACAAAAACTACCTTAGCTATCACTAAACACTAAGTATGATGACACAGTTTTCTCACAAATCATGGGAAGGTGGCACAAAACTCTGATGTATAATTTTCTGAATTGAATTAAGAGAAACACCTGATAAAAAAGCTTAAGCTGGGCCTGGTGGCGCATGCCTTTAATCCTAGCACTTGGGAGGCAGAGGCAGGCGGATCTTTGTGAGTTCAAGGCCAGCCTGGTCTACAGAGTGAGTTCCAGGACAGCTGGGGCTACAGGGAGACCTTGTTTCAAAAAGACCAAAAAAAAAAAAAAATACTTAGCTTATATTGTGTACCATGAAGTACCCGTTGTAACTCTCATATCATCATGAAGGTGGCGTATTTACAATCCTTCTCTGGGGACATTGCTGAGACAATTGAGTAAATGTTTAAAAAAATCTAGCATAACTCCTATTATTAGTCTTAAGACATGTTAGCTATTAGAGCCACATTTTATACACCTTCTCTATAAAAGCTTTCCTCATTGTACCCTGGTCTTTCTCCACCATTAGAGCAAGGCAGTAGGTTGGCACATTCGAAGAGCCGCAATGATACTGGTTGTGTGTATGAACACTTGCTAGAAAGCGAGGGTATGTCATAGGACTGGGATATAATAAAGATTTTTGTGCCCTCCAAGATTCTTTACCCTGTGCAAGCAGGAATGCATTACTGACGAGATTGCACAAAAATGATTCAGGGGGAGGAAGCGGAAAGAACTAGTTGAGTCTTGTTTGTCTGAGAAAGCTATTTAGCTCCTTTTTTGTTGGTTGGTTGGTTGGTTGGTTTTTCTGGTTTTTTTTTTTTCCTGTTTTTTGTTTTGTTTTGTTTTTGTTTTGGAGACATTGTCTTGTAGAGCCCAGGTTGGCTTTGGACTTCCTGTGTATGTAACCGAGGATGTCATTGAACTCCTATTCCTCCTGCCTCTACTTCCCAAGTGCTGGGATGACAGTGATGCACCATTGCTTGACAGCACTTAAACCTTCTTGCCTCTGTTTCTTCTTCTGTAACATGGTAAGAATAACATTACTGATGGCAATGTGGGATAACGGAATGTAAGAAGAGGGTAGTGCTTGATACACAACAAGCAAACAAATAACTGTATAAGAAGGACTAGCTATGAAAGTAAGAATTTCTTTTTTTTTCTTTATTTCTGTATGTATATGAATGTACTATCTGCATGCAGATCTGTGCACCCGTGTCAAGCAATGCCACGGAGGTCAGAAGAGGGTGTCGGATTCCCCTGGAACTGGAGTTCTCCTGGAATTGGAGTTTCGGACAGTTCTCGGCCACCATGTGGGTGCTGGGGATCGAACCCAGGTCCTCTGTAAGAGCAGTCGGCGCTCTTAACTGCTAGGCCATCTCTCCAGCCCGAAAGTAAGAATTTCTTTACCAAAAGGTTGGAGTAGCTCAACAAGGAAAGCTGACTATACAGTCCCAGACCTGACTGTAATTTTGCCAAGTACTCTCTAGATGGTAATTTTGTTTTCTGTACAGACACTTAGAGGAGAAATGTATTCTTACACCAATAGGGACTCCCTTGAGTCTTTTGAGCCTTTTTAAAAAATGGGTAGACATTTATAAACTTTTCCTGAGTGTCTAATGGAGCCAGAACAACTCGTGGTAGAAAAGTGGGTGGGGGATCTGGACCTGACACTTGCATGTGGCAGCCCCTTCTTGTTCAGCCCCCTGAACTTCTCCAAAGTGTATTCACCAGAGGCACCTGCTCGGCGTCTGCTTCTCCTAAGTAGAAAGTAACTACCATGAAGTGGCAAAATAAGACAGCCTATCAATGCAGCTCTATTTCATAGAAGAGCAAGTTATAACACATTATTCTTTTATTCTGGGAAAAGTTTTGGCAGGCTTATGAATAGCTGGCTTATATTTTCATGAAGAATATTTCCTTTTGTGACTTGAAGATATGCTATTAGGGTTAAGAAATGAGTGGCAGAAGACTCTATGGTGTACTAAAAAATCATAACAAATTGTTTAAATGTGTACTGCAGACCATCTCTAGAAAAGATTTATGATAATCAATAACCTAAATGGCCTATGGAGAGAGGAGGTGGGGGTTGAGGGCTGAGGAAGCTTTTTCATATGTACTATCTTTGAACTTTTTTTGAACTATGTGAATATCGTCACTTTCTCAGAGATTACATTTTTTTTAAATATTAAGAAATTAGATGTAAAGTCTACTTCTATCACATTAATTAAATTTGCATTTCTGAGCTGACTAGCTCAAACATTGCATTTTAGTCATTACATTCCTGAGGAATTTTAAATGTAATTTAAAGCTAACTCTTGCCTTTGATCATCAATTTCCACATTTTTGAAACCTCGATTGACTTAAAAAACAAAACAAAACAAAACAAAACAAAACAAAACAAAACAAAACAAAACAAAACAGGTCACCCTGTAGCCCCAGCTAGTCTGGAACTTGCTATGTAGACCAAGCTGGTCTCAATCTCACAGAGATCCACCTGCCTCTGCCTTCCAAGTAATGGGATTAAAGGCATGCACCACCACACCTGGCCTCAATCATCTTTTTTTTTTTTTTTTTTTTTNCATGATTTTTTTTTTTTTTTGTCTTTTCAGAGACAGGGTCTCCCTGTAGTCCCAGCTGTCCTGGAGCTCGCTCTGTAGACCAGGCTGGCCTTGAACTCACAAAGATCCGCCTGCCTCTGCCTCCGGAGTGCTAGGATTAAAGACATGCATCACCACGCCCGGTTCAATCATTTTTTTGAGGGAAGAATTCATAGATCTGGAAGGGAGCAGGTTGTGCTGACCAGATATTATTTTTCTGGGTAAAGATTCAGAAGAAGAAGAAAAAACATGAAGGAACATTGTCCTTCACTCTTCTCAATCTCTGCCTTCTCTCTCTCTTTCTCTTTGTGTGTATTTTATTGCTTCAATTCACTATGGGATCATTCCGATATGGGCTTGAACTTGTTGGATTGTTCTCTAAATCTTCTGTAATGAACTCACACAGAGGGACATCTGGGAACCCAAACTGACTCAATAAGCCCTAATGTATATGACAGAATGCATAAAATCCTGTGGGCAGGCTAAGGTAGGGTGCAGATAGGAAAGGGGTTTAACTATGATAAAGATTTATTGTATGAAGTACACAAAAATTCAATAAAAATATACATTTAAAAAATTAAAGAATGGTTAGCCTGGATGTTGTAGAAAATTCTTCTTGACATCACTTCATTTCTCCACAGAGCATGTGCAGATTAGAGCCTGATCCTGCCGAGCCTCAGTGTGACACCAGGGGGAAGGCTGTGTTCCAGGTGCCCACTTCCATCTTCAGTCACCTTCTTCCTGCTCACGTTGGCTCCTGCCTTCTGTGGTCCTGAGCCACAAGCTGCAAAATAGGTTGCTGTATATTATCTATATTAATATTTTAAAATAATTAATTGATGTTATTTTATGTGTATGGGTGTTTTGCCTGCATGTATGTAAGTGCATCCATGTAGTAAAGTGCCTGCAAAGGTCAGAAGAGGGTGTTGGGTCCCCTGGAACTGGAGTTAAGGGTGGTTGTTAGCCACCATGTGGGTGCTGAGAACCGAACCTGGGTCCTTTGCAAGAGTAGCCAGTGCTCTTAACTGCTGAACCATCTCTCCAACCCTATGAAGAATTAGTATTTTTAAACAAATATCCAAGATAGGGGCTGGAGAGATGGCCTAGAGGTTAAGAGCGCCGACGCTCTTGCAGAGGACCCGGGTTCGATCCCCAGCACCCACATGGCGGCTGAGAACCGTCTTTAACTCCAGTTCCAGGGGAATCCGATGCCCTCTTCTGACTTCCAAGGCATTGCACCACACGGATGCACAAACCTACATGCAGACAGTACATTCATACACATAAAAATAAATAAAATTGGGGCTGGAGAAATGGCCTAGCGGTTAAGAGTGCTGACCGCTCTTGCAGAGGACCCGGGTTCGATCCCCAGCACCCACATGGCGGCCGAGAACCGTCTGAAACTCCAATTCCAGGAGAACTCCAGTTCCAGGGGAATCTGACACCCTCTTCTGACCTCCGCAGCATTGCACGACACGGGTGCACACACCTGAATGCAGACAGTACATTCATACACATACCGAAATAAATAAAAATTTAAAAAAAATAAAAAATAAAATTAAATTAAAAAAAATCCAAGATAATGTTCATATGTATAGAGCTTGGAGGCAACTTATATCTCATTTAAACAACCTCAAGGGTGGAATGGTAAATCAGACATTGTAAGTAAAAAAGTGAGATTCAAAGAGGTCACATGACTTGCCACATGAGCAGAGCAATCAGAGACAGGAAACCAAGGCAGATATTTTTGCCTCAAAAACTATTCTTGGTGCTACCCGAGGCTTTGTGGGTGAGTGCATGGGAATTTGGAAGCAGTTGATAGCTACTGAGCATGTAGCTCCTGGACCAAGAGCTTAGGCAAGGATGCACCTGATCCAGGTGTCTCTCGGCCTTTCAACTCGGAAGGGCTGACCCAGTGCCAGTTGGCTTTCTGTAATGGAATATTCAGTGATCTTGCTGACAGACAAGCTTCCCCCTTTTCCCTTCCTTCTTTTATAGAATGAGCCTTAATAAGGAGAGGATTCATGCAGTTGCTCCTAAACATGTTCTGGAAAAATTTTAACCCGGGGAAGAGCAAATCTTGGCTTGGACCTTTGTAAGTGGGCTGGCCATCAGCCAACACACTACCAGTAGGGTTATTTATACTGTAAAAGGAAATAATTTCTTTGTAAGCTACCCTTTTCCAGCTTCTGTTAAATCTAAATGTTCCATAAATCAAAACCTGAGATTGAAATTAATCAAACCAAATATTTAGTGGATATCCACATAGCTGCCTATCATAAATGAGAAGTCCCATATAATTACTTGTCTTATGGGCTTTCTAAGTGGCTATTTTTAATCAAGACTAGTTTGATTCCATCCTGATCTTCCTACTCTTTTTTTTTTAAAGAGAGAAAGATTTCTCTCTTTTCTTTTTTTTTTAATTAATTAATTTATTTATTTTGTATGTGTATGAATGTACTGTCTGTTTGTAGGTTTGTGCACCTGCGTTGTGCAATGCCCCCGAGGTCAGAAGAGGGTGTCAGATTCCCCTGGAACTGGAGTTCTCATGGAATTCCTGGAACTGGAGTTCTCCTGGAATTGGAGTTACAGACGGTTCTTAGCCGCCATGTGGGTGCTGGGGATCAAACCCGGGTCCTCTGCAAGAGCAATCGGCGCTCTTAACCGCTAGGCTATCTCTCCAGTCCCCTGATCTTTCTACTCTAGAACCTTATTTACTTCTTAGAAACTGAGCACATGTGTAAGAATTTCCTTCAGATTTTCATGGAGTCCTTTTTATTTTATTTTGAGTAAGTGCTGCTTCAGGGAGAAATATAACCTATGGTAAAAGGCATTGAAATAAGGAAGAATTTGATCTTCAAGTTGGTATAGAAAGTTCAACAACTGGAAATGATGTTCTTGTACTTAAGAATATTTGGAGCTATGAAGCTGTGGCAACAGAATTGTGTAGGCAAAAAATTTCTCCACAAGTTTTGGAAGGAAATTCCACTTTCTGTCAAAGAGATAGAGCTTATCTCTTTCTTTTTTTTTTTTTTTTTTTTTTTTTTTTTTTTNATGCAGGTCTGTGCACCCGTGTCGTGCAATGCCGCGGAGGTCAGAAGAGGGTCCCGGATTCCCCTGGAACTGGAGTTCTCCTGGAACTGGAGTTTCAGACGGCTCTCGGCCGCCATGTGGGTGCTGGGGATCGAACCCGGGTCCTCTGCAAGAGCGGTCGGCGCTCTTAACCGCTAGGCCATCTCTCCAGCCCAGAGCTTATCTCTTTCTACTCTTTCTACCTTAAACTGGAGGCAGGACATAACTTTCCTTGATGTTGGGATGCCTAGAATGCATAGTAAACCTCACCCGAACTATGACAGATGAACTCATAAATTAAATCTGCTGCTTGGAGAAGAAGCTTAAATGTGGCATCCATAATAGACTATGAAATATGTCAGGGTTCAAAACCACTTTTTTTGCCCTCTTTTTGCAGGTGAGTGTGAACCTAGTTTGAAACAAATAAAAATAGACTCCTGGAGGAACTGTACCTGTGAAATAGACCATTTTTATATTGTGAACACAGCTAATTTGCGGTGCTCACAGACCATGATTAAGTCAAATCAGAGGCACTAAAACCAATATCTGAAGTTGAGCTGAAGAACTGAAGCAAAGTGAAAGTTTATGAGCCTGTTGAAAGGATGAGCACAGATTTGCCTCCTGGGAATATTCTTAAGATCATGAAAATATGAATCACAAGCCATTACTGTCTTTAAGTTATGAATTTCTCCAGTGGAGAATAATGTTTTCAGGAGGAATACCAACTAGTTGAGTCATTTGACATCCAAAGCCCAGCTTGCTTCCTTAGAGATGGACAAAGCTAATGTCCCAAGCCATCTCTCCGAAAGCATGCTGTCTCCCAGCCAACTGGGATACCATCAGCCACTGCAATTTTCAGTCAGTAATCCAAGAAAAATAATGAGTCAGGGCCTTCTCTGTTGCTAGGATTTTCTTTAGTGCTAGATCTGCAATAATTTGCTCTGTAGAATTCTGAACTTAAACTCTGTCTAGACTCAAGCAAATTTGATACATCATAATAAAAAAGACAAATGTGAGACTCAGTGTAATGATATAAGCAACTGACATGTAATTCAGAAATGTGAATGTCAGATTCAAGCAGTCAGTCTCTCATCCATTCATTCAATAAATATTGACAGAGCTCTTATTCACAGGGCACTGCACCACCCTGGGGCATGCCATCTGCAAATGTTTCTATGCTCTGTGTAAAGCACCGGAAAACAGGGGGACAGTCCCTGTCTTCCAGGGCCTTACAGGTCAGTAGGGAAAGGGACAACGATCAGACTATTACAATACAGAGTGGAAACACTCAGGATGGAATACTTAACACCAGTGACCCTGGGAGCTTGCTTATCCTCATCATAGGGGATCAAGGGCATCTTGAAAGAGGCTGTACCTAAGAAGACTGACTGCAAGAGCAGGACCTAGCTGGACTGAGAGGAGAAGGCAGAAGAGTCCTCAGCACGCAGCCCGTGCACAGAAAAGTGGCCGGGAGGTGGGGTCCACAAGACTCCATTTTGGACGAGCTCCGTAGACAAAGGAAGGAAGGGAGTTTCCAGAAAGGGAAAAGAGGAGAGGGGAGAGACAGGAAGAGGAGAGAGGGCAGAAGGGCAGCCACATCCGGAAGCCGCCTAGCTTACCCGTCTCTTGGCCTTGCAATCGGACTGTTTTGGACTGTCACAGTTCCACTGTCCTTTATAATTGGAAAAATTCTGACTCTAACAAGGACTCTTGGTATTTAAACAGACTGAAATGCAAGGGCCTTTTTGACCTTTTCAAATGCAGCTAAGAGGAAGCCTTGTGGTGCTCTATGCCGCAGTCCCAGCTATTCAAGAGACTGGGGAGGAGGATGACTTAAGCCCAGGAGTTCAAGGCTGACCTAGCCTTGACCAGACTCTCTCTCTCTCTCTCAAAAATAAAAAAGTAAGATGCAGAGAGAAGACAAGTGATCTGTATCCAGTAGTTGAACTGAACGTCACCATTTTGATAGGCTGGGCAGAGACAAACACTAAGGACTGGAAGTGGAAACAGCTAATTTTGCCACGTTTTTTCCCACCACATTCTGTTACACACCCCTCGCTATTCAATGGCCTCCATCTGCTTACTTGAAGAAATGCTTGCAATGGATTCCTCCCCTTCTGGTCTTCACAACTCCTCAGCTGAGCATCCATTTATAGGATAACTAGTGGGAAATACTGGCTGTTAACTTCTCAAAGCCAAAATTTAACCCAATGTTGAAACATTTTAGTAGGAAAAGTGTTACAAAAAAAAGTCAAATAAAGCAACAAAGAACATATGCCTTCTAAGATAGCACACCTTTTATCTTCATAATTCCTATACTCATGGCAATATATATATATATATATATATATATATATATATAATAATTCATATACTTAAGGATGCCTAGAGTTGGGGAACATAATCCAGAGAGAAGGCAGCTTCTCACGGATCCAACTCAAGATTTCAGACACTAACTTTTAAGCAAACAATCCTCAAACTGATTGTTGCTGCTTAGTTAAAAATGAACCAGAAGAGTAGTCTGGGGCTTGTAGCTGTGAGGTTAAGACAACTAGTGGCAGGCGCTTTAAACTGGCCATAAATCTAAAGGGTAAACTGATGATAGTAAATACAGTTTCCTTCTTGGCCCGAAGCTAACAAAAGCAAAATGATAAACTCATGGTAATGAATGAGATTAGCTATCACCTATCTCAAACACCCATCTTGAGTTTTGAGCCACATAAAATAGCTAGTAGTTACTGGAGTTAAAACCAATAGTAATCGAATGTGGTTAATTATTTCTTCCTAAGAGAGGAGCACAGTTTTTATGCCCAAGGCTCACATAATCCTGGGAAGAATGAATGAAATTTTACGCCTCAGTCAATGGGGTACTGATGAAGAGCTTCTGACTAGCCTGGTAGGTTATTCAGAGCACATCCACTGCATTACCATCAGCCTGCTCCTGGATTAGGCCCCTATGAGCTGCCCAAGAGTTCGCAATTGGCCTGTCTTTAATCATCCTGTCCCTCCAATAAAAAATAAAATTGAGAACCTGAAGCACAGACCAGCTAACTATTCATACCTGCTCAGAAGGCAACCAAGCTACAACAATAAAATCAGAAGCAAGCTTCAACTCAAGAAAGGCAGGCTAGAATTTCATATCAGGTACACAACCAACAGAAGAATTCATATGGCCAGGTCAGAGTGCAAAAACCAAAACAATATAAAAACAGAGATAATAGGTTCTCCCCAAATCCCACTAGTCCTAGAAAAAGTGTTCTACAGTGAGAACTACTCAGAGGAACTCTAAGATACAGAACTTAAAAGAACAATTATAAACATGATAAAGAATTCAAGGATTTTTAAAAACACACAAACAACTCAGAGGAGGAATAAACAAACTCCTAGCTAAAGCTCAAGGAAAGGCTCAATAGACAAAGTCAATTAGTTCTTTGTTAATTTCCCAGCTCACCTACCTTCCTTCTTCTTCCAAGACATTTTATCCTTTTCTTATACTATGTTTTCACTAAAATCTCTTTTCTGAGCTCCTTTTGGTTCTTTGGGAAAGTGCTTGAGGGGAGGCACCCCTAACTACAGGTCACTTCACCCAAGAACCAAGGAGATTTTCCAGTTCTCCAGTAGTACTAGTTCAATTTTGTTTTGTTTTTGGCATATGTGTAGTGTGATATGTTTGTGTGGTGTATATACTTGTTAGTATGGGTGTGCACATGAGTGCATTATGTTGGTATTTGTGTGTGTGTGTGTGTGTGTATGTGTGTGTGCGCAGAGGACAGATGTCAACATCAGATGTCTTTCCTCAGTCATTCTCCATGTTTATTTTTGAGACATGGTCTCTCACTGAATCTGAAGCTCATTGATTCAGCTGGGTTTTCTAGACAGTGATTTGCCTGCCTCCCCAGACTCACATACTATTGCTGGGGTTACAGGTGTGTACTGCCAGGCCTGGCTTTTTACATGAGTTCCATGTAAAAAGAGCCATCTCCCCAGCCTGAATAATAACTGCTTGACAAAAATAGTAATAGAGCTAGTGAGAATTTATTCTTTTCTCTCCCCTTTACCACTTCCTATTCATTCATCATCTATTAAATTTTTTGCACCGCACTCAGAAACCAATAACACAAAGCAACACATGGACATCTTCAGCCTACCTCTTTCTTACAGTTTTGTTCCTCATTTTTCTTCCCACTTCCCCTTGAAGATGATTTCTCTGTCTTTCCTAATGAACTCTAGCTCATGCAGGATCTTAGTATATCTTCTTTTTTCTCATGCAAAATGGATTTAGGGCTCTGATCCCAACACAATGGTCATTTGGGGAAGAAATTCAAAGAAGCCTATACATATTCCTCAGAAAGTCTGGTGAACAATTGTATTTATAAACTAAAATAGTAAAAATTCTCCATGTGCACTATTGATAAACATTTGGGCCTTTCTTTGCCGTACCCTCTAAGCATGGTCATGATCTTCAACTATTAAAAACCAGCAAAGTTCCACTGAGATCACAGTACCCTCTTCTCATGGCATATTTTCTGTTGTTTACTTAATATTTCCTTATTATCCATTGTTTTCAGCCCATCCTACCATTTCTTTTCCTTCACTAAATATATTATGGCTAGTTGTGGTTAACCTGGAATGCCCAGCAATCCAAGCCAGTGCTCTCGTCTCCACTGCCAGCCACAGGAGACCCTGCCACGTCTTTCTGAAGCCCTCCACATTCCCATGCTGTGGGAACCACACTCTGTCTCTACTTCTCTCTGGAAGTTTCAATTCTTAAAACTTGGTAACACTGAATCACATCTAAGTTTCCCTCCAACAAGCTGAATTCCTCTCTGTGGGTATACATTTTTTTTCTAACCTTACCTCTTTTTAATTTTGCTACTCATTTTATAAACTTCTTTCTGAACTTGAGTCCATTTTGTTTAGGTAGTGTCCCTTTCTGCCAATTTTAAATGGGAGAGATACAGGCTAATTCTTCTCCAGCTTTAGAAATAATTGTCCTATTTATTTAGTTCTTCTTATAATATGTTTAATATTATAGCCCCTTGGGTGGGGCTGGGGTGACTTGG
Organism: Rhizomys pruinosus; assembly: GCA_009823505.1. Classification (NCBI taxonomy): domain Eukaryota; kingdom Metazoa; phylum Chordata; class Mammalia; order Rodentia; family Spalacidae; genus Rhizomys; species Rhizomys pruinosus. The sequence continues at coordinate 1,556,514 of VZQC01013236.1, read as the reverse complement.
GGGTAAGAGTTGACAAGGGAATAGAGAATTTTACATTAATTTTAACTATTTTCCTATTGCTTAAAGTGGGGTTTTTTTTTATTTGTCTGTTTATTTTTCTAAGACAAAAAAATCACATAGCTCAGGCTAGTCTTGAACTACCATGTAACTGAGACCAGCCTTGATCTTCCTGCCTTCACCTCCCAAGTGTTATTATTCAGGGTGTATACCACCACACCTGGCTTGCTTGAAGTGCTTTTGATTATGTATTACTCTTTTATGAGTATAAAATATTTTTCTTCAAGAACCTCTTTAAAGTGTTCAGATGGTAAAAGAATTCCTGCCTGATGTTTTACAAACTCCTCTGTTATAATTTTCTTTAGTAAAGAGAAGAGGGGAACAGACAGAATGGGAGACCAAAGTAAAGAAGGGTAATACTTCAAGCTGAGTTCCCTTCTCTTGTTTATGAGCTGTGTGTACATACCCAAGTCCTGCAAGCATCACACTTTAAAGGCCAAATACAGAAGTAATTTTGATTTTTATGAAATGACAAAATTTATGTTACCTTGAGCTGGACATTGTGATTCACTCCAATAATCCCAACACACAGTAGGTTGAATCAGAGGACCATGAGTTCGAGGACAGCCTGAGCTGCATAATGAGAAACTCCATTTTATTTTATTTTTTTTTTGCATTTTTGAGACAGGGTCTCCTTTTAGTCCCAGCTGGCCTGGAGCTTGCTATGTAGACCAGGCTGGCCTTGAACTCACAGAGATCCACCTGCCTCTGCCTCCCTCCCGAGTGCTGGGATTAAAGTCATGTATCACCACACCCGGTGAGAAATTCCACCTTAAAAAAATAATCAGTTATACTGATGCTCTTTTAGAAACTTCTGACTCAAAAGAAAACACTGATTCTTAATGCCCCCACCCCTGTACTTGAAGAACTTTTCAAAACTCCATGTGTTGCTATTGTAATTAAACAAGCACACACAGGTCTACATGATGCAGTAACAAAAGGTCAACTCTAGCTAATGGACTTATGAGTAGTTTTCATCTTATACAAGTATTTTTTTATAACTTCCTATTGTACAGACTCCTTGCAATTTGTACATATTACACCTACCAGAATATACAATAAGATTCATACGACTTCACACACAGAAAATGATCTGCAGGCAAAGAGCCATACATCCATAGCACACAAATACACACACACACACACACACACACACACACACACGCCCCACAGGCATGCACATGCCCATATCCAGCAAGCAACACTCTCATCCTCCTGGGTAGATAGATTTTCTCAATTTCTTCACTCATGCCTCTCACTAAGGTACAACAATCAATACAGCAGGGGGAGTATCAGGGTCCTCATAGAAAACCAGGGGGCGAAGGATCAGTTGAAGTTGTCCATACAGACCAACCTTCTGGGGCCTACAAGTAACTAGCAAAGACAGAAAAAAAAGGACAGAAAATATCCAACACACGTATAAATGTCTAAATTGTTTCGGTAGTTGCTCTTTATACACTATCACATTCAAGAATTGAAGTATACATTTTAAAAACTCATTGACAGCCATTAATATGCCACAAATAAATCTACCTGCTGGGTCTAAGCAGTTAGGTGCCAACGGCCATTTACAGGCCTGGAGAATCCAGGAGGAAATTACTAGTCTCTAGAAATCTTTCAATCACATCTATTTAATTGTAACACATGGGGTCACAATAGTGCTCTGAGCTCAGATGTCATCCAGGGCCTTTAAATGATCTGTTTTTCAGTCTCCTTCCTGATTCTCATAAGCTGTTTGCAAATCTCAAAGCCTTTCTACATTTCACCACTGTGTCTAACACTGCCATCAGGAAGTTGTCCATCCCTACCGTTACTTTGCAAGAGATACCTTTTCTTGGGTATCTGTGTAAACACGAGTCTGTCTTCTGAACAAATCTTGTGTTTCATAGTTTTCAGTGTGAGTTTTTAAATACTGAGAGTGTCTTACAGTAGGCATTCTTTATTACTGCTTTCTTACCTCATTCCAAATGATTTCTCTAAGGGGAATTTGGGCAACTTTGTATTTCTTTAGTCATCTTACAAACTTTTCTGAAAGTTTTCCTGCCAAATAGTTTTACTTTTATGAGATCTTCCTTATAACAAAATTATAAGCAAGAGTTACCCCTGCCAATGCCTTCATTTGACTAATAAATTCTTCCTGCTTTTTCTTTTTTAAATGAAAATGCCTAGATAAATCTGAAGTCTTTCCCTCTCACTTGTTCTCTTAGTACCATTATCTGTCAGTTAGAAGTCTAAGGTCATCTGCTTCTCTCAATGGCTTCTCAAGGCTTCCTTGCAGGAATTCCAACTCTGTCATGCATTGCCTGGACCCGGAAGCTCTCTGAAACCATGGAGGAAGAATCCATGACCTGCACAGTGGTGCATCTGCACAACACTGAAAACTTGTGCTGCCAGTTTAGGATTGACTCTGACCTTCTTGGACCATGTTTGCAGAAGTTTAAAGATGCTGAAGCTGATGGAAAAACTTCCCTACACAGTTGCTTTCTAGGAGCAGGAAGCCCCTTAGCTTCTCTCTTTTTCTAAGTTAGAGGTTTAGGTGGGTGTGGTCTTACCCTCTGGGCACCTTTCCTATTGTCCCAGAGCAGGAGGCTTCTGTTTAACAAGTACAGCCTCTTTGTCAGCACACGACTTGGTTGCAACATTAAGCCTCCTAGCATTCTTTTTTCCAAGCTGCACAATTTTCTTTCTTTCTGTCCCATTTTTGGTCTTTCTCATTTTAGACCTGCATAAGAGTAATCAGTAATAACCATGTGACAGACTCAATGTTATGCTGTCTTGATTCCCTCCAACAAAGAATTTAGGCCATTTTTCTTTTTTTTGAGACAGGATCTCCCTGTAGCCCCAGCTGGCCTGGAACTCACTCTGTAGACCAGACTGGCCTTGAACTCACAGTGCTAGGATTAAAGGCGAGTGCCACCATGCCATGTGGGTGCTGGGAATTGAACCAGGGTTCTCTGCAAGAGCAGTCAGCACTCTTAACTGCTGAGCCATCTCTCCAGACCAGTTCATTGCTTTTTAATTCAGCCTCATTCAAGTTCTCAGAACGATGGCAGAATGCAAACAAACTCTTTGTCAACCTTTCATGTAAGTGGCCCCTAGGCTTGTTTCTGATAGAATACATCCTGCTTCTGTAAGAAACATTAAATAATGTGTTTTTTTTTTTTTTCTTTCAAACCATGTAAAACTTGGAACTTCGTTTATGGCAAGGAATTCTAATTTTCTAATCCTGCCACACCCTGTAATACTTTTTTTAAGGCAAGGCCCTGATGGCCTGGAGCAGTAGAGCTCTTCTCTAGGTAGATTCTTTTAAACTAGCCAACCAGAAAGACTGTAAGGTCTGACCCAGCCAATGTAGAAAAGATATAGTTCTCTTGGGTTAGGGATAAAAGCCTGTCAGTCTTCTGGATCCTCCGTGCTTGCTGGATCTGACTAACCAGGCAAGATGCCCCTTTCAAAAGTAAAATCTGCCCTACCAACTTATTTTCACTTTGTCTGTGTGTACTTTGTGCAGTACTGATAGGGTCCTTGGACCTTGGATTTTATTTCTAACACCTCTGAAACCTCACAAGCCAGACTTCTACTGTCCACATTTCTCTCAGCTTTCTTATCTTCCAGACTTCCAGGAGAATGGCCTTTTTTGTTTGCTTGTTTTTTTGAGACAGGGTCTCCCAGTAGCCCAGCTATTTTTGTATTAGTTGCCTTTCTGTTGCTGTAATAAAATACCATGACCAAAAGCAGAGGATATTTGGCTTATGGTTCCAGACAGATAGAGTCCAGCATGTTAGGGAAGGGATAGCAACAGTCAGGGAAAGCATGGTGGCCAGGAGAAGGAAGAAGCTTAAGAGAAAGGAGAGAGGGAGAAGAAAGGAAGGAAAGAAGGAAAGAGGGAAGGGAGGGGAGGGAGGGAGGGAGGGAGGGAGGGAGGGAAGGAGGAGAGAGAGAGAACAGGAAACGAATGAAGCCAGGCTTTCAAAACCTCAAAGCACACTTCCAGTGGATGAGTCCCTCCTGTAGGCTTCTTTGTCCTAAAGCTTCCTTAACCTTCCCAAACAGCACCACCAACTAGGGCTGAAGTGTTCAAATACCTGTGCCCGTTTCTCGCTCAAGTCACCCCAGACATGATTTGAGAGGCCCCAATGATGCATGTGTTAGAATTCAGTCCCAGTTGAGAGGTATTAAGAGGGTAGAAACTTAATCTAAGATGTTTAGAGATGGGGCCTTTGGAAAAAGATTAGGATTAGATACATTCATCTGAGTGGAGATTGAGTCCCAGTGACTTTATAAGCAGAGGAAGAATGCTTCACCATATGGGAACTTTGTTGTCTTGGGACCCTGACAACAAGAAGACTGTCATCCACTGTAATACCAGAACTGTGGATGTCCAAATAAACCTCTTTTCTTTATGAAGTTACTTGTTTTCATCTATTTTATTATAGTGACAGAAAGAAAGCACATCATTATTTCCTTTATATAATTCTAACTGCTGTGTTAATCAGGATTATATATCTTAATAATTCGAGAACTATTTCTATGCCCCACCAACAGGAAAAAGATTCAAGAGCCAAGTTGAGGACACTGCTCCTGCCACCTGCTTAGACTCAAGATCTTCCAATAGGCTTCTGATTTTTTCAATTATTCTCCAAAGAATCAATAATGCTAAGTGTCAACCATATCTTCCCTTCCTGCTCTTTAACATCTTGTTAGTACTGTTAATGTCATGTAACTGCAACATCGCTCTCATAGTAAATGCCATGCTGTATTTTAGCTCTCCTGCTCCCTTCTTCAAAGTGGATTCTTTTTCTTTAAACAGTCTATTAGAGATTGTGCCTATTTCAAATTCTCCCTTTTCAGTATTTTTCTTTAGCAGAATACTTTTGAGCACTATTAGGGAAAAGCAAAGAAAACAGAAAAGAATATGTCTCCATGTACCAGTTTATGGAAAAACCATAGTGAGTTAATCACACCAAATCTCAATCCTTAAAATGCCAATATTGATAAGGTGAACTTTATAAAAAAAACTTTTTCATTTTAAAAGACCCTAAGAAAGTGAAAATTCATATACTGAGAAAAAAACATTTGTAAATCATGTATATAATAAAGGCCTAGTATCTACAGTATACAAAGAATTCATAAGTCAATAATAAGACAATCCAATAAAAATTGTTCATTATCAGATTTAAGCAGATAGTTCACTAAATAATATATAAGAATAAATAATAACAATAATAATGCAACTTAAAACCATGACTAGTTATCTTTTTCATACACAGTCCCAAGTGTTGGACAGGACATGGAAAAATGGCAACCTTCTTTCACACATTGTTCATGGGGATGAAACTGGTGCAGCAGCATTGGAAAATAGCTTGATAGTTTAAATATGAACTAACGCACAAACCAAAAATTCCATTTTGCAGTATCTACCTGAGAGAAATAAAATCAACATCTGTACAGTTGTATGCAGCACTTATTGTGGAACTCATAATACTCACACGTGTTAGCTTAAAGAAGACACATTATTGAAGAGGCTATTATATTTTGTATTCCATTTACACAATATTAGATTAGTGGTTGCCTAGAGTTGATGGTGAAATGGAAATTTACAACAAAAGACAGGAAATCACTTTTGGCAGCAATGAAAAGTTCTAAAATGGGGTTGATGGTTAAACAACTCTGCTACTTTATTTAAAATAATTGAGGGGGATGCTGGAGAAGCAGTTAAGAGCCCTGGCTGCTCTTGCAGGGGACCTGGAATCCATTCCCAATACACACAAGATGGCTAAAACCATTGGTAGCTCTGGGAGATCTGATGCCCTTTTCTGGCTTCCAGGCCCATTGCACAGACATGGTGCAGTTTCACACATGCAGGCAAAACATCCATATGCTTAATACAAAAATAAACAAATCAATGAAAATGTATAAATAATTGAGAAGCTGGAAAGATGACTCAGTGGTTAAAAGTGCTCGCTGCTCTTCCAGAGAATCTGAGTTAGTTCCTAGCACATAGGTCAGGTGACTTACAACTGCCTGTAACTTCAGGTCTGGGAAGTCCAGCATTCTCTTCTGGCCTCCTTGGGCACCTGCACATATGTTGAGCATACACACACACACACACACACACACACACACACACACACACATAAATAAAAAGAACTCTAAATTTTTTAAATAAAAAATTGACCACTTTAAACAGACAAATTTTGTGGTATTTAAACTGAACAAGTTTGAGAGTTTTTAAGTTCCAATTTTCAGAGTATTTATCTTTACCCAATCAATTGATTTGTGTTTTTTAAAAAATGGTTTATTTGTATTTTATGTGTATGAATGTTTTACCTGCATATATGTCTGTCCATCATGTGTATAAGGTCCCTGCAGAGATCCAAGGAGGATGCCGGAACCCCTAGAACTGGAGTTACAGTTAGTTGTGAGCCACCATGTGGGTGTTCGGAACAGAACCTGGTCCTCTCTCCCAGGGCAGTGAATGCTTTTAACTCCTGAGCTATTTTTTTCAACCTCATCAGTTGATCTTTGAACCTATGAGCCTGTCATAGTCTGTTCATTTCTGGACAAACCAGCATCATCTAGAAGATGGTGTTGAAACTCTGTCACTGCATTTTCCCTGGTATTATTTACTCTTGCTTAACAACTGAGTGGACTTAAGCTATGAATAGACTTTCAAGTACATGCTGGTTTCCATCAGTGGTCAACCTTAACTTGACAATAGCAGGCAATGTCTTGAGAATCTAATATTACACAGATAGATTCATTGGAAATATTAACTCTTAAACCCTAAAGAATAGCTTCTCTTTGCTCATTCAATTAAAAGATAATTGCTAAAAAAGTTTTACCTTTATTGGGGCCACCATTTGTCATCAAAGTCTGGCCCTCTTTTACCTCCCAGACTGAGCTTTCCACTACCAGGGCTTGGCTGACTCTGGTTTCATATTGGTAGTGGGTCAAGAATGTCCGTCCTCTGCACTAATCCATCCAGACACCACGTGGCCTGCCTTAGAGCTATGCTATTTTAGTAATGAGAATTATCCACCTAGGAAAAAGATCCAGGGGGGGGGGGGAGGCGGGGCAGAGCCAGAGTGGCAAATAGATAGAATCTCCCTACTTGGATTTCAGTAACTGGAATGAAACTGCATATCCTTATCAGACTATTTTCACAATTGTTATTTCCACACAGGCTGGGCTCTGTGCTACACAGATGATGAACTAGTCCTGAACATAAATTCCTATCTACTTCCTTTTGTACTTTCTTTTACTGAAAAATTGAGAATTATTTTCAGGTGAGAATCTGGATGTAAATTAGATTTTTCCAATTAAAGGCAACTGAATGGGATTTGGAAGTAGAATGAGCCCGAAGCCCCAAAGCATGTGGAAAACCACCCCTGTCCTTGCACCATGCCTTTTTATTGTACTGAGGCTTGTCAACTTCTGAATCGGCTGCCAGGACTTAATCAAGCTTTGCAATGTCCTTCCTCTGTAGAAACTTTCTGGCTTTGCCTTCAAATTTTATTTTGGCAACAAATTATCCTTGGGGAAAAAAATTGGTTTCCAAGCACCGTGCATTCCCAGGAGTTCCTCACCCTCCTCCCCAGCCTCTGTCAGCGAGGGCAGTAGACGCTCTGGGGTAAGCGCTCCACTCAGTCATCCTCCCCTCTTCCCCTATGGGTTGTGTCACTTTCCTGTCTCCTTTCCTTCCATTATTTTCTTCACAACAAGCTTCTTCCTTCCCCAGGGAAGTGACACTCACTGGCTCACAAGGGAAGATGGCAGGCTGAGAATTGGGCAGGCGGCTCTGTGGCCTGCAAGTTTGATGACTTCCTTCACATTTCAGCCTCTGTTCCCTATAAATTCAGTGTTTAGAAATCATTACTTAAAAATATTCAGCTAAGGGGCTGGAGAGATGGCTCAGCGGTTTAGAACGCCGACTGCTCTTGTTGAGGACCTGGGTTTGATTCCCAGCACCCACATGGCCGCTAAGAACCGTCTTCAAGTCCAGTTCCAGAGGAATCCAACACCATCTTCTGACCTCCAACGCATTGCACGACACGGGTGCACCTACCTACATGCAGACAGTACACTCATACACATAAAAAATAAAAATATTCAGCTAATAACCCTATCATAACAAATTCTGTTACTTAGACAATTTCTGTATTGATAACTTTGTCAATGGTTTCCAATATGATGAGGACTGGTAAAATAAGCAAGTCCAAAGCTTGATGATGATGATTTCCTTTTTAAAAAGCTCTTTAATTACTGACATGGAACAATGCATACAGAATAAAGAAAGTAATTGTTATAACAATATATCCAGAGAAATCCATGTTTTCAAAAGCACATGCTGTTTGTTGGTATGACTTATTACCCAGAAATCTGACTGCTGTTAGAAAAAAAAAATCAGAAGACTTTAATATATACAGTAGCAGTTGCCTTCACTGGGTGGTAACATATAAGGAAGAAGGAATAAAACTTTTCTTCATTTCTATTCTTCTGTATTATTTCAGTGTTTTGAATCAGCATTTATTCAGCAATGTAACAGCAACATCAAGTTTGGTTACCTTTTCGAAATCGTCTTCTACAGCTTGGGTCAGTACTTTATTGATATGCTTAAAGTTCTGTAAAATAAATATCTTGCCTAGTAAGCAATTTTTTAGTCTCCTTTTAAAAGACGTCCTCCATTCAGATAGATAGATGATAGATAGATGATAGATAGATAGATAGATAGATAGATGATAGATAGATAGATAGATAGATAGATAGATAGATAGATAGATGATAGATAGATCGAACTGCTCTGCCTTTAAAAAAAAAAACGCAAGTTGACTCAGCTTTTTGTTTTACCTTCAAATGACAAACCCTATCTCTGGCTTCCCCCCTTCAAACTTCTTAATTACTTTAACAAAACTGGCATCTACTACCACGTGTTAAAAGTCACAGATTGCAGGGACTTGAGAGGTGGTGGAGATAAATGTTGAGAAGGGAAGGCACCCTGAGATTTCTTTATCCTTGTTGGAGTCAAACCAAAGCTGGATATAATTAACTCACCATTTAGAGAACAGACCCAGATTCTGCTTCCGAGACTCGAGCTATTATAGATTGTTTTAAAAAGTTATTTCAACCCTGTTTTATTTGCTGCCAAGAACTTTGAATACACCATGAAGGCTTCTATGGTGAGATTTGTTATTTATAACACCAAATAAAGCCCCATTTCCCTGAGTATATTCTCTAATGGAATTTCTATGAATTTCTTTTGTTTGTAGCTAGCTATGGTGATATACAGTCTACTAAAGTAGCAGGTGTTTGAAAACACTAATACACACACACACACACACACACACACACACAGATGAGCTTTATTCAGTACACACACCCCCATAACCTGCTACATCTTTATAATAAAACCCTCTCCCTGTATCCAATGCCTGAGGAGGAAACTAGTAAGAATAACTTGGGAATGTTAGTCCCTCCTCCTCCTCACTACTGTTCACCATGTTTGAAGATAGCCATACATAAACAGCAGGCTTATTGTCATATGACAGAGCATCTGCTAGTCATGGAGAATAGTTTTCTTGACAGTATAATGGCTCACTACCTTTGAGTTCCTCTGTTTAAGGTGGGTTAGGCTGAGCATTCTCTTCTACCCAGATGTGATGATTCAATCTGGAAAGTACATGCCCAATCTATGCATCTTAGTGGAAGTGAGGCGTTATCTGCTCTATAGTAAGTACATTTCCTGGAAACATCATGGATCTGAAAATATTCAATTCTCGTTATTTAAAAAACATTAGTCTGGGGCTGGAGAGATGGCTCAGTGGTTAAGAACACTGGCCATTCTTGCAGAAGACCTGCCTGGGTTTGAATCTCAGTACCAACATGGTGGCCAACAACCATCTCTAACCCAGTTCCAAGGGATCTGATGCCCTCTTCTGGCTTCTGTAGGCGTTGCACAACACGGGGACATTTACATACACAGAGACAATACATTAATACACATAAAATAAGGATAAAATATATTTAAAAAACATTAGTCTATGAGATGATTTTATTTATGTATCTTTATATTTACCCTGCCTCTCCTCTTGAGGGTTCTGCTGCTGTCAGGCCCATAAAGCCACCACCATCTTTCTTTGGTTCATGACATTTTTTTTCCTGACTGGAATCCCACTTTCATTTGGCCCCAACAAATCCATGTTTTCTACATAGATATAAAGCAGTCATTTAAAAATATAAATCAGGCAGGCAGATCTCTGTGAGTTCAAGGCCAGCCTGGTCTAGATAGTGAGTTCTAGGACAGCTGGAGCTACAGGAAGACCCTGTCTCAAAAAAAAAAAATCTATATCTATCTATCTCTATCTCTATCATTATCTATATCTATATCTATATCTATATCTAAATCTATATCTATCTATATCTATATCTATATCTATAGATGTCTCAGGTCCATCCCAAGCTTCCCTTTGAGCACCTTCTATATAGTCTGACTATGGCTCCCCTCTCTGCATTGGCCTTGACACTGTCCTTGTATGCCAGCCATCATGTCTTGGCTATACATTTTTTTTGAGACAGGGTTTTCCTATAGCCCCAGCTGGCCTGGAACTCACTATGTAGACTAGGCTGGGCTTGAACTCACAGAGATCCACATGCCTTTGCCTCCCAAGTGCTGGGATTAAAGGCATGTGCCACCATGCCCAGCTATCTTGCCTATACCTTTGAGACTACACCTCAGTGGTCCTGCCTTGACACTCTGCCTTGCTTCTCCCACCTCACCCTGGGACTTCCTCCCTCAGGCTCTTCCCTAGACCTGCTTCTTTTCTTTCCTCAAGTTCTCCTCAGAGTCACCTCTGACCATCTTATGGAAGAGGCCAGTTCTTACTCTCCTTCTCAGCTTCTTCTCCCTTCCTTTGTTCATAGTTATCATCTCTACAATTGTTGTTGTCTACCTTGTCCAGTTGATGGAAGCCTCCTATGGAGGGAGACCATTGGGACTTGTACACTGCTGAAACCCTTCAAGTCTAGCAAGCCCATCCTCTCATCAATGCAAGTTGTTGCTGGCTACATTTTAGTATGAACAAATTCTTACTAACTCTGGTCAAATAAGGTACAAAAAGCAGTATACACCAAGATAAGAGGGGTGTTTGGGTGAGCTCTTGACCAGTTTCAGGGGTGTGATAGCCAGTCTTTTGTGATGTGGAAAGCTGCGGGTGCAGATTCGAGACAGGATGCCGAAGGCTCACGCCAGTCTCCCAAATCAAATGTTTTCAGGTGGACTCATTATTTTATTCAAGACAATAAGAATTCCAGGATCCCTGGCATGTCTGTGCCTCAAAATAATAAGGGAAACACTTTAACCTTCTCTTAAAACTCCTTGTGTAATAGCCTCCTTCCCTTCATGCACACAATTGGTCTAGCTCCTCATTACACATAAATGAAATAAAACTATTAGAACCACTAGAACTTATATGTCCTTAGTATATAATAAGAAAGATAATTTGTATACGTGTGAAAATTTAGTCAGTCAAAACTAGAGTTGTAGCTATATAGGGACATAGGTTTAAAAAAATTTTTTTTTTGTCTTTTCGAGACAGGGTCTCCCTAAGCCCCAACTGTCCTGGAACTCACTATGTAGACCAGGCTGGCCTCGAACTCACAAAGATCCGCCTGCCTCTGCCTCCGGAGTACTAGGATTAAAGGCGTGTGTCACCACGCCGAAATGAAGCATGGCACTATTTCTTTACATGTTTTAGACTGTCCAGAGTGTTTAGAAGAAGAAAAAGGTGAGATTGTTGGTGACAAAAATGAAAGGCTAATTAAAACAAAGGCCTGTTGTGAATCCCACTGAACTATTCAAAAAAATTGACACAGTTCCTCCTGTAAGTCATGCTCCCAGTCTTCAAGAAGTCTACAATTATGGGGAAGCCAGCACAAAGGTTGATACAATTTGCATTTATTACATATGTAACTGCCTTCTGACATTTGCTGGGTTCTTGCCAGTTCCAACCGCTCTCCTCAAACTCGACCTGTGTACTTCATTTCATCTTTATGTCACTGCTGTGAACATTGACTACACAGGGATCTAACATTTTGAACTGCTCAGAGAAGTTCATTGGCTGCTGCACGAAATACCTAGCTAGTAAGTAGGAGAGCTGAGACCCACCCAGACATGCCAGACTCAGTGGCTCAGATGTCTCCTCCTGCCATCAGAATTATGCCACAGTTGGGAGATATTGTTTAGATTCTCTGTGCAAAATTAAGACCAGATAATGACATTAGGCTGTGAACTTCATGAGAGATGGACCATGCCTATTCTGTTCCTTATTTTATTTCCAGGGCCCAGTAAAGTAGTTTTTTAACAAATGGCTTCTGATAATGATGCTTTGAAAGCAACAAGAGGAAGCTTAAAAATACAGACAAATCCCAGCTATACAAAATTGAAAGAGTTCTTTTTTTAAAATATTTATTTATTTATTTATTTATTTATTTATTTATTTATTATGTGTATGAATGTACTGTCTGCATGTAGGTTTGTGCACCCGGGTCGAGCAATGCCTCGGAGGTCAGAAGAGGGTGTCGGATTCCCCTGACACTGGAGTTAAAGATGGTTCCCTGTGCGTGCTGGGGATAGGCGCTCTTAACTGCTAGGCCATCTTAACTGCTAGGCCATCTTAACTGCTAGGCCATCTCTCCAGCCCTCAAAATCGAAGGAGTTCTGACTGTATATACTGTCGTGTTGGAATAAGGATTTAAATCAGCCACCAGAGACAATAGTTAGCCTCAGAAAAACGGAAACGGAAAGTTGAAGCACAGAAGAGAAAGGTGCAGGTCTTATCAGGAAATAATGGTTTCTTAGTCTAAGTCACATTTAGCCCTGAAGTCCTTTCTTGAAGTATTGATATAATCAGGATCTGAGGCAGAAAGTGGAGGTTTCTATCTGGGGTAAATTCAATAAAAAAACTGAGAGTGGGATGTTGGCACTCCGTCAGCAGACCCAAGCTCTTGCCAGCTATGTCAAATGCGAGTGCGCTGGAAATTAGGGGGGAGCATCTGAGAAGCGGGAGTAGATGGTGGGTCTGAGAAGGCCTCGCTGACATGCGAGCCCTCTCACTTCTGTCATCCTGAATGGTTGCCATGCAGAAGAAATGATGCAGAGTGTAGGCAGGTCACCTGGAGCCAGCAGAGGGGATCTGGAATTGGTGTCACTCAATTTTGGTAAAAGTATTCGCTGGAAACAAATGTTGGCAAAATAGGCTCAGGAATGCCATTTGGCAGGAGCAAATTCAGTTGAGTAGAGAAGAGAGAGAGGCAAGCTTGGGTACACGGAAGAGAATATGGGGGAAGAGGAGATGGTAGTGAAAGGGAGGGAGAGAGATGAGACAGACCCTAGAGGGAGGCGGAGGGCCAGAGGCACGGCAGCTGGGAACCTTGACTGCAGGTCTAGTGTGGCAGTTTCTCAGCCGGCAGGAGCTTTGCTCTCATTCAGTGATCCCCAAAAGGGCCCGTGAAACAGACGTGTAGCAGCAGACACACTGAGAAGGGGAAGTAGTGAAGTTTCCTGAAAGTTTATAAAGATCGGCTGTGTGCGAGATCTCTTCCACACGTGGCTTTCATTAGATGTTCAAGAGATTGGGACCCAAAGATGCTAATGAGCAGTTGACCTACTTAGCCCCTTAATTTAGAATATGAGGACACGAAGGCTCAGGGTGGCATGTGACTGATCCAAGGTGTGTACCTACAAACAGGATGAATCTGTGCAGCACACATGCACAGACTGCCTCATCTTTAAACTTCTTCCTTCATGCCACTCAAGACAGGACCATGTAGTGATCGGCAAAGGCTCAGCTGTGAGCATATTAAACTTCCCTTGGGATTCTACAGGCAGCTTTCTAACAGAGGATGCAGGGGTGCTTCTTCAACTCCCAGCTCGGTACTGAAGCAATCCCCAAATCTCAGAAGCTTAAATGTAGTTCAAGTTTGCTTTATTCCTCTTATCACATCTACAGGGGTTATGAGGCTTTCTTCCTCTAGAGGATATGGGGGACCTGGGCTCTTTTGAGTATATGGCTCTACCACCTTAGAAATGTCCATTTTCAGGTGCCAAAATGAGGAAGAAGTGGGCAGGGAAGATGAAGGTAAATATTATAGAACCTTACTTCCACCCACATCCTACCAGGTTGACCTCGGTCATCTAGCTTCATCCATCTCCAAGGGACACTGAGAAATGTAATCTTCCTCCATCCCCAGGAGAGTGACCACCTGTGTGGGTGGACCTGGGACTATCCTCATTTTCATATTGAAAATTCCACATTCCAGGAAAGCCTGTGGTCCCAGACAAACCAGAGTGGAAATGGCGTTGGTGAACAACCACAGATTGCTTGACAGGATGACATAAACGTCTGTGATGCTGTGTGTATTCCAGCAGCTATGTTTTATTTTTCTAGTACTAAAGCATCTCACCACTTCCCTACTGTTTCAGTTAGTTTTTCTCATTTTTAAGGAACACTGATGTAATTTTTCTGGAGATGGGGATTTTTCTTTTACTGTAGGAACTGAGACAGCTCAGGTCCTAAGGAACTGGTCAACTCCTGGACCTGCTGCCCTGTCTCCTCATGGTTTCTTGATTTTCCTGGTGCTTCTGCTCTGTTTCCTCTCTCTACTATCTGGCTGAGCCTGCTTAGTAGAGGTTTCTAAACTTCCTGAACTGTGGCTTACACATAGGTTTAGTTTGCCTTGTCCCTCAGCACATCTCTAAGGATACAGGAAAAACCAAACTCTTTCTCCTACCATACTTTCACCACATAGAACTCTTTTCTAACCAAATGTGGAAGGGAGGAGGGATGTGTTGCTTCACCCACCAAGCAAGCGGTCGGTTCTGAGGCAGACGCCAGCTCAGTTCTGATACTGTCTCCTTTGTGATAACAGCGGATAATCAGATAATCCTTGAGGTTGAGAGCTCAATCCCACAAGACCCCCCCCCCCAACCTTTAGTTTCAAGTCCCAGACCTGTGGTTCTGACTAACTATAAGTCAGTGTTCGTTTTGATTTATGGCTAGCATTTATATGCTACTATGTGCTACTATTTATGAGCTACAGTTTCCCATCTGTGAACAGAACTCAGGGAGATGCTTTTGTTTATTGGTTTATTATAAAAGATATTGCAAAAGATACAGATGCGGAGATACATTGGACAAAGTGTGTGGGAAGGTGTGTGGAGCATTCGGCCCTCTCTGGGCACACCAGCTTCAAGGACCCTCCACATGTCCAGCTATTCAAGAACTCTCAAACTCAGTCCTTTAGGCTTTGAGTTTGTACAGAATCTTCATCGGGGCTGTAGAGATGGCTCAGTGGTTAGGAGCACAGACTGCTCTTGCAGAGGACACGGGTTCGATTCCCAGCACCCACATGGCTATAAGAACCATCTTTAAGCCTGCGTGGTGGCACACACTTTGGTCCTAGAACTCAGGAGGCAGAGGCAGGAGGTTCTCTGTGAGTTCAAGGCCAGCCTGGTCTATGGAGTGAGTTCCAGGCCAGCTGGGGCTATAGGGAGACCCGTCTCAAAAAAAAAAAAAGACTCTTCATCATGCAGCTTGACCATTGGTGGACCATCTAACCTTCAGTCCCTCACTCCTCCCCAGAGGTTGGGGGCCAGGGATTGGGTGTTGAAAATCCCAATGTTCTAATCTCATCTTGGTCTTTTCTAAGCCTAGTTCCCCTCTTGACACTGGCTCGGAGCTGCCAGTTTACCAGTCATCTCATTAACATACAAAAGACACATCTCTTTGAAGATTCCCAGGATCTTAGAGGTCCTATGGCAGGAGACAGGGCTGAAGAACAAATGTGCATTTCACAGAATCACAGCAGGTTCCAGGTCTGCTCTTGCTGCTGTGGGCACATTCCTTTTGTATTTCTTTATTCCAGATTTTGAAAGACAGGGAAGCCAACTGGCTCCATTCCATTTTTTTTTTCTGTCACCTAGATCATTAATATTCTCTAGCCTGTGAAATTGGCTGTGTTTTGGTACTCACCTTGCACCGTGATGTATTCAAAGAGGTGGTTCATCACACAGCAAGCAAAGGGCCTACTGGTAAGATGTATTTGTTTTTTATTCATACAACATATTTTGATCATCTTTATCCCACAACTCCTTCCCCTAACCTGTGACGTAATTTTTTAAAATATTTTGACATAATTTTTTTTTTAATTTTTTTTATTTTATTTATTTCTTTATGTGTATGAATGTACTGTCTGCATGCAAGTTTGTGCACCCGTGTCGTGCAATGCCGCGGAGGTCAGAAGAGGGTGTCGGATTCCCCTGGAACTGGAGTTCTCCTGGAATTGGAGTTTCAGACGGCTCTCGGCCGCCATGTGGGTGCTGGGGATCGAACCCGGGTCCTCTGTAAGAGCGGTCGGCGCTCTTAACCGCTAGGCCATCTCTCCAGCCCTTGACATAATTTTTTAAAGGATCAGAGACATTCATTATAAGTATGTCCAGAGCATTCAGTTGTTTTGTTTTAAACTTCAAGTGTCATAAGCCGCAGCTGGCCTGAAACTTGCTATGTAGACCAGGCTGGCCTTGATCTCATAGAGATCCACCTGCCTCTGCCTCCTGAGTGCTAGGATTAAGAGTGTTGTGCCACCAATACGTGCTAGAGCTGAATCTCTAATTGCCTTTGTTTTTTTTTTTTTTTTTTTTGCTGTTTAAAAAAAAATTTATTTAAAGAAAAATGATGAAATGAAAAAAAAAAACAAATCCAGGGGCCTGGAGAGATGGCCTAGCGGTTAAGAGCGCCGAACTGCTCTTACAGAGGACCGGGTTTTCGATCCCCAGCCACCCACATGGCGGCCGAGAACCGTCTGAGACTCCAATTCCAGGAGAACTCCAGCTCCAGGGGAATCCGAGACCCTCTTCTGACCTCCGCGGCATTGCACGACACGGGTGCACAGACCTGCATGCAGACAGTACATTCATACACATACAGAAATAAATGAAATAAAAAAATTAAAAAAAAAATACAAGTCCAACAGAGCTGTGGGCAATCAGCGATGGTGTCACCATGTGTCCTCTCTCCCAGACACTCACCAGCGTTCTTGCGTCCTCACCAAGAGGAAAAAGGCTCTGATGCTTTATTCATACACATCCTTCTTATCTGCAATGTAATCTACAATTTCTTGTGGGCACATTAACTTTTCTGCATCTATATCAGGAATTTCAAACCCAAATTCATCTTCCATGGCCATAATAATCTCCACTTGGTCCAAACTGTCTAAGCCCAGGTCCTTCATAAAATGTGAATCTACTGAGAGCTTTTCTGGATCAATTTTGTCATAGAGTTTCAAGACATACAGAACTCTGTCCTTGATTCCCTCTAATGTCAAAGGGGGAACGTCACTATATTGGCGGTACAAATGTGTGACTCTCCCTGGCACCTTTATAAATTTCTTCTGATTTATATAAATATGTTTTTTAGGAACTCTCTAAACTATGATTCACAGCAGTGCTACAATTTCCATCTGTGAAGTAGCTGGCTCTTTTCCAAGAATCTATATTGGGTTCTACTCCCTTGAGGCTGACATTTCCATGGGCCACAGTTGAAGAGTTAACCTCTATGCCCTGTTCTCTGAGCTTTGTCCCAAAGTCTTGTGATCTCTGCCTTTCTGACAGGGGCCACATTCTTATAACATCTTTGCTGAACAGAGGCCCTGGAGTGCCAGACTTACATCTTATTCTATAAGCAAACCCTATCCCATGGCCCATCTGATAGAAGCTGCTTGATTTAGAGGATGTGTACAAGTTAGGGAGAGATACAGAAAAGGGATTTAATATTTACTAAGCAAGCAACTACCAACAACCTGGTATGGCATTTTCATTTCATAGGTGAAGAAGCTGAGGCTCAGAGAAGATAACACAGTTGCCTAGCAACCCACAAAGGGTAGGGAGTAGAGCTAGTATTTAACCCAGATCTGCCCAACTCTGAATTCCTTTCTTTGCGTTGACTCTTGGACTTTGTAATTGAGAAGAGGGAAATATTCTGGGTGAAGAAAATTGAGATCATTATCAGACCAACGTGTTGACATGAACAAAGAGAAATTGTGCAGAAATAATTGATTGGAGGGGCAGAGTCTTGTTGGGAATACAGAAAGAGTAAACGTCAATGCCAGCCAGGCGCTTGTACAATAGACAGACTAAAGAGTAACTGACATTTTTAGAGGTCTTGTGTAGTTATGGAAGGCAAGGCAAGAATGACATCTCCAAGACAGTTGTGTAGACTAAAACAATTAGTGTGGATACAGGAGAGAGTCGGGTCAGACTAGGAAAATACCAAAGGTCAGGGAGGCACACATAGCTTTGGAGGTCCTTTTAATCTCAGAGAATGTTTCACAATTGATTGCATATTCCCAAACAAGGAACCCTTTACAAGTCTCTTCTACCTTCTCTGTAACACTCAAGAGCTTAGAATCATCAGTCCTCTCTGTAGAATACAGACCTCTGCAATACAACACTGTCAGGTTGGGCGGAGGCAAAGCCAAGATGGTATAGACTGAAAAGACCCTCCTTTCTTTTCCGGTCAGGCCAGATTCCCATGAGACCTCTGGACCTGAGACCCACCTCCAGATCTGAGCCCCGGGCCGGGTTTAATTGCCAGATTCCAATAGGTTACCATCTCACCTACCCCCTATAAAAGGTTCTCCCCACCTCTCAGAAGCTCACTTTCTAGGGCTCTCAGGATGGATTCACCAGAGAGAGAGGCTGCATTTCTCCTGGAATAATTGCTTACCTTTATATACCTTTTAATTCGGCCTTTTCTTAGCGTCAGTTATACTTTTCAAACACCACCTTTGATAAACAGAAATGTTGATAATTTCTTATAATAAATCCTCCTAGAAGCTTCCAAAACTGAGGTTTTGGGGGAGCTGAGCATTATGCACATGTTCAGGTGTACATGTGAATGTCTGCATGCAGCAGCGAGTCAGCTTGGGGTATCTCTCCTTCCAATACTATTTATGTTGTTTGTTTGAGACAGAATCTCCCACTGGCATGAAATTTATCAAGTAGGTTGGGCTGGTGGCTAGTGAGCCCCAGTGATCTGCCTAGTGCTGGGATTATAAGTGTGTGCAATCAATCAGATATTTGATATAGAATCTTGGGATCAAACTCAGGTTCTCATATTGCACTCTACATAGTGAGCTATCTCTCCCCAGCCCCCCAAAACTGAGTTTTTGATTTTTAAAAACAGAACTACCCCAAAGGGTAGCGAGCACTGGGAAGCTGAGGCTGTGGTCTAAATTTCCCCTGAAAGTCTTAACCACCAGTAAGATTTTGTATATATATCAATCATACCATTTCCATCCTTATTCTCTGTTCCTGTCACTCCCAGTGTGAGAAGAGAGAGATTATTAAGATAAAGGAGAAGTTCCTAGGACTTTACCTTCTAGTTCTCCTTTTTCTTTTCCAGAGTAAAATGACCAAGGAATTGTAAGAAGTTGCAAGCAGTGCTACGTTACATGTGACTTTTCTCTAAAAGAATAAAACCATCAAATTCAATATCTTCTCATGCACTTAGCAGCTATTGGGGATAGTTCTATGATTTGGGTACGCCAATAACACAAACAGTGTTGGCTCTGAAGCATACATTTCCATCACTAGAGATAAAGTATGATGTTTGGAGGTGATTTAGTTTGTCAGCTTTATTGTGGAAAAAGGTGAAGAGGAAAAGTTTTTAGTCCCTCGACCTGCCCTTTTCCTTTGTTTGAGGTTCAATTTGGATCCTTTCTTCCTTGACATATTTCAAGTAATAAAACAAGCTTAAACTTTAACAAAACTGGAGGAAGAAGTCTTTTTGTATGAAAGTTAACCTGGCAATCCCTCACCGAATGAAATATTAATAAGAACAAATGAGAAGCCTTAGTTGGCTATCCTCAGTGTGTAAGCCACTGTGCTAGAAGCAAACGTTGCATAACCGTTTCTAAGGAGTTCAATGACAGAGAAACTGTGTAATAGGATGACAAAAACCCACATCGAAGCAGAAGCAAGTGGTTAAAATTTCAAATTCCGTTTAAGGACTCCAAGGACACATGGTACCAAGTACTTCTTCAGCCAAGTGCTAAATTCAACTTGTAACATTCCCAGTGCTTAAAACCTGGGCTGTTAGACTCCACACACATGGATTAATAAAAAGGCTAAAAAAAAAAAAAAAAAGAAAAAAAAAAAGAAATTCCTTACCTATTACTATATCATGAAGAAAAAAAAAAAAGGCTACATGTTCAGGGCTGCGTGAATGTAAATGTAAGCTCTAGTTGACCAGTCAGGGAGCTTTGCTGATAGGAGTGGGTAAGGGCCCAGCGCCAGTGATCCTCAAGCCTGTAGCTTAGAATGGCCTGATGATTAAGCTCACTGTGACCTCCTCTTGCCCCCATCACAGATGGACTGGGTGGATATAACATTTTGTAGTCTTAGGTAGGAGCCGTAGGAAATAGTAACATGGAACAGAATTGACATGGACAAGGTAAACTTTGTGCATTTTCCCAGTGGTATATAGTTCAAACCCAGGGAGGTTATATTGGGGTCTCATCTATGTATTTTCATGCATTGAATTTAGGAACCCACTGCAGACTAGGCATAGTAGAACTAATGGCTACTGGTGTTTAAACTTCTTGAAAAAAGCAGTAGAAACTGGGATTCTCGAACAAAGTGTAGAGGATCAGGTTTGTGTCAACCTCTCAGAAGGATGGAGAGCCCTGGGTAGGCATGGAATTCATATACCAGGGTAAAGGAAGGACATACATTGATACTCATTTTTCATAATAATGGGATACCTTTGAGTACAGCAAAGAGCTATGTCTCTCTTCCCAGGGAACTTGTATATTCCAATGTAGTAATTGTCAAAAGTCCTTTAAAGTCTGTCTTAACTTACGGGTCAGACAATTCAAGGTTATCTGGAAGAAACAGAATTGCTTAGGATGGGGCTTGGATCCAAACCTTCTAGTTTTGACCAGAATGGAGCACATCAGGGGTGGTAGGAAAATTGGGGACAGCAGTAAGAATGACAGCAATTGTTGAGAAATAGAACACCCCAGAAGCAGTAGCAAACACCCAGGGGAGATAGCAGGGATCAGTTGGGAAAGAGGGGGACATTGGTTTAGTTACAGAAATACAACCATGTCGGGAGTTAGAACCAGAATCCTCTGTGCCCATCAACCAGGTTTTGAATATCAGCACAGGCTGTTATAGCTTAAACAAACAAGGCTGTATTTCAATAGTTGGTCAACTATTGGCTCCTGCTAAAATGCAACTTGTCCACCAAAGTTTGGAGATGTGAGAAGCTTCGGAAGGTGAACTCAAGCAAAGTAGGCTAGGAAGTTTGCCAGCTGTTGGGGCAGGGGGCAGGGAGGGGATTCTGAGATGAGCTTGTAGGATCAGAACTGCTCCACTGTGCAGAGAAACAACCTACATGCTTGCCACAGTTGCATAACATCAGTATCTCTGCCTCAGTGTCTTTGGAAAATTCCTGAGAGTTTGTCTGATGTACACAGCACTAAGAGTACCTTCTCTTCCTTAGGTCAGGTGAGGATCTGAAGGTGCCAACTGGCTATAAATGTCTACCTTTGCTACCAACACACATTTGAGGGTAGGAAGGTCCTAATTTGGTCAACCAGCCCTCTTAGCCCATAAGCCTTGTGACCCAAGACCGGTCAAAACCCAGAACTTACCATGTAGGACAGAGCTATTGACACCCATACAGACATTTACAGTAATAGCAATATTCATTATTGCTTCAGAACAACTAACGTTCAAAACTGTCAACTTAAAACAGCAGAAAACACTTAATCTGCAGCTCTGGTAAGTCATAAATTCAGAAGATCTAGGCTTCCTTGACTCTGGATCTCTTGTGAGGTAGTAGCCACAATGTCAGCCAGAGCTATAGTCATTCACAAGCTCAACGGGGGCTAGAGGGTCTATCCCCAGCATGGCGCACTCACATGGATGAAGACCTGAGGCTGGTTGTTGGGAGGAAGCTTCACCAATGGACTTCTCCACAGGGCTACTGAGGTCCTCGAGGTAGCTGGTTCCCCCATATCATGGGATCCAAGAGTCACGCTTTCACATTACTCCAAAATCCTGTTGTTTGCATAGGTCAGACCTCCTCGGTGTTAGGAGGGAGCTGCCTACAGCTACAGATACCAGGAGTAGCTAATGTCATTAGGGGCCACCCTGGAGGCTGTCTGCCAAAGAGAGCAACCCTGTGTTGGGAGCCATGAGATGAGTTCCACGCCGGTCACTATGCATACAAGAGTCACTGTCATCATACTGTCAGGGCTAAGTGTAAAGTGTCCTCCATAGGCTTCTGTGTTGTTCTCAGTCTCCAGCTATTTGGGGAGGTTCTGGAAACCTTAGAAGATGAGAATTAGCATAGGAAGTAGGCCACCAGGGTCTTCGTCCCTGACCCCTTCTTGTCCATCTCTGTTTCCTGTCCACAGTGAAGAAGTTCCTCTGCCATGCCCTACTGCCACCATGTGTTCTAGCCAAGTGCATGGGGCCAAGTAAGCATGGGCTGAATCCTCAGAAACCATGGGTCAAAACAAGTCCTTTCTCTCTCATTTGTTTTGGGTGCTTCTGTCAGTCACAGTGGCAAAACGTCTAACTAAAGGAGAAATTATTATCCCTATTTTTTCAGAAAACAGATCTAGAAATGGTAAATGGCTTCCCAAAGTTCTTTCCATGTCCAGCTTGACTTTTTTTTTCACCTCTAATAAATAAAGTGCAGGTTCTGTTTTCATAGTAGCATTTCAGGTACTGAGTGCCTACCACAAGACAGACAAACAAGACAGACACCACTGCAGGATCTGATAGAAGAAGACAGCAAGACCAAGTCCCAGAAGCCTGTACAGACTTTCATCCACAGGCTAGAAGAGCTCAACCAAAGGGGTGGTCAGTTCTTGGTGGGTTGGATGGGTCAGAAAAGCCTTCCTGTGAGAATGATAAATTGAGACAAGTCTTTAGGAAGCAGGCACATCCTCATGCAAGAATGTGTACTCTCTTCAAGCCTAGGGCAGGAGTGGCAAGCTGCACTGGATTCCCACAAAGAACGTAGGGGTCTCCATCTTCATCTCTCACCTTTTGGTCTGTTTGGTACTTTACCATAGAGTTTGCTTAATGGGAACCATGCACAGGGCCTGTGATCCACACTGTGGCTACAGCTAGAATGGGGATGAAACAATCTTTTCTGAAGTCCCTGGGTGCAAGGAGAAGGCTGGTTGTGAGGATGGATTACCATACAATGTGTAAAGTGCCAAGCTCTCCTTGGAGCTGCTCTGAGGCCAGAGACTTCCAGTACTGTATGCTTCTTACTGCTCACCTCTTAGTTCCACCACCGACTCAGCCGGCACAGACAGACAGGAGCTGTATTTATCTCACTTTCACAGAATTCCCTCAGAAAATGGGGAGAGGAACACCTGAGGGTGTTCAATGTATCCGACCACCTATGAGAAAGACCCAGAGACGCTTCAGCTGTCCCTCCGAAATTACACTGCTGAAAATGTTGAACGACATGTGAAAAAAAAAGAAAGTACAGTACTTGAGAAAGAAGGACGCTATTTGCAATTCTGAAGTCGCATTTACTTTGCACAGCTCTTTCAGGACAGCTATCAGGCAGATGACACTTCCTGGCTCAGTGTTGTCATTCATTTCATTCTTGGAAAAGCCAGGCACATTCTTTTCTGATGTGATAATGCTATGATTTATTATTGTTATTGCAGAAGCAAGTGAACAATGTTTTTTCCTGTGAACAGTGCTTTCATGTATATGTAAACCACAGTCTGCAGTTCCTCAGAGAGAGGGGGTGGGGTTGAACAGTATTATCCTCAAATGGTGCATGCATACATGCAAACTTCAGGTAGATGCATTCCATGCAGATCGCACCCCAGGGTTCTCACCAGCACCAGGGTAGAGAGCAGACTAGATAGTTCAAACCTTCCAAACACACGGATCACTGCACACTTGCACCCGATGACTTTATCCTTATGAATAGTATACACAGATAGTGATCTCCTTCAGAGTCAACCCAGGTGCATCTCATTAAGCCCTTGTTTTGCCTGGAGTGGAAAGCCAGCACTGTGGCCTCCTTCAGACTCTCCCTTATCCCCCCACCTCAAGCCCTTTCCACCTACATAGGAGCATCAGACACAGGGTTGGGACCTTGGGCACACCTCAAAGGACACTGGCAAATCTACTCCAATGTCTATCAAGTTCTGGAAACATTTTCTCTCTTTTGTTCAAGGCGGCTGAGAGGATTCTGGTGTGAAACTTGGTAACCCTGGACTGAGAAGTGAAGATTACCTTGTTCTATGGAAAGTGAAAGAGGAATTGAAGCAAGGAAGCTACAGCTCTCCCTTTAGTTCCAGAATATCATCTTTCTTCTTCCCTCTCCGTGAGTGCTGCACTTACCATCAATGGTCAAGGAGTTGTTGCTGGTGCTTTTTGAAACCATGGGTTTAAATGACTTACTGTGGTTAGAAGATACCCAATTATGAAAAGCCCATCAACTTCTTCAAAAACTACTGCTTTTACTTTGTTCACTAATTAGCAAATGGTAAAACTAATTTTTTGCTGTGTAGCTCTGAGTTTTGCTCATGTGCGAATTCATGCAACCCCCAATACAATCAAGATGTCAAGGAATTCTGGAACCCTCACATATGTGCATGCTATTCCTTTCTAGCTGTACTCTCCCACCCGGCCCCTTGAAACCTAACCTCAGCATGCCCTTGTCTTTTTTGGAAGGTCCCAGATACAGAATCAAACAGTATGAAGCTTTTGGGACTACTGTCCTTTTCTCCATATCAAGCCTCTGAGAGGCTTTTGAGCTTGTCAGTGGCTAGCTCTTTTTAACTGCTGAGTAGTATTCTATTGTCTTAGTACGTATTTAAGTTAGCTGGTGTCACTATAATACAGATCTCATGAGTCTTGGGAAAAGAAAGATTGCATGGGTCATCAAGCGAGGAAGTAGCTAGGGTTTGTTCTTTAAATTCTTTGGTTGCTTGTATTAGTTGTGTCGGATGATCATGTGGGGATGAAGAGGAACAAGAGCAAAAGAAGTATATGAAAGCAGAAGCCCCAGCCCCAAAGCCTCTTCTAGCCAGAGTTTGCAAGTTAGTAAAAGCGCCACTTGCAGGTGTATGTGTTTTGTTGATTCTCTCTGAGATACTGGCTCTCTGTACAGGGTGATATTGCTTCCTGGTGACACATGACAAAGTCTGGAGCCACTATTGTTTATTACTGGGGCATCCAGTGTGTAGAGGCCAGGGATGTCACCACACATCCCACAAATGACAAGATGGTCTCTCACAGCAAGGAATCACCTGGCCCCAAATGCGGCAGTGCTTATAAGAGTTGAGAAGACATGGCCTAATACAAGGAATCCTGTCGGGAGATGCAGTCAGTGTGTTTCGTGTTGGGCCTGAAGCCCTCAGAAGAAAAGAGGTAGCCTTGCTGGGAAAAACTATTTTCTTCTACAATTGAAATGGCAACAAGGGAAGAAGGGATAGAAAGACAAGGTCAGTGACTGTCAGGAAGAAATTGTCCAGCCCCCTTTTTGAAGAGCCTTCATGTCCCGCTGCTTCACTTGTGCCCTGCTCTGGGCGAGTGTTCACCCACCAGATCTGCAGCTCCTTCGCACCTATCTGCCCACTTGGCATCCAGCATGCCTGGACCCGGGATGTCTCCTCAGGACTCCACCGCTCCTCACAAGTCCCTGTAAGGCGGCATTCTTCACCTTGCCTTGAATAGCTCCGTCTTTTCCTGACTGTGGTATCTTCAATACAGAATACAATGGCTGGTGCAAGATGGTGCTAGATAAGCAGCTATTGACTCAAGAAAAGCATTTTCTAGAACCATTTAGATGGATTCATTCATTCACTTGTTTACTTAATACATATTTATTGAGCACTTACTAAATTCCAGACAACTTCCTGTGTGCAGGAGATAGAAGAGTACAAAAGTGTCTGTCCCTGTAGGGTTCTAGACCAGAGGACAAACCTCTCTAAAGGGCCACATAAACATATTTTCAGCTTTGTGGATCATGTAGTAGCTATTGTAATGACTCAGCACCACCGCTGCAATGGGAGACCCCAAAGACGAGGCACAAAGGAGAGTGGCTACAGCCCACGAAGCCCTTCCCTCAGAAATAAACAAGTGGAGGGGCTGGAGTGGGGCACTAAGTGATGGTCAAGAGCACAGGCTGCTCTTGCAAGAGGACCCAGGTTAGGTTCCCAGGACCTACGTTTTGGCTAACAAATGTCCAATAACTGCAGTTCCAGGGGAATCCAGTGTCCTCTTCTGACCTTCACAGGTATTGCATGCACATGGTACATTTACACACATGGAGGCAAAAGACTCATACACATGAAATAAAAAATAAATAAATAATAAGTAGGATTTTGCTCAACTCCTCTTCTAGAAGGATGACAGATAAGGAGTAAGATATAAATTTTGACTAATAAGCATTACTTTATTAAAGGCAGGATAAGAGAGTAGTAGAGGGACTACTGAGAGTCCGTGAGGTGGGAAAGCTTCTTTGAGGGAAAAAGCAAGTCCAGAGAGCTGGGCATGAATGTGCCAGGGATCTTCCAGGAACTGGAACTGCTATTCATAGCAGGCAGACTAGGCTGCTAGAACTCTGAGCCACTGCAGCTGGGCACAGAGCTTCACCACTGTGCTGTTGCTGTTGTTTCTTCAGCAGCTTGATGTGGCACTATTGGAACTGACCGGGCAAGTCCAGTCACAGGCTCACTGTCTATTAGTTGCTTTTCTTTCCTCTTATTATATTTCAAATGAGTCGGATGAAAACTGTGGAGAAAGAATGAAAGGCATTTTCATTGTCATCACTAAATCCCAATGTTTGGTGGTGACAACACTTCCAAACTAACTCTAGACAAGTTCATTGTAGCCCCACATGTTGTATGTTTTTTTTTTCCTTCTTTTGGAAATATGAACAGACATCTATTCACCCTAGAAAGGGTACCAACAACAGACCAAAGAAATGATCCCATTCCAATCCAGCTTGGTGGAACCAATGAGTTTCATTGGAATTACAGGAGCAAGCATGGGGATTCCGAGCAGGGGCAAGGGCAGGGGCAGGGGCAGGGGCAGGGGCAGGAGCAACCAGATAGAAGTCTCCATCCAAGCCACCTCTCATTAATTACACATTGCACATGCTCAGGGAGAGATGAAGCCTTCGTGGGTGGTCTCCTGTGCACGGGTGTGAGCCATCTCCACCCTCCACAAGGGAATGTCACTGGGTCTAATCTTGTAGGTGATCACATTGCTCTGATTTCCAGACAGTGATGGCCATGTCAGAGCATTGTGCGACACCCACATCTTTTCGTTTTCCAATGTGTTCTCAGAGGTTGCGACACTGGGAAGGATCTGTGCTTTCCAAGCAATGCAGACTTTCCCAAGGTAAGAACTATGAATCATAGCCAATGTCACAGTCACACTTCATTCTTTTCCCATGGATGTCTTCATCAGCTCTACAATTTTACAGGCATACAATTCTTTGCTTCCTAACCAGAGTTTGATTGAGTATCCTTTTTTCATTTTTCAATCCTAAGACTAAATCAGATCAATTAAAAAAAATAAAAAATTCCTCACAGACAATACAATAATATTAGTTAAAACAATAAAGATGAAAGCAATCATATAGTATGAGTTTGGGCATAATAAACATCATCCAAGCTGTAAGAAGACCGGGGGTGTACCCCCCAGCTGAGCTTTGAACCTAGATCTGGAGATCACCGTTGTTTAGAGGTTATCTGAACATCAGGCATAGAAATGTTGAACTGGCAGATACATTTTGCTCTATTTAATCTGTTCTTGGTGTGATTTCCAGGTAAAATAAATACTTGCTAAATATTCTTTGTTGAACAAACTGGGAAAAAGGAAATGTACCTTGTGTTGTAATAAACCAGGAGCTGGCTATTCTTGCCCATGTCCTGCTCTGAGGGGTGTAACTCACTTCAGCGGCTGCACAAGATGTCAGGCCTGTGAAACAGACTTGAGAGTAAATGGCAGCCACAGGCGACCTTGCTACTGGACACAGGACATAGTGCTGGGACAGCTGCAGAGGAAGATGGCTTTTCTGGATGTTGCCTGCTTTTCTCAAGTCGGCCTAGTCAGATATTCTTTGGAATAAGAGAGCTCGGCTGGGGAAAAAGCCAACAGGACTGGGTTGCATTAAGTTCCAGTAAAGTGGCTTTTCCTCTGAGTCAGGGTTGGAAGAAGAGCACAGGAAGCCGTGCTCCGTCACAGAAGAGCTGAAAAAGGGACCTAAAATCTTTTTTTTTCCCTAACAGGAGAAGATTAACAAAAAGACAGAAAATAGAACAGAGAAAAGAAAAAGAGGAAGTAGAATTAAAAAAGGAAAAAAGAATCATAAGACCTTATTTTATTGAAATATGAACAGAAGGGCATTGTACCAGATCTGCTCTAGACGGCTTGTTTGCCAACACTGCAGCTCAAAGGCATGAATGAGGTCTCACACCAACTGCTTTCTCAGAACCTCTCTAATGGCGGAACTGCTATTAGGGGCAGCCATGTCTGGCTATCTTGGCCCCTCACTCTCTACATCTATAAACATGTTTTCTTTTCTTTTTTTATTCTGTATGTGTATGAATGTACTGTCTGCATGTAGGTTGGTGCACCCGTGTCATGCAATGTCGTGGAGGTCAGAAAAGGGTGTCAGATTCCCCTGGAACTGGAGTCAAAGATGGTTCTCAGCTGCCATGTGGGTGCTGGGGATAGAACCCGGGTCTTCCGCGAGAGCAGTCGGTGCTCTTAACGGCTAGGCCATCTCTCCAGCCTCCTACACATGTTTTCTTAAGAGGATTTCAGTAGAGTTTAATAAACAGTAACTTAAGGGTCAACTCTACACTTATAAATGAAACGTTTAGAGAACAGAGGCTTTTAAAATGTATTTGGAGTTGTAGTGGTGCAGGCCTGTGCTCCCAGCATTTGGGAGGCTGAGGTAGGAGAATCACGTTAGAGGCCAGCCTCGACTGTGTAGTGATTTCCAGGCTAATGTGGGCTACATAGCAAGACCCTATCTCAAAATAAACAAATAACACATAAACACAGACCCATATGAATAAAGTTTTTAATCTTTGGGTTAGACTTATGGCTCACTGAGATCAATATTTTAATTCTAAGGAGACAAAGATAGTTGATCTCTTAGGGGTCTATTAATCACTTTCCTTGGTCCTGTAACAAAATATTTGGTAGAAGCAACTTCAAGGAGGAATGATCTATTTTGGCCCATGGTTTCAGAGAGATTTCAGTTCATCATATGGGGAAGGCAAGGCAGGGCGGCTCCAACTATGGTGTGGGTTTCCACATGGCAATGAACTAGGAAGTAGCGAGAGCAACTGTAACTTTCAAAGGCTCAACCCTTTATGACCTATGTTGTCCTAGCACTTAAGAGCTCTACAGTTTTCAAAGTACTGCTACATGTTGGGGACTGAGCACTCAAAACATGATCCATAGAGGGACATTTCTGATTCAAATCATGACAAGAAGTAAAGGAGTCTAGAACTGCCACCCATCCTTACTAGATTATTGGTTTTAACTTTTCCCTTTGTCAAAAAAGATCTTGGCCAAGCATAGTGGCAGCTATAATCCTAGCAACAGGAAAGCTGAGGCGGGAGGGTCTATATTTCAGTCTGAATTATAAAGGGAGATCCTGTCTTCCTCCTATTCCCTCAAAAGACAGATTGTAGGAGCCAGTTTCATGCTACTAGTGATGCTACGAGAGGCTGTGTGCCTGGGAAGCCACCTCCTCACTGTACAGGATGGCAGGCTTTACGCTCCCTCTCTCTCCACCTCTAGCCCCTGTGTATAAAAGCCTACATAAAGGCTGGGCGTGGTGGTGCACACCTTTAATCCTAGCACTTGGGAGGCAGGCAGAGGCAGGCAGATCTTTGTGAGTTCAAGGCCAGCCTGGTCTACAGAGTGAGTTCCAGGACAGCTGGGGCTACAGAGTGAGTTCCAGGACAGCTGGGGCTACAGGGAGACCCTGTCTCGAAAAGACAAAAAAAAAAAAAAAGCCTACATAAAAGCCTGCTTAATGTCCTATGCAAAGAGAAACAATTCTAGACATTTAACTTCAGAGTTCTAGAGGAGCAGATGGTCATCAAATGTGAGGTTTTCTTAAAATTGTTTTTTATTTACTTTTATTTTCTGAGTGTTTTGGCTGCATGTATGTAAATGCACCACATGCATGCAATCGCAGGGAGGCCAGATGAAGGTATCAGATTCCCTGGAACTGGAGCTACAGATGGCTGCTACTTGTCATGTGGGTGCTGAGAACTGAACCTGGTCCTTTGCAAGAGGACCCAGTACACTTAACTGCTGAGCCATCTCTCCAACCCCAAATGTGCTTCATATAAGTAATATATAATATATAATATGTATGAGATAACTTATAGATGATATAAAAGGAATATCACTTACTATAGATTTTTTTCCCCCAGTCTCTTTAAAAAATTTTTTTTATTCATCTCTCAGCTGGTGTAGACAAGCCACATCAACTCATCAGAACTTGTTTCGACTAACTGGTAGCTTGTTTGTTTTGCCCCACCAGCTGTTATAGTAGGATGCCCAGTTGCCTTTAGAGCCTCCTTTAGGTACTTTGTTGGGATCTTAGAATTGCTTATTGAATTCTCATGGGCAAATCCTCTTGAATAAGAGTATTTATCCTTTTGCTCCTCTCTGGGTCTGGTCTGTCAGGGATATGTTTCACCAGAGTCTTAATCTTATCATAATAAGTAGTCTGCCAGGCGTGGTGGTGCATGCCTTTAATCCTAGCACTCAGGAGGCAGAGGCAGGCAGATCTTTGTGAGTTCAAGGCCAGCCTGGTCTACAGAGAGAATTCCAGGACAGCTGGGGCTACAGGGAGACCCTGTCTCAAAAAGACAAAAAAAAAAAAAAAAAAGACTCACCAGATAATAAGCTTAATGGGATGGGAACTTGACCCTGACCAGTTCTTAGAAATGGGCATCCTAACTACACCAGAACACCAAGATCTGTCACTCAAATGGGGAATGTTCCAAGAGTTAATGTTCTCATGAATCCTTAATGTGTTTACATGTGTGTACGGCTCACTTGTACTGATGTCCACACTAGACAACTCTTCACCTGCAATAAGACAATGTTCTGTATTTCCTCTAACTTCTACAAGGATCCCTTTCTTCTGCAGTCTGCAGTATGACCCTCTGTTCTCCTGGAATTTCAGAAACGGAAGACATTTTTGAAAATCAACAACTTAAAAATTAGTGACTCTAGGCGCCCTCTGCTGTCTCTTCTAAGTTCTTCAGGTACATATTGGTAAAGAACAAAGCATGAAGCTCTAAACACACACACACACACACACACACACACACACACTACCACCACCATCACACCATTAAAATTTTTTTAAATTTATTTTTTATTGTATTGAGCGTTAAGCCTGTATGTGTCACACAGTGCCCAGTGCCCGTGGAGGACAGAGAGGGTGTCAGGTCCCCTGGAACTGCCATGTGGGTGCTGGATCTGGGTCATCTGCAAGAGCAGCCAGTGCTGTTAACTGCTGAGCCATTTCTCCATGCCCCCACCATACTATTTATTCATGAAATATAGACAAGCAGTTAAAAACATGATGTCCAACTGCCTCCTTTCAAATACTGTTCTCTTCCACTTGGTGGTATTATCCATGAGCAAGTATCTACCTTCAGTTTCTTCATCTGTAAAATGGGCTAACAGGATCTCAGAGGGTTTTCCTGATGATTCAATGAGTTATGTATCCAAAGTTGCCCTGCGATAGCCTGACAAACAGTAATTCTATTTATTTATTTATTTTCAAAGCCAATTTTTATTGAAACTTTGTGCATTTCATACAAAATTTCCAATCAAATCTAGACAGTAATTCTTAATATATTAGATCATTTTTTTCTTTTAATAAACTCTGGCATAAATGGCCCTGCTGTCATTGAACTTCCCGTCACCTAAGCACCTATACATCAAAGAATATGTCTGAATAGGGAACAGAATTTCTCCTGGTTGCTATACTTTTATACAGAGGCAACCCCTATGTCCCCAGAGCCTCATGCTAGGCTTTAATTCTCTCCTGGCTTTTTAAGGGCTAGAACTGTCTTTGGATGTGTGCTGCCATCTTGCTACCAGATACAATCAGAACATTCCTATCATGCTACCTGACATTTCCAGCTATGAAGCTGAGGTCACTTTAACACTCTAGAGCCTTCAGGGTTACATGCCTGAAGGGTGTGATGGGGTGTGCTGCTTGATTACCAGGAATGTGACTTGCCATCATGAGTTCAAAATCAAATTGTATTGTAGTATAGTCACCACAAGAGGCTATAATTTCCCTTGTGGTGTCACTTGTAATTCAACAGGACAGTTTGAGGGATTAAGGGCCGGCGTGATGATTCTAGGTTCTTCTGTGTCAGCAGTCTTGGTAGATTTGGGACTAGAAAAGGGAATCAAGGAAGGTGATGGATTTATAGAGCACTACTCTAATCCAGCAGTGCATTTTCTAAGACCTTGATGCTTCGACCCAGGAATGAGGAGCTCCCTCCGAGGCTCCTCATTCCTGTTCCCTTCAGATCCTGATTAAGTGGCACATCTCGTGATGCCCAAGCAGCCAGCTGCTTCCGTTTCCCTCGTGGCCTTTTCTCCAACCTCTTTAACCACTAGGATGCTGCAGCTTCTAAGGCTCCTGGAAGCCACAACCTTTGGAATGTCACTGGGGTGAGGTGGGAACTGGGAAAGGAGCAGGCCAGAGTGCTTCATCTTCTTTCACACAGCTTCGAACTTCCACATGGAACTCGTGTCAGTAGCAACTCTGCTGTCTCCCCTACCTCATGAGAGATGAATGCTTTCTCTATGTTTTGTCTCAGTTACATCAGCAATTGGTTTGTGAGGATCAGCATATCATGGCTGACTGCTAGTAATTAAAATCCACCGTGATTAATTCACTCATCCAAAAGGAATAAAGGCCTTACTTTACCCACGGTACTGGGCTTCCTAGTATCTGAAGATCCAGTAACAGAGATGCAGACAATTCTGTCCTTCAGGAAAGACTAGATAGAATTTGGTAGGAAAAAGTGATGGGACACAACGAACCTCATATGCCCAAACAAGTAAAGACAGACAATTAGCGCTACAAAAATGGTCGTCTTACTTTGTGTGTGGGGATGTGTGTGTGCTGTGTGCACACAGGTGGCACAGTATTCGCCCCTCTGATATTAGTAGCCTGAGCTCCACGAGAACTGAGCTTTTAAAATCCTATTGTTTAGAGTCATGTTAAAGGATAGAAATATTTCAGTCATAATTACAATTGCAATCAATTGTTGAGCAATCACTTTTCAAGCTGATGCTACTTAAACTAAATTCCTTTATTCGTCCTCTATGCAATAAATCAAACAATTTCCCCCAAAATATTACACTTTTACTTTTCTACTGTCATTTGCATTAGGATCAATTTTAGAATGTTTGGCTCACAGCAGCTTTTTTTTTGGTCTTTTCAAGACAGGGTCTCCCTTTAGTCCCAGCTGGCCTGGAGCTTGCTATGTAGACCAGGCTGGCCTTGAACTCACAGAGATCCGCCTGCCTCTCCTCCCACTTGCTGGGATCAATGGTGTGCACCACCACGCCCAGCCCAAGATGGTTCTTAGCCGCCATGTGGGTGCTGGGAATTGAACCCCAGTCCTCTGCACGAGCAGTGCCCTTAACCGCTGAGCCATCTCTCCAGCCCTGCCATTGGCTGTTGAAAATATTTTATTTATTGTTTTTACTTTTTGTGTGTGGAGCCTGCATGTGTATAAGTGCACCCATGTCATGCAATGCTCTAGGAGGGTCAGAACAGGGTGTTGGATTCTCCTGGAAATGGGAGTTACAAATGGTTGTTAGCCTCCATGTGGGTGCTGGAAATCAAACCCAGGTCCTCTGCAAAAGCAGCCAGTGCTCCTAACTGCTGACCATCTCTCCAGCCCCTGCCATTATGGTTTTTATGGCTATTTTTTACCAAATTCAATTTGCCCAAGTCAAATTTGTAGACAGAAATGATAAACTAAAATTATTGAATGTTTAGCCATTGACAATTTATGTATACAATGTATTTTATCTACCCTACCCCTCTACCCCTTATTCCCCTCCTCTAACTACCCCCAGGTATCCCCAACACATGATAAAATAAATTGTGGGCCATTTTAGATAATACCTGAATTAGTTTTGTAATATGTTGCCCTGGGACTCCTGACTTGAGGAACTCTGTGGAGAGTTTAGGATTGGCCTCGGGCACCAGCAGAGTCCTTATGAATGGCGGCCGGTGGCAGAGGCTGTAGACCTTAGCAGTGGGGGCCACCACAACCCTCTAACCCTCTAAAAGGCCTGCTGGGTCCAATGGCACCAGCAGCACGTTCTTCAGATTCAGGGACACGACCTTCCTCCTCTTCTTCCTTTCCTTCTCCTCTTCCTCCTTCCATCCTCTCCTCACCCTCCTCTTCCTCCTCCTTCTCGGGAACAGAGGATTAGAATGGATTTAAACCTAGCCTCCTATCCACATGAAAAGACTTGGATTACCTACCTCAGTCTTCTCCTACTCCCCACGATTCTGAACGTGCACAGCCTCTACTAGCAATAGCATCACCTGAGAATTCACTAGCAATTCAAAATTTTGGGCCCCTTGTCAGATGTATATAGTCAGAAACACTTTGGATAGGACCCAGCAATCTGTATTTTCATAAGCTTTCCAGGTAAATCTGATGCATGCTAAAATTCAAGACCACAGATGTACTCAGGTATAATCTTGGATGTGACAAAGGACAGGAGGAAGATGAAGACTGAACATTTACCTCAAAGATAAAAGACTAAAATAGTCTTCAAGTAAGATCAAGTCTCCTCCAAGATGTGTGCTCTAAGTTCTCCACATAACCAGAATTAGTAAATTTTAGTTAACTTGCAAACAGAGAAAAATCTGTAACTTTGCATATCTGAATTGCAGGTAAATCTTTTATCTCTTATCATTTCCCATTAATATCTATTATGAACTGGCTACAAATTTATCTTGAGTCATTCTCATTTTGTTGGCAAAAGTAGCCCAGAACTGGTCCATGTTATAACCAAGTCTACTCTTCAGGAGGATTTTGATCACCATCATAAGTACCATGCCAGAAACCACAAGCAAATGAGTAGCTCATGGGTTCTGGGCTCAATGTGGCAGGCTGAGCATGCTCTGTGTCTGGGGAAGGAAGCTTTTTCCTCCCTGTGACATCTTAGAGTCTTTCATGTGTACTGCCCTTGGTATTTATCTCTTTTTGTGGATTTGATGAATGACTGGAGAACACATTTAGATTCTGATGGCTGTAATGTCTCATGGAAAAGGTTACACATGAATTTGACTTGAAAAATGAGCAAAAAGGATGAAGAAGACATGTTAGGCAGGAGAAGAGTTTACATCATGGGCTGAGCCAAAGCTTACAGGTCTACAAGTTGAAATTGTCTTAACTCCATTTGTTATATCAAAACGCTAAATTTGGATGCTTTACAAACAGAATTTCTTATAGGTTGGGAAGCTGGGAAATCCAATAGTCTCAGAAGATGTGGTGTCTGATGAGGGCCTCCCTTCTGATTCATATAGTGCCATCTTGCTCTGTCTCACAAGGTAGAAGAGGCAAACAAGCTTCCTGGGTCTCTTTATAAGGATACCAGTCCCATGCACAGGGGCTCCACCATCATGATCCCATGATATCCCAAAGGCTACACATCCTAATACCATCACCTTGGGGCTTAGAGTTTTGATACATGAACTGGGGGGGGGGTGATGAGAGGACAGCACTGGATAAATGGTACAGGAATAAAAATGCTGTCCACGATGACCACTACAATTGTTCTATAATATAGTATAGTTGAACAAGTTAGTGAGATAAAATCCTTAGATCTAGTTCCTTTTTCTTTTTTTTTTTTTTAATGTACTGTCTGCATGCAGGTTTGTGCACCCGTGTCGTGCAATGCCTCGGAGGTCAGAAGAGGCGTCGGATTCCCTTGGAACCGGAGTTAAAGATGGTTCTCAGCCGCCATGTGGGTGCTGGGGATCGAACGCAGGTCCTCTGCAAGAGCAGTCGGCGCTCTTAACCACTAGGCCATCTCTCGAGTCCCAGATCTATTTCCTTACTGTGCTAGAAAGCAGGCAAACCATGGAGGCAGGAGACACATGGCTCCTACATCTAGTGAGGAACAGGAAACAGAGACGGCAAGTGCTTTTATAAGTGAAACGTGGGGACATCAGCAGTTCACCTGACTGGGATTGAGTGGAAAGTATGTCTAAAAAGTTTTCCAGATGAAAAGAGAAATGAGAAAGGGTGAATGAACATGGATGGGCTAGCCTGAGCTAGCTTATGAAGGATCTCTTAAGTGCATTCAAGTGTGAGCTTTATCTAGAGGTGTGAGAGGAGTCCTCAGGTTTTAGAGAGGGAGAAGGACACATTGTTCAATAAACTCACTGTAGGGAGAAGACAGCTGAAACAGTCTCCTGAAGGTGGTGGCCTTAATTAGCAAACAGTACTGGGAAAGGAGAAAAGTTCCGAGAGCTTGCTGGAACATCTGGCAGTTTAAAACATGTACATAATGCTGCTGACACGCTTGAGATGGAAGGCAGAGCATATGCACCCCCCCTTCAATCTGGATGGCCTGTGACTTTAGTGGAAACAATGTTATAGGCTCCAGAGACCAGGTGACAGGTACCATAGCTCTTCCCGGTCCTCTTGGGCTGCTCACTCCTAGTACGTGGTCTAGCCATGGTACTTCACAGCCTAGTACCTGCTGTGAAGCTATCCATGAACAAGTCATATATAGACTATTCTAGCATGAGGCCCAGCTAAGGTTCAAGCACTAGCTGCTAGATGTATCAGGTGAGGAAGCTGGTTCCAGTCCCAGCCATGACTTGATGACAATACTACCTTTACAAGACAATACTATCTTCACAAGAGAATTACCTAGTTGGACCAATTTCTGAAGTTAAGAGAAACGCGAAAATGGCATGTTCTACGCCTCAGTTTTGCAATGCTCTGACACACTGACAGACACACAGAACACTGTCCCTAACATCACCCAATTAAGGAGCTATCTTGTTGTTTCTTTCTCATAACGTCACTGTTTACTATCATGATGTCTGGGTTCTGAGGTAGAAGAAATCTGAAAGAAGTGAAATCAGTCCACAAAGAAACCCAACAGAGTTGAGGAATATATTGTTCTGTCTAATGGAACAAAATGATGTTTCAGGTAACTTACTGATTACAAGGAAACACCTTTTTGTTGTTTTTTTTTTTTTTTTGGTCTTTTCAAGACAGGGTCTCCCTGTAGCCCCAGCTGACCTGGAACTCACTCTGTAGACCAGGGTGGCCTTGAATTCACAAAGATCCGCCTGCCTCCAGAGTGCTAGGATTAAAGGCGAGTGCCACCACGCCCGCATGGAAACATCTTTTTTAATTAAATTTTTTTTAGGAAATGCTCACTGAACCCCCCCCCCCTTCTTTATGTTTCTACAATTTGAGAGTCAACCATTGTTTTGAGGTGAACATAATGCATGTAAGTTACCTCAGTACTAAACTTTCAGAACAGGTGGGAGGCTGACTGGGCAATCCGCAGCCCAGCCGCCTTCAATCAGCAGCCCAGCCGCCTTCTTCTCTGGAGGGCAGGGACTGGGGATTTGATATTTGTTGCTGGTAAAATGATCTGGGTTTTTTTGTGTTTCTCTTTTGCTTTTTTGTTAATGAATGGTTGGAGCTCAACATGCATGGTCATATTTACTCAAGGAATTACAGCCACTTAAGTGCTCAGTGTTAGAAAAGATACAAAGTTAAACTGACAGGAAACATTCCCTAGCTCCAAGGCTTTGAAGGTAGAGAACGCTTTTGTTTACAAAACACTAGACAGACACAGAAGCCATTAAACTTCTATGAAGACAGAAATTTTCTTTCTTTAAAATGAGACTGTTGGGGCTGGAGAGATAGCCTAGTGGTTAAGAGCACCGACTGCTCTTGCAGAGGACCTGGGTTCGATCCCCAGCACCCACATGGCGGCTGAGAACCGTCTGCAACTCCAATTCCAGAACTCCAGTTCCAGGGGAATCCGAGACCCTCTCCTGACCTCCGCGGTATTGCACGACACGGGTGTACAAACCTACATACAGACAGTACATTCATACACATACAAAAAAATAAATAAAATTAAAAAAAAAAACCTAAAAAATAAATAAATAAATAAATAAATAAATAAATAAAATGAGACTGTCTATGGCTGGGCATGGTGGCGCACGCCTTTAATCCTAGCACTTGGGAGGCAGAGGCAGGCGGATCTTTGTGAGTTCAAGGTCTACAGAGTGAGTTCCAGGACAACAGCTGGGGCTACAGGGAGACCCAGTCTCGAAAAGACCAAAAAAAAAAAAAAAGAGACTTCTGGTATTTCTGAGAACTCATCTATTCATGTAACTCAACTAGGTGGGAACACTCTAAATGCTACCTGTACTAGGCACTGCCCGCCTGCTCCACACTCAGTATCTGTTCACTGTCACTCTGAGCCAATGAGGTAGGTACCATGAGCCCCACTTAGCAACTGAACAAACTGATTAGGAGCCCATGGCCACCTAGAAAGCCACGGAGTCCTTAGCATTCTGGAAATCTCTTAGGAAAACCCTTTTTTTTTTTTTTTTTTTTTGCCTCAGAAGAGATATAAGGTGTCCCAGTGGTTAGACATCAGACCCGTAATCTAGACTTTAATATAGTTCCACCCCAAATCAGCTACAACAATTTGAACAAGTCATTTACCCAACCTGAGAGACGAGTCAGTTAGGATACTCAGAAGATTTCTCCAACTCTAAATTTCTTATTCTGTGGAGAATTTCTGTCTCAGAAGATCAATTAAAGTGAACAGCCTTCATTTTGGAAGAGGCACTGAAGAACAGGTCTACACACGCCTGCCTCTCTGCTGGGCTCACTATCCCTCTGTGCCTTCAGAAGCAAAGGAACAAGTGATATGGCCCCTGCGGCACTTCGGCCGTCGCTGACCAGATACGCAAGGCTCACTCTGTGTTCTTGTACAAGCTTGACCTGCTGTCGGGACACATCTTTTCACCAATAATGTAAGATAAAAAAGAATGCACATAAAGAAAAAATGATTAGCAAGCAAGATGATGCACAGGACCAAATATATTAAATAAAAAACCAAGTATTCTATCCTAGCACTTGGGAGGCAGAGGCAGGCGGATCTTTGTAAGTTCAAGGCCAGCCTGGTCTACAGAGTGAGTTCCAGGACAGCTGGGGCTACAGGGAGACCCTGTCTCGAAAAGACAAAAAAAAAAAAAAAAAAAAAAAAACCCAAGTATTCTATGGTTTTTATTGGTATTTATGGCTTGTCCAAGGCCAAAGCAATAATCATTTAAATCTGACATACTTACACTTTTTTTTTTTTTTTTGGTCTTTTTGAGACAGGGTCTCCCTATAGCCCCAGCTGTCCTGGAACTCACTCTGTAGACCAGGCTGGCCTTGAACTCACAAAGATCCACCTGCCTCTGCCTCCCAAGTGCTAGGATTAAAGGCGTGCACCACCACGCCCGGCCATACTTACACATTTTTAAAGCTAAATTCTAGTTTTGTTTACGTTACATAAAAGAAAACAAACACGATTTCAAGAATTTTGTGCAGGTACTTTTTAACTTTTTTATTTTGGAGAAATTTAACTTTACTGAACCTTGAATGAAAATTTCAAGCTCTCCACACACATTATTCTGCAGATGGAAAATGATGGCAGAGAAGTGAGAAAAATCCTTGGTCATTTCCCAGCATGGTAGACAAGGGTTTCAGATCTGAAATTACTGATGGGTTAATGTGCAAGGTGCTGCTATTCCCGTCAAAGGTCAATCAGTCAAGGTTGATGACACAGGGAAACTCCTTCCTGCTGGTACTTACTGGGTTC
Organism: Rhizomys pruinosus; assembly: GCA_009823505.1. Taxonomy (NCBI): domain Eukaryota; kingdom Metazoa; phylum Chordata; class Mammalia; order Rodentia; family Spalacidae; genus Rhizomys; species Rhizomys pruinosus. The sequence goes on along the minus strand of VZQC01013236.1, from coordinate 1,516,442 downwards.
CACTCTAGCGCTGAGCTGTACTGGAGATCATGACACGAGGGAGGCTGCCTTTCTGATGGAACAGTGATTTCTTTCCTTTAGTTCTTCACAGTGGCATATGAAAACCTCTCTGATCAGCAAGTCATCACTCAATGAACTTGGGATTCAAGGAGGAGACTAAGTGTTAGCATAGTGGCCACTGAAGTAAGATACTCATCTTGAAGGAGCCAATAATTTACTTGAAGCAGGTCCCTCGAAACAGAATAGTTACTTAGACGTCTGGGTCTGCCCAAGCAACTGTAAGGTACGATGGCTGATTGTCTTCTTCCTCAACAGCAGTGTGTTGGATTTCCTGTCCCTCGGGATGTGGCAGAGCAGAGCATCCAGAGTACAAGGGATGAGTTGGCCATTTAGGTGCAGCTTTTCATAGATCTCATCAAATCTGGCCAAAAGAGTAGGGTTGTCCTTCACTTTTTCCTTCACTCTGGTCAGCTGGAAAAAGAACAGACTATTATATCTCCATATGATTTTTCCCTATCCTCTAAGAAGCAGAGACAGACATGTAGACATGTACGGCATTCCTGTAACACAAGGAACACCAGGGCACACAGATGCAAGACTGTAAGAGATCCTGCAAGCTGCACATGAAGGTCAGAACTAGGACTTGAGTTCACACAGCACAGTATATAGTGCACCATACTTGGGAGAGGCGAATATCAACAGACCCAACCAAGTAAGGGTGGGAGCAGGAGACAGGACAAGTTACACAGGGCTTTATACACGTGTCGTAAGCTGCTGAGAGAATAAACTGGGGGAAGAGGAATGTGGAGATGATTCCAGAACCCCCATCATACTCCAGTGGAGAAAAGAATAGTGAGCTAGACTGTAAAATACACAGAGACGATGGCGAGGTTAACGTCTGTGAGTCACACTTCAGAGGTTAGAAGGAAAGGACTCACTGTTGAGGAGATAAAGAAAAGGAGGAGTTGGTTACCTTCCCAATTTGGGATTTAGGATTTGATGAGGGCACTGTCATTGACTGAGATGTGGAAGAGAAGGAGAGCCAGAAGGGGAGGGAGAATATGGGGTTCTGTTCTGGAGGTGACTGACACGAGGAGGCTGTGGACATACAGGTCTGGGGTAGAGACCGAAGGTTGGAACCAGAGCCATAAACAGTAGTCACAGTATATGATATTAATTCCACAAAATGAACAACCTCAAAATAAGAATGTGAAGATAAGGGGCTGGAGAGATGGTAGTGCCAACCGCTCTTTCAGAGGACCCGGGTTCAATACCCAGCACCCACATGGCAGCTGAGAACTGTCTTTAACTCCAGTTCCAGGGGAATCCAACACCCTCTTCTGACATCTGTGGCACTGCACGACATGGGTGCACAAACCTACATGCAGACAGTACATTCATACACATACAAAAATTAAAAAAAAAAAAGAATGTGAAGATAATCTCTGAACAAAGTCAACACTTTACTTAGTTCAATTTCAATTAAAAAGCTGACCTAACAACATCTCAGTGAAATTTAAGTGGAATCAAGTTTCCTAAAACATCCTTTGGACATCTTCTAAATAAATCCTAATCTATTTACCGCCTGTACATCTTCCTTCCAATCATGGCAAGCAGCTTAAGTTCTTTTCAATGTTCTTTAAAAGAAGAGCTTGTTTAGCACTCATGCTCAAAGTGGAATGACAATGTAGACAGAGCCTACGGCTTCCCAAAGAAGCAAAGCAAACACACTGAGCTGGAGGTAACGCTGACTTTACCACATCAGTTCTGTCACAGACATACTAAATTGCATCCTGGGAACTATACTACAATATATGTGGAAAAGAGATCGTGCTATATTAGTTCGTTAATTTAGCTTAAAGAAAACAATGAAGAAACATCTAATGTTTGAGTAGTTTTATTAACAGTACTGTAGAATACCAACACAACTCTTTTCAAAAAGTCACTGTGCTATACCACACACACACAAACACACACACACACACACCCCTATACACACAAACACATACCTGGAAATAGCCTGAAGCCAGATGTGGTGGCACACATGTGAACATAGTGGAAACACCAGCACTGAAGAGGCTGATACAGGAGGTTCATGGAGTTCCAGGCCAGCCTGGACTACACAGCAGAACCCTGCCTCAAATAACAATAACAACAACACAAAACAAAAAGAAATATACAAACTAGCTCAAAAGCTACTGGAGATGTGTGAATCAATTCTCATCAAGCAATTCTCTGAGAGGTCTCACAATAACCAGGAAGAGGATACTGAACTATAGGGCTAGTTTTCCAAGTGAAAGAATCTTTATCTTTCAAGATGGGGCTTGTTTATATGTGTTAGACATCAATGCATGACAACAGGTCATAATGTTGATTAGCATCAATGCTACTACAAACTGGGCGTACTGCACATGTGCACACACACAAGCACAACTGTGCACTCTAAAGTCTGTTCCTAGCTCCATTTCCTCTCCTTTTCTAAATTTACTCCAGAATGGTTTGGGAGGGTCACAGCTTGGGCAGAGTGAAGACTTCTAATAGCAAGAAGTTAATCACAATGTGTCCTGACAACATCCTTGCTGCAGGAAGAGACTTAAATAAGACACACATTACATATACATTCAAAATCAGTAAATGTACGAAACATATAAACAAATATGAAAGAGTCCTTAAAAGGTTTTATATAGCTGGGCATGGTGACCCATGCCTTTAATCCCACCACTCTGGAGGTAGAGGCAGGTAGATCTCTGTGAGTTCAAGGCCAGCCTGATCTACAAAGCGAGTTCCAGTACACCTGGGGCTACAGGGGGACCTTGTTTCAAAAAAAAAAAAGTTTTATATAATATAGAGGCTGCGGAGATGGCTCAGCCAGTAAAGTGTCTGCTATGAAGGCATGAGAACCCGACCGAGTTCAGTTTCCCGCGCCCTTGTAAAAAGCCAAGCATGGTGGCAGGCTTATCACTCAGCAGAGAAAAGTAGATCACTGGAGCTCACTGGCTGGCCATTCTACCTGAATCAGTGTGTCATGGGTTCCAGTGAGAGACCCTGTCTCAATAAGCACGATGGATAGCACCTGAGGAACAACACCTGAAGTTGAGCTCTGATCTGCATGAGTGCATACACACATGTACACCCACTCCACACAAACATGCCTGCCCACCAGGCCTCCCCTCTAAAAAAGCTTCATGTAAATTTATCAATGTTTTTCTTTTTTGACTTGGATGTTTACTGAGAGATATATTTCCACTCCCCAAATAAAAAAGAATTCACTAGTACTTATATAGTTTAATTTGTTAAAATTAGCTTCTGTCCATTTGAAATTTATCTTGGTTTGTGGTACGAGAATAAATGAAGTTAATCTTTTCCCATTGTCTATTAACCCTAGCACTAGTGTTTAGAAAAGCTCCTCTATTCTGATTGATCTGAGATCCTGGCCTTGGTCTTCATCTAAGTTTGCATGTGACATTCGGTTTGCCTCTGGCCTGTCCTTCCATCTTAAGATTTGGCCACTCATGCAATAAGCAAGTTTGAATCTCAGAAACTTTATCTGCTTTTGTGTTTGTAGGCCAGCTAGCTCTTCCTATTCCTCCCCCTCCAAACATTTTCATGACTATTTTTGCTTGTTTATTTTAACTAAATTTAATCTATAGAAAAAAAAAAAAACTAGTGGAATTTTTACCAAGATCATTATCCTATTACATTAACTTGGGGAGAAGTGGTGTCTTTTAAGGTTAGCCTTCCTATCTAAATGACCATGTAGCTTTTCATTTTGCATGAGAAATTGTTTTAGATGACATACTAAACACAATTTTTTGTTATTGTTATTCTCTATTTTGAGATAGGGTCTCCCTGTAGCCCCAGCTGGCCTCGAACTTGCTACGTAGACCAGGCTGGCTTTGAATTCAAGAGAGATTTGCCTGCTTCTGCCTCTGCCTCTGCCTCCCAAGTTCTGGGATTAAAAGTGTGAGCCACCGGGGCTGGAGAGATAGCCTAGCGGTTAAGAGCACCGACGCTCTTGCAGAGGACCCGGGTTCGATCCCCAGCACCCACATGGCGGCTGAGAACCGTCTGTAATTCCAATTCCAGGAGAACTCCAGTTCCAGGGGAATCCGAGACCCTCTTCTGACCTCCGCGGCATTGCACGACACGGGTGCACAGACCTGCATGCAGACAGTACATTCATACACATACAAAAATAAATAAATAAATAAAAAAAAAAAAAAAAGTGTGAGCCACCACGCCGGGCTCTATATACAATTTTTGCTGACAGGACTCATCCACCAAAGAAGCTATTGGTAATATTCTCAGCATGGCAATGTCTAGACCGATGCCCAGAATAGGACAGGAGGGACAGGACCTACTGCACAACTGGACAGGCTGGGTGGAGAGGTATGACGCTCACCATGGGCAGAGGCCGACAGTAGGCCACTCATTCTCTTCTGCTTGTTTCTATTTCTTCCTCAGGACAGGAAGCAAGGTCATTAACTGAGAGTGCCAAGTGAGGAAAAGGCGTTGGATGCTCGAGAAAAACCAGAGTAGGTACGAAGTTGTCATGTAGAAGAAAGAGCGAGCAGAAAAGGAATAACACACAGGGAAACCTTCCCCTAAATTTCAGAAGCCATGCTGTCAGAAGAAAATAATCTTGGCACTCACACATGTAAGTCTTGAAATAGCAGCAACAGAAAGGCTGTCGTATGTGACATCTCTTTAAGGAGATAGTCTTCCGAACTTGAAACCAGTGCACATTTTTAAGACACCTTGCCCTCTTCAATGACTTTCACAGCATTTATACACTCACCACTTCCTCTGAAAACATGCGTTTTTGCACAAAATTGGATGAATTTTCATTGGCAGCATCCTGTAGTATCTTCATCAGGTTTTCCAACATATTTGACTGGATATGGATTATAATCTGCATAAAAAGAATAACAAACAGAACTAGTATTTAAGTGTTGAGAAATGTACCTGTTTAGAAAAGCTTGCATTGACGCACACCCATTCTTTAGTATTAGTTCCTAATTCGTTAGCTCAGACAAGATTTTGTTTTTATAAAAATGTGCTTCAAATGTAATTTTACCAGCCCAAACTTACTTTCTAACAGCTAATCAAAATATCATAACAGGACCAGTGAGATGACGCAGAGGGTAAAGGTGCCTGCCATGCAAACCTGAGTTTGATTCTTGGATTCCACATAAAGGTGAATGGAGAGAATCAGTTACTCTTTGATCTCTGCATGTGTGGCCTGCCCCACATCACGCCCCCCCAACATAGCCCCCCTGAACGATAAATGAAAAAATACAACTGTAAACTTGTTTAAAGTAAGGAACTTCTCTTTTAATTTCCTCATTCATAAAATGAGAAAAACATTTTCAGATCCCATATTTTGTGTTGGTGTAAACATTAAATAAAATGTTAGCACACAGGAGGTACACAACAAGAATGTTCCTTCCTTCCTATTTATCTCCTCTGTATTCAAAGAATATGACGTGACAATCACACTACCCCCTAAGACTGATTAGACGAAAACAGCGCCTTAAATCTGTGTATTTCCAGTACATGGGCTCTGGCAGGCAGAGTGGAAGCTGGCTACAGTCTCAATGAACCCCTCCTACTTACACTGTACTGACACGGTACCCATGAAGAACCTGCAAGACTGACTGGGTACTGCACAGAGCTTTCAAAATGACACTGCTAAAGACTTCACAATAGCCAAGTAGAGGCAACATATGTGAAAACAAGGCTCGTTCCCCCATAATTAGCAGTATTCACTAGAACAATTTATTTTTTTTAATTTTATTTATTATTTTATGTGTATGAATATACTGTCTGCATGTAGGTAGGTACGCCTGTATTGTGCAATGCTGCGGAGGTCAGAAGAGGGTGTCTGATTCCCCTGGAACTGAAGTTAAAGACGGTTCTTAGCCACCGTGTGGGTGCTGGGACTCGAACCCGGGTCCTCTGCAAGAGCAGTCAGTGCTCTTGACCACTGAGCCATCTCTCCAGCCCCCACTAGAACAATTTACAGCACACAAAAAATTTTACAAAAATGAGAATTAAGGGCGCCGACCGCTCTTACAGAGGACCCGGGTTTGATCCCCAGCACCCACATGGCGGCCGAGAACCGTCCGAAACTCCAATTCCAGGAGAACTCCAGTTCCAGGGGAATCCGACGCCCTCTTCTGACCTCCGCGGCATTGCACGACACGGGTGCACAAACCTGCATGCAGACAGTACATTCATACACATACAGAAATAAATAAAATTAAAAAAAAAATTTTTCAAAAATGAGAATTTAGAATTCACCAGCCAAAATTAATCACTGTTTAGAATTTGATGTGTTATCTCTCAAACATATTATTTTCCCTAAAATTTGATCTTTCCTTTTGCCAGTTATCATACAATGAATAATTGTGCATAACATTAGAAATATCACACATCATTTTAAACAAATGCATGCATAGCAACCAATCATGGAAATACACTGTATGTTTAATATTGACCAATGTGTATACATTAAAAAAAACCCAAAAAACTAGCAATTTCTTGGATTTGATTTACAGATGGGAAATCACTAAGTCAAAAGGAATAAAATGTTTTTAGAACCCTGCTCCTCTGCAAGGCAGGTTTTCTGGAAGCTCCTTCTTTTCTACTGAACTAGCTGCGTTCTCTTACTCATCTCTTTTGTAACATCTGTGTTTGTTGGACAGTGTATTCCTCTGCATTTTTATTGCTGTAACAAAATAATAGAGTAGGCTATGTATAAGGGTTAGAAGTTCTTTTAGCTCAGTCTATGTATAAGAATTAGAAGTTCCTTTAGCTCAGGCTATGTATTAAGGATTAGAAGTTCCTTTAGCTCAGGCTATGTAGAAGGGTTAGAAGTTCCTCTAGCACAGTTTATGTAGAAGGGTTAGAAGTTCCTCTAGCTCAGTCTATGTAGAAGGGTTAGAAGTTCCTCTAGCTCAGGCTATGTAGAAGGGTTAGAAGTTCCTCTAGCTGAGGCTATGTATAAGGGTTAGAAGTTCCTCTAGCTCAGGCTATGTAGAAGGGTTAGAAGTTCCTCTAGCTCAGGCTATGTAGAAGGGTTAGAAGTTCCTCTAGCTCAGGCTATGTAGAAGGGTTAGAAGTTCCTCTAGCTCAGGCTATGTAGAAGGGTTAGAAGTTCCTCTAGCTCAGGCTATGTAGAAGGGTTAGAAGTTCCTCTAGCTCAGGCTATGTAGAAGGGTTAGAAGTTCCTCTAGCTCAGTCTATGTAGAAGGGTTAGAAGTTCCTCTAGCTCAGGCTATGTAGAAGGGTTAGAAGTTCCTCTAGCTCAGGCTATGTAGAAGGGTTAGAAGTTCCTCTAGCTCAGGCTATGTATAAGGGTTAGAAGTTCCTCTAGCTCAGGCTATGTAGAAGGGTTAGAAGTTCCTCTAGCTCAGGCCATGTAGAAGGGTTAGAAGTTCCTCTAGCTCAGGCTATGTAGAAGGGTTAGAAGTTCCTCTAGCTCAGGCTATGTAGAAGGGTTAGAAGTTCCTCTAGCTCAGGCTATGTAGAAGGGTTAGAAGTTCCTCTAGCTCAGGCTATGTAGAAGGGTTAGAAGTTCCTCTAGCTCAGGCTATGTAGAAGGGTTAGAAGTTCCTCTAGCTCAGGCTATGTAGAAGGGTTAGAAGTTCCTCTAGCTCAGGCCATGTAGAAGGGTTAGAAGTTCCTCTAGCTCAGGCTATGTAGAAGGGTTAGAAGTTTCTCTAGCTCAGTCTATGTAGAAGGGTTAGAAGTTCCTCTAGCTCAGGCTATGTAGAAGGGTTAGAAGTTCCTCTAGCTCAGGCTATGTAGAAGGGTTAGAAGTTTCTCTAGCTCAGTCTATGTAGAAGGGTTAGAAGTTCCTCTACTCAGGCTATGTAGAAGGGTTAGAAGTTCCTGTAGCTCAGGCTATGTAGAAGGGTTAGAAGTTCCTTTAGTTCAGTCTGGGGCTTCCAGGCATGGAGCAGGCATAAGCTCAGCTAGGGAAGAGCCCTCGCACCAGACCCACCCCATGGAAGATGGCAATGAGAGCGCAGTGCGGAAGCAGGGATCCCAGCTCAGACAGGAAGCCAGAGAGCAGGTGAAGCCAGGCCAGGCTTCTAGAACAACCTTCCCATAACTATAATCCCTCCTGAGGGCACACCTCCAATGACCCAGTACCACTTAAGTGGGGCCTACGTCGTTTCATTATGTACATAATGCTTTCTGACATACTCAGCCCTGGTTCCCCTCTCCTGGGCACCACTCCCTCTACAGCCCTTCTTCTTCCTAAAGGTTCCCTCCTCCTACTTTCATGTCATTAAAAAAAATAATCCACTGACTTTAATTAGGGATGCCTGTGCATGGGTGTGGGGTTATTTATTGGATTACAGGCAGCTAAGAGCTGCACTCCTGAATAAAAATTCCCTATTTAAACCTCTGGGTGAGAGCTGCTGCCGAGAGATGGATGAGAAGTTACTCTGCCCCTGTCCTGCATGTACAGCTTTGACTTCCCAGTATGAACAGGACTTCTGAGTGACCCTACTGAGCAGGAGAAAGGAGCACCGAAACATTTACCTGTATTAACACATGAATGAGGCAGGAGCCCAGGTAACCTGCAACTCCCTTGCAAGATAAATTCAATTCCCCAAATGAGTCTCCATTTGAAGAAACTCCAGGCTTCTAGAGAAATGGTGAGAATCCAATACAATCACAAGGTTACCCTGCATTGATCTCTGCTACTTTCAGACATATCTGGGAGTAGAAATTAATCTTGTGATGTTGGGTAGCATTGCCTATGAAGGGTCTGTAAGACTGCAGACAACTCTCCCATAGTAGCATACAGGAACTTAGAAAGTTACAAGAGATTAAAACACAAGCACATAGCACACACAGGGTTACAGGGGACTGCCAGGCTACAGGGGACTCCCAGGCCAGCAAGGCCCAGGCCCAGGGAGGTCCTTTGCTTCCTATGAAGAGGAAGGGAGGGGGGAAACAGACACAAAATCACTCCAGAAACACAAAGATCAACAGCAGTCCCAGGCTGCCCTCCTCAGCTTGCTCCCGAAGTAGCACACAGGTCTGATGGGTTTAAACTCAGACCGACAGGGCAGTCAACATGCATGTGTTTTGATGAGATGATGGGTCAAATTAATGCAGCATGTAGCAAGTATTAGCTGGGAAAATAGGAAACTAGGCCCTCTGCATTGCAGAGGCAGCAGAAATGATTCAGACAAAAGAGAATTAAAGTTGGGGAGGATTAGGTAAGTTCAAATTCCAACTGGCAACAGCAAAAGATTTTGGTGTAAGACATTAATTTTTAAAGTAGATCAGAAAAAGAAAACCTTCATTTATTTTCGCTAATATTGACTTAATAGACTCTCTTTTGTCAGTCTATTTTTCAGGTTAACAAATGTTTCAAGGATTCCAAATGGGTGACAGTCTTGGAAAGCTGAGGCCCATTAAGTCATTTTTAAAAAGCAGGGTCTAAGAAAAGACTCAGAATGAAAGCCTGTGGAGTGAATGGCAACCATCTCTTTCTCATTCCTAACACTCGGGAGGCAGAGGCAGAGGCAGGTGGATCTTTGTGAGTTCAAGGCCAGCCTGGTCTACAGAGTGAGTTCCAGGACAGCTGGGGCTACAGGGAGACCCAGACCAAAAAAAAAAAAAAAAAGAAAAAGGCCTATACTACGATGTGAGGAATTCAGATTGGACACTTCCAAGTTTCCTGAGAATTTTTTTCTTTTTCTTTTTTGACATAGTCTCTCCTTATAGCCTCAGCTGGCCTGGAACTCACTATGTAAACCAGGTTGCCGTCCATCTCACAGAGATCTGCTTGCCTCTTTCTCCCAAGTGCTGGGACCAAAGGTGTGAGTCACCATATCCAGCCTGAGTAAGAACTTTTATAGAAAACTATTTTCAAGTTTCCTGATGGTGGATAAATCTATGCCTGTGTTCAGGCAAAGGACCTAATTTAGTGTCAACTCAAAATTCTAACACCGTCCCACAGGCCCACTGACTTCCTCTCCAAACGGGCCAAGAGGAGGACCTGCTGCCTCCGCACAGACGCACGAGGCTGCCCTGCCCCCCACTTTCCATTTCTCTCCCCACTGCTGACCTCACAGCAGGCTCGCGGTGTATTTCCACCAAAGCATTTTTCAGTTTTGAAAAACAAAACAAAACACATTGCTACACTTTATATCAACTGTTTGAGACAGGAAAGGACAGTAACCTAAGTCCAGGAATGGAATGGACTGCCTATACTTGTCAGAGATCATGTTCTTTGGTATCTACTCAGGCCTGTAATCTTTTCTTGACCGTTCAGCAGGGGTGGCTAGTCCCTGGATCACAGGCATACCCTTCCTATCTTAACGGATCTCATCTCTCTGGAGACATGGGAAACCTGGGGGTTTGTAGCCATCTGAGTTACAGCTCTGATTCTGTTTTACTTAACAGTGAGAATTTGGGCAACTGACCCTCCCTTTCCATATCTATGCCACATCTATACCACAGAGGAATACTGTTCAAACAAGACTCTACAAAATTAACTCACAAACCATAAAACAGCTAGCCTAGTACCTTAGCTCAAATTTAACTAAAACCTGTCTCTCTCGATCTCCAGTTTCTCACTACCAACCTCACCTCTACTCTAGGAAAAGCGAAGAGTACCCCAAATACCACATCTCTCCCCTCACTCTCCTGCATTTCCCTTCCTCTCAATATTAAGAACCACTTGGCTGGCTTTGAGGTTGGTGGAAGAGTCTCTGGCTAATCTTGGCAACTCTAGCCCTTCCTATCCCATCCCAAAATTAGCACACCTTGCAGGCCACTGTCCAGGAAGTAGTACACACCTGGATACCAGAGTGCTCCAAACCTAGGAGGAAGCCAAGAAGATGAAAGAGCTGTCCTTTTTTTCATGATAACTGAAAAAATTAATGGATATGAAGTAGCTAACCCAGCACCTGGCACTTAGTGTCTTACACTTAGAGTATTTGTTTGACACTAGATAAGTTAAATTAAAAAGCAGTCTTCATTGAGAACAAATCCTAGGATAGAATTTAGGTATAGCTCCAAGCTTTGGCGGTAAAATAGTAATACTTAGAGGTGATGAAAACTTTTGGTTCTGTCCATGGTAACTATCCTTAGACACCTGCTTCAATGCCTACAAGGTCTCAGGAGGACTAGATAAGCTTTTATGGTTTACATAGGAGAGGGAGGTCAGACACAAAGTCTGTAAGAATACAGCAGACTGGACCTCAGACTTTGTAGTGGGAGGTGCTTATAATCTGCATTATTTTAAGCAGAGGTCTCACTAAAAGCAATCTGCTAGAAAACTTTCCTTCCACCTGACTCCCTCCAATCCCAGTTAATTCTCCTGAACACTCCTCCATAAAAACTTATCTTACTTTGTCACTGTGACAAAGGAGCTGACAGAAGCACATTAAGGGTGGAAAGATTTGTTCCAACTTATGGTTTTAGGGAGCACCAGTCCATTATAGTGGAGAAGACATGGCGGCAGAGGGCATGGAGGAAGAGGGCATGGAGAAAGAGGACATGGAGGAAGAGGAAATGGCGGCAGAGGGCACGGAGGAAGAGGACATGGGGGAAGAGGACATGGAGGAAGAGGATATGGAGGAAGAGGACATGGAGGAAGAGGGCATAGAGGAAGAGGGCATGGAGGAAGAGGACGTGGAGGAAGAGGGCGTGGAGAAAAAGGACATGGAGAAAGAGGGCATGGAGGAAGAGGACATGGAGGAAGAGGGCGTGGAGGAAGAGGATGTGGAAGAAGAGGGCGTGGAGGAAGAGGGCGTGGAGGAAGAGGGCGTGGAGGAAGAGGGCGTGGAGGAAGAGGGCGTGGAGGAAGAGGGCGTGGAGGAAGAGGGCGTGGAGGAAGAGGGCGTGGAGGAAGAGGGCATGGAGGAAGAGGGCGTGGAGGAAGAGGGCGTGGAGGAAGAGGGCATGGAGGAAGAGGACATGGAGGAAAAGGCATGGAGGAAGAGGGCATGGAGGAAGAGGGCATGGAGGAAATGGCACGGAGGCAGGAGCGGGTCAGCCTGTGGCCACAGGCCCAGGAAGAGACTCCTTCATCTTGGGTCAGGGAAGCTCAGGCCAGAACCAGAAGCAGATGGCGCCTTCAAGGCACCCCTCTGGTGCTAGGCCATGGTCCCAAAGGTTCTATAATTTTGTAAAGCAGCATCACCAGCTGGGAAACAAACACGTAAGCCTGCAGGGCATATTTCACACCCAGACCATAACAGGTCCCTCCTTCAGTCTCCTAGTCTGCTCTGCTGGCCTGCCTCACTGCCTCACCTTGAACAACCAATCCACAGTTGTGATCAGTTAGCCTAGCTCATATCACGCTGGTGTTTACATATTTCAATTCCACAGACTCTCGGAAGACAGAAAGCTCTTGAAAGATGTCAGTTGGTTTTTTGTATTTTTTTCACAACTCCATACAACATAAGCATACTTAGCATGGAGAAGGCAAGGACTGAAAAGGGGCTGGCTGAATGGGGGCTGTGATATCTTTAATGACAAAACAGTGTTCATTCCATTGCTTCATTAAGGCTTAGGTGAGTCACTGCTGAAAATCTAGGAATGGTGGCAGGATATGCTTTGATCTTCATTGTGGTACTACATCTAGTATTCTGGCAGGGAATTTTTCTTTTTAGTTTGAAAGGTCAAGGTTTCACACTTCTTGGTTGAATGAATGCAGCCCTTGTAGACCTAGACAGTGAAGTCCCACACAGGTGACACAGGTCCCCAGATAAGCCAAAAGGGTAGATGTCCCTGGGCAGACAATATAATAAAAATGAAAATGGCTACCTACCATCTTCTCCATCCCTACCATGTGCCAGATGTGAATTACTGCTGGTATTACATTAGCTCACCAATCACAAAGACACAAGTTAGCTACCATACATGGGATACAAGTAGCACACAGGTTTTGCTTATGGTCCTGTAAAGTCCAGCAGGTCCAGCTACATTCTCTCTTCTTTAACTTACAGACTTCCCAGCCATGCCTCAAATGTTAAACATGCAGCCCAGTTTCATACCTGACCAGATCTATCCTTCCCAACTATCATAAACTCCTAGAAGCCATGGATCTGGTGTTTACTTCTCTCATGTGGTCTCCTCAGAGAGGAGATTGAAAACTATATTTAAACGGTATTTATTTTTATTTTCTGTGTATGAGTGTTTTTCAGGCATATTTATAGGTGCACCACATGCATGCAATGCCTGTGGAAACCAGAAGAGGGTGTCAGAGCCCCCATAACTCAAGATTTAAGGACGGTTGTTAGCTGTCATTTGGCTGCTGGGAACTAAACCCAGGTCCTCTGTGAGAGCAGCCAGTGCTCTTAAGTGCTGAGCCATCTCTCCAGCCTCAGAAAAATGACCATCCTTTTGAACTGAATGAAAACACTGGACAATCAAGTAACTGTACACAGCCAAAAAAAAAGCAGACTATTTACCAGATTTCAATTCAATTTAAACTAAGGAAATTACTTACATTTAAATTAGTACAGGTTATACTCTCTGGCACACTGATTTGAGAAAAAATGGTCATAGCCTCTTCTAGTTGGTTCTGAAAGGAAAAAGAAAAAAAGTCATACTCCAAATCACTATACCATTACTGTCTTCTGCTAAAGATCATTTAGAGAAGGCAGGGTATTACTAGTCATGTGGCCTCGGAGCTTTGAAATCAGCAAAGGAAGTTTTTTTAATAATCAAAATTAACCAAACATTCCACAAAATATTTTACTCAGTGACACAGTATCCTGTTTTGATCTTTCAGAGTCTAATTTCCAAGATGTTTCCCCTTCTCTTATAGAAACAGCTTAAAAACAGGCCACGCATGCAGTGGGCAGGGTGTCCCCACAGCAGCAGCAGAGAAGAGGCTGCACACCAAGATCCTCCTCAATGGCTCTTCCCATGGACTCGGGAGAAAAAGGGTGCACTGACATGCAGGCAAACCTGCAAGTTATATGAAGTCACACAAAGAAAAGGCCTGCTAGTCTAGACTAGGACCCAGGTGTCTCTATCACTCTCTAACATGAACTTCTTACAAATGCTGATCTAAAACTTTTTTTTTTTTTGGTCTTTTGAGACAGGGTCTCCCTGTAGCCCCAGCTGTCCTGGAACTCACTCTGTAGACCAGGCTGGCCTTGAACTCACAAAGATCCGCCTGCCTCTGCCACCCAAGTGCTAGGATTAAAGGCGTGCGCCACCATGCCCAGCTAAAAAAATTTTTTTGAATGGTGAATAATCAAAAAAGAATCAGCTTAAGGACTTGAACTCACAAAGATCCACCTGCCTCAGCCTCCCTAATGCCAGGATTAAAGGCCTAAGAAGAGTATTTTAAAAACAAAAAGGATTTGGGTGTGCTGGTGCGTGCCTTTAATCCCAGCCCTTGGGAGGCAGAGAAAGGCATTATTTCTGTCATCAAGGCCAGCCTGGTCTACACAGTGAGTTCCAGGCCAGTTGGGATTACAGAGAGAGCCCGATTCAAAGAGAATCAAAAAAAAAGGGAAAAAGGGCTGGAGAGATGAATCAGCAGTTAAGAGCACTGGCTGTTCTTATAAGGAGAACAGTGCAACATAATGAAGAGAATAGGGGGTGAGGGAACCCCAATATGATGTTTCCATGGATATAGAGGGCAAAATTAGAAAAATGACAAAGACCATATCAATTGGCCATAGGAAAAAAGTCAGGTAGGTGTCAGATGTGGCTATAGTAACACTATAAACTAGAAAACAAAAGACCAATGCTCAAAAAAAATCCTCAAAAAAAAAAGGAAGTATTATCTTGAAATGTTAAATTTGGCCAAACTATAGGATTAGCACAACAATAGAATGATGAGAGAGGCAGGTGGATCTCTGTGAGTTCAATGCCAGCCTGGTGTACAGAGTGAGCTCCAGGCTAGCTGGGATTAAGGGGAGACCCTGTCTGAAAAAGAAAAAAAAATCCAATTCTTGAAAGTTCAATGCAGAATATGTAGGTTTCCCAACTCTAAGGTTCTTGGGAAGCTATGGTTAATGAGCTAGAGCAACTGGTCAGGAAGAAGAAGTTCTGTCCTCCCCATCCCTACTCCTTTGGTTCTGGTTTTTCTCACTGGCTGACAGCTAGGACTTCTGTAGACAAACTGACCAGACCACGTACAGAAAAAAACAGTACTTCCCTTTCACAGAAACATCACAAAAGAGATAGTTTAAAATGGCTAATGAGGGGCTGGAGAGATAGCCTAGCAGTTAAGAGCACCGACTGCTCTTGCAGAGGACCCGGGTTCGATCCCCAGCACCCACATGGAGGCTGAAAACCATCTTTAACTCCAGTTCCAGGGGAATCTGACACCCTCTTCTGACCTCCGCGGCACTGCACAACACGGGTGCACCAACCTACATGCAGACAATACATTCAAGCTGCAAGCCTGTACTTTTAAGGACAGAATAATATAGATAAACTAAAGGAATGTACCAGCACTAACTCTGCCTAACATTTAGTCTTAGTTGCAGATTAAGCAGCTTTAAAGTCCTGAAATCACACCACAGCTACTAAAGACACACTTCACTGCATCTTTCTTCTAATGCCCACATTCTACATTCTTCAAGTGGTTCCTGGTTTTCTGTTTAATTAGCAAATCTGCCAACTCTGTTTAAAAATAAAGAATTAAATAACCAGTAGGGCGGTAGTATAAACCACAGGAAACAAGCACATGGCACAAGATAGCTTAAGTTATACAATACAAACCATTAAGTAAAATGACACAAGATTATATATATGCCATATGGCTAGAAATGGACTAAAAAGACTGGATCATATTATAAAGGCAACTTGAAATTTCTGTAACACGCTCAAGATGCAAGTAAAAGAAAACAACCTAGAAAGACTTTGAATAAAAGTACTATCAGGCAAATGCAAACCTAATCAAAATAAACAAAAACAAAAACAAAGGCAATGATGGTAGGAGATGAGCTTGAATGCAGGGTAAAAGCATCGAGCACAAGCAAGGAGGGTGCTTTGCAGCACTACACTGCAAGACCCACAGATGACAAAACCAGGTTGATTTATCTGTGTCCATACAGTATAATCAATGCTTCAGAAAAGCAAAACTGTGGAAAAAAGACGTGGAAGTATGTGCCCCAGAAGAGATGTTAATCCACGTCACTCAGATCCTAGCATATTAAGTAGTAAGAGATGAAACAATTTCCCCAGATAGATAGAGAAGCTCAGCAAGCTGGAGAAATGGTCATGGACCATCTGGTGTCTGGTAAGTGTGGATCCTCTGAAGCCTTTCCTTTGATGTCTTTCCCTAGCATTTCATGAAAATAGACCACCCTAACAGTTCTAAGTATTCGGATTAATTATAACTAAGAGCTCTCCAACCTTGTTTTACCAGTTGGGTAAATAACATAGCTTGGTTAGAATTTTTCTATCATAAGCCTTTCTTTTACTACACAGCAAATGTGTATCTTGTATTTGTCAGGTCTTCCAACAGGTCACCTCAGAATGGGGCTCGTTAGGACAGGGGTATTCTAGCTCTTTGTCCACCACTGAGATCTGACCTTGAGACTTCTCTTTTTTCTGGGCTTCAGGTACTGTATTAGTGCAGCGAGGGGCTGAGGGGCTAAGTGAATGCTATAGCCATAGCTAAACACTAGCACTTGGGTCTAACTATGAAACCCTTTCTGGCAATGGGCTGACCCAGGAATGCTTATTCATTTGCACTTTGGAGGGCAGTAATTTAAGGTGCTGAGAATGTTGCACAGTAACCACTTGCAGTTTTCATTGGAATCACCTAAGAAATTTCTCTGAGAATGCAGCTCCCTTCTTTAACCCTCCACAGGCTCTAGGCCCAGCTATATGTTGGGTCTTCAACAATAAGTACAAACGGTCTGTGCAGGCATAGGTATAGGTTTCAACTACCATGGCAACAAAGGCATTGCTCCCTTTATGGGGACTTCTTTACAATCCAAAGCAAAGAAATAAAAAATGAAAACCACGAACGAATGAAAGCAATGAAATCCTGGTCACTCCCAGTTCGCTTCTGTCCTCTGTGAAAAAGCCTTACCTGATTCAAAGCTAATGCCACGGCAAAATGGGATGCTCTCCTGGGAATAAAGTTTCCTTTACTTAGGGATTCTTCTCTTAATGTGGTACAGATTTTCAAAGATTCCGGAGTATTCTATGAGAAGATTGGATTGGTTGTTAAATGCCATGAACCTTTAAGTTTAATGATTAACAGTGCTTAGTATTTCAGATTTCCTTTTGTAAGAATGCCCTAAAGTCTACCTCAAGCAATAGAGACCATTTAGCAAACATACTGGGTTATCTATGTTAGCAGTTCAATTCTAAATTAACTTTATTTTTCAAGTTGTCTACTTTAATTTCCATCCTGGGCCAGTTTTCACTAGCAAATATCCAGGTTTCTTGTGTGTGAGCAGACTAGCTCGTGTCTAGGCATAAGCTCTGTAATACAACACTGACTGCTCAATAACACAAGAAACTTCCTAGGGAGAGTTCCACCCTGAAAATCTTCAGATAAGTCAAATATCTGAAAATGTGAATACTAATTTAAACATAAGTTATAAAGAACCCCATAAAAACAGAAATTTAAAAATTGATACACCTACTGGCAATACAGCAACAGTAAGCCTCATATCCCTCCTCTGAGCTGCTACAGGCAGGTGAGTTCACAGTGGCAGCACGGCCTTCCATCTGTGTTTGTCAAGAGAGACTCACCACTCATTCCTCCAAAGAAAGTCTGAATTTTATGTGGGGCAAGCTACCAGAGGTAACCTGGAATCTGACCAGCTCCATTTCCCAGCTTGTCTCCACTTAGTGATATAAGTCACTCTTGGACACAACACAGGAAGAAAAATCCTCTGGCTCTTCTTAAGAACTAAATCTCTATACTCAGCAGGGAGACATCCCTGAGTAGGCCCCTTGACTGGCAATCACCATGTTGAATGGCCAATGCTCTAGTGCTATTTTGATGACATACTCCACAAAATCACAGAATGCTATGAGTAGAAAGGAGTACCCAACCCTGAGGGCGGTGAACTATAGCCCTTGTGCCAAGTCCAAAGTACACCTAAGCTAAGAATGGTTTAAAAATTTTTAAAGGCATGCAAAAACAAAAGTAAAACGTATGATAGCAATTGTATGTGGTAGAAAGCAAATGCCATTTCAGGCCTAAAACATTTACTAACTGTTCTTTTGTAGAAAAGGTTTGCTGACCCTAGAGTCCAATTCCTGTTTTACATGTAAGTGATCAGTTCAAAGCCACATAAGCCGGTTAGTCCTAAACTGAGATTAAACTTCAAGTTTGTCAAGTTCTAGTTTGGTTTTTGTTCTACAGTAATCCAGTTCCCCTCTTGTTTTGGAAAGCTGGTACTGCTATACTTTTTAGGGAAGTTGTTCAATGCCTGGGTTCTATCTTACTTCAAACTATTCTATTTTTTTAAAACAAGTTGCATTATTTAGCTTTGTATACAAGTTTTCATTATCTTAAGTTAAATGATGTAAATGACTATAGTAATGTATTGAACATTTGTCGCATTTTCATCCATTCATTTGATTATTTATGAAATGGTTTCTATGTGAAAAAAAAAAATCCCAGCTGGACCTGGTGACACATGTTTGAGATCCTAGCAATCAAGAGATTGAGGCAGGAGAATCATGGTTTCAAAACTAGCCTGGGCTACATAAACAAAACGCTAAAACAAAAACAAACAACCCCCCCCCAATAATCCCATCCTTCACTTTAATGTTATACACGTTTATTAAAGACCTATTCAGTGTCAGGCACTGAGTCAAAAGTTGGGATACAAAGAAGCCACAAGGAACTTGTAACTTAGCAGTATTAATGCAACAGGGCAGCACTACACAGCTGTCACGTACATGAACGTGACACAAATGGGACAAAGGATATGGAGAAGATAGAACACTACTTCCAACTTTGGTGAGCCCGGGAGTTTGCCCCAGAAGGACGGGATGATTTTCAAAGAGGACAACAAAGAAGATAGATTGAGTTCAGTCTAGCCTACAAAGAGACCAGAGCAGAACAGGAACCTGACATACTGTCTCTGTTCGTATGATCTGCATGCTTGCCAAAGAAGGGTGCAAAATGATAAATTGTTTTTCCCATGATAAAACTGTCTGACAAGGCTAACTTGAGTTTTCTAAAAATGAACACATTTAAAATTGAAATATTGGCACCATATGGAAAACAGACGTTAGAGGAACTGGAGAGAGAGAGAAAAAAAAAACCTCTCAACTACTACTTATGATGCCAGAGAGTTAAAAGGAATATTCTTACCAGTTTGTAGCAAATTGCAAAAGCAAGGATATAGCTATCTTTGGTGAACCTCACATCTTGGCTTTGCATTTCAAACAATAGTTCCACTGCACCTGCCGAAAGTGAAGGGGAGGGCAGGAATGTTAAATGCACCTATTGTTGGTTCCCAGAGTTCTAATCAGTTCAGAACCATCTACTAAAAAGCATGTTTTGGCATAATAAAAATCATTTCTCAAAGTAAATAGCAATTAACCAAGTGTCAAACAAAATGATCAGGTCATGGGGCTGGAGAGATGGCTCAGCGGTTAAGAGCACTGACTGCTCTTGCAGAGGACCGGGGTTCGATTCCCAACACCCACATGGTGGCTAAGAACTGTCTTTAGTGCAGGGCGTGGTGGCACATGCCTTTAATCCTAGGCAGAGGCAGGTATATCTCTGTGAGTTCAAGGCCAGCCTGATCTGTAGAATGAGCTCCAGGCCAGCTAGGACTAAGGGGAGCGACCCTGTCTCAACCCCCAGCTCCCAAAACCAAAATGATCAGATCATGCAGGAAGAACTCAATTTTAAAATCTCTGTAATTTTGGTATGAGCAAAATCTGGGGCAGTTCATTTAAGGCATCATATACAATGCAATGTTTTCAAACTTAAGGAGTACAATCTTTGTAATTCGGGCCCCCGACAGAAATCCAAGAATCATTTTTCCTGGGTCCTTCCCACCCCAATTGCTATTCCAGCATAATTTTTCTACAACCACAGATTATAGTACTTACTTTCATATTTGCCTTTGACAAATAGCATATCCATCAAAATATTGAATGACGTTGACTCTACAAAGAAACCTCGTAAATGCTAATGAAAAGAAACAAACAGTTTGGTCAAAAGTTGGCCGGGCGTGGTGGTACGAGCCTTTAATCTTAGCACTTGGGAGGCAGAGGCAGGAGGATCTTTGTGAGTTCAAGGCCAGCCTGGTCTACAGAGTGAGTTCCAGGCCAGCTGGAGCTACAGGGAGACCCTGTCTCAAAAAGACCAAAAGAAAAAAAAAGTTAAAGCTGTTATATTAAAGGGATCCCATATACTGAATCTTATTACTACATGTCATATTTTATGACCTCCCCAAATCTCTACTAATCTAACATAAAAGGATTTAATTTTTTTTTTTTTACAAAGGATTTATTTTTTAAAGCTCAGTAGCTGACTACTATCACACCTTGGGGAATGGACACACTTGGATAAGAGATAATTAAAAAACAAGTGTATGAAGTCTGCCATGCTTAGGAGGAAGAAACAAGCCAGCTGACCTTGACAGAGTGGCTGTGGAACCAGGGTACAAACATCAAAGGGTGGGGGCCAGTGTAAGAACTAAGGCTAAAGTACCTCACAGAATTATGGACTTCTCTATCACAAACCTGTAATATAGAATTACTCACTTTTGAAAATAATCTTCTAACACAATAGTTCTCAACACTGTTTTATATTTATTTTAATGGACAAAAAAAACCATATACTTATTCCATTACATCTGGTTTTAAAATATATACTCAGCATAGAATAGCTGAGTCATTACTTAAGTCATTAGTGAGTGGATTTTCACATAAATACTTAAGATCTATTCTTAGTAATTTTTCAAGAATATAAATATTAGCATCATCATGTTTTACAACACATTTTACATGTTTCACACTAGTTCCATCCTTTTATTTACATCACTCTATAGCCTTGGATCAGTGTGTATCTTTCCAATGTCTTCCCAGCATTCTGAATGTCATAATGTGACTGGATGTTCAAATGTCATTAACCACCTTTCTCCTTTGCTCTGTTCTGAGAGGCTGCCATGCAAGCCTGCTCTCCATGATGAGAACAAGGAGACAATAATCAAGGCAACACAGGTTGCCCTAAATTCTAGTTGGGCTTTTAATTCAGGAGTGCTTAAATTCTAGCGGAGGAGACAGTATACAAGTGAGCTTGGAAAGTGAGAAAAACAAACCGAGTCTCAGGCCTTAGTGAGAGCTACAGAGAACCACAACGCAGGATAAAGAGGCCAGTGGGAGTCAGGGGAGGCTCTCTGAGAAGAAACTCTTCTTAGTTCAGCTCATTCTACTTCTCTAAACACCTACTTACACATGAAATTTTCAGATAACTAAAACTCACACTACCTTTGCTTTTACTGTCATAATCATAGCTTTGACTTTAAGTAATTATTTTTGTGTATGTGTATGGGAGGCGAGAGTGTGTGAAGGCCAGAGGACAACCTTGGCTAACATTTCTGGGTTGCTGTTCTCCCTTTTTTAAAAATTTTTAAGGTAGTTCTCATTGGCCTGGAACTCAGTGAGTTGGCTAGTCTAGCTGGACCAGCCAGGGCCACCCCTGGGACTCACCTGTCCCCCCCTTCCCCAGTGCTAGGGCTATAAGCATACACCACCATGTCCTGTACTTTTTTTCAAACAAGGGTTCTGGAGATCAAATTCAGGTTTCTTGCAAGCACTTTATCTACTGAGTTATTTCCTCAACCTTGTGTCTTGCTTTCTGTATGTATTTCTTTTTCAAAAATAAAAAGTAAGATCACAGTATTGACAGCTTTATTTATTTATTTATTTATCTTTTTGAGACAGGGTCTCCCTGTAGCCCCAGCTGGCCTGGAACTCACTGTGTAGACCAGGCTGGCCTTGACAGAGATTCGACTTGGGAGGCCTCTGCCTCCCAAGTGCTGGGATTAAAGGCATGTGCCTTTTAATCATGCCCAGCTTGATGCTGCTCTTAAATTACATTTCTCTGCTTAATAACACACTATGACCATCTTTCTAATACTTAGGTGTCCTTAAAGAAGAGGAAGCCTAATGCCAGGCACAGTGGCGCACACTTGTAATCCTAGCACTCAGAAGGCCAAGGCAGGAGGATTTCAAGTTTGAAGCTAGCTTGGGTTACCTTTCTCAAACAAAAAGGTCAAGGTCAAAGTTAGGGTTAACAGCTACTTGTACAGAACAGATGAAAAGGAGTATGAGCAAAGCCAAATCACCTCATTCTGAACGTTCCTAAATATACTAAAATTTACATGGTGCCCAGCACCAGCTCCAAATTGAACAAATATTTCTGATCATGGATGAATTTATGTTTCTAGGTCCCAGTCTCATCTTCTATACAGTGGAAATAATAGTAATCTGATCAGGGCTATTCAGAGAAAAAGAAGTACTGAAAATATAGTAAACATTCAGCAAGCAATTAAAATTTTTTACATTTTTTAATTTTTAAAATTTATTAAAATTAATTTTTATATTTTATTTTTTATGTGTGTGAATGTTTGGCCTGCGTGTATGCTAAGTATGTCTGCATAACACAATGCCTGTGGAGGTCAAAATGGGCTGTCAGATCCCCTGGAGCTGGAATTACAGATGGTTATTAGCCACCATGTGGTGCTGAACCCAGGGCCTCTGTAAGAGCAGTCAGTGCTCTTAGCAGAGCCTTCTCTGAAGTCCCTATGGACACACATGTGTCCATGATGTGTGTATGTGTGTGTATGGGCACATGTGCAGTGAAGTGTGTGTGCAGGTCAGAGGACAACTCCTGTGGAGTTGGTTCTCTCCTTCCACACTGACGTGGGTTCCACAGATTAAACTCAGGGCATCAGGCTTGCATGGAAAGTATGATCACCTGGTAAGCCATCTCGATGGCCTGCAAAACTATGATTTTTTTAAAAAAGAAAATCAGACATGTAAAAGCATTTTGAACATAGTCAAGTTATAAATACAGTTTTCAATCATGGTATATGCCTTTAATCCCAACACTTGGAAGGCAGATCTCTTTGACTTTAAGGCCAGCCTGGTCTACAAAGAGTTCCAGGCCAGCTGGAGCTACAAGAAGACCCTGTCTCAAAAAGATGAAAAAAAATAAATTAATTAAAAAAATAAAAAAATTAAAATGCAGAGACCAGGCTGGAGAGATGGCTCAGAGGCTAAGAGTACTGGCTGCTCTTGGAACAAATCAGGGGCTCCAACGCCTTCTCCTGAATTCTGTGCACACCCACGCAGGCAGTACACTCATCCACATTAAATAAAAATAACAAACATTTTTTAAAAATGCAGAGACCTTGGGGCTGGAGAGATGGCTCAGCAGTTAAGAGCACCAACTGCCCTTGCAGAGGACTGGGGTTCGATTCTCAGCACCCACATGGAGGCTAAGAACCATCTTTAAGCTGGGCGTGGTGGCCCATGCCTTTAATCCTAGCACTCAGGAGGCAGAGGCAGGCAGATCTCTGAGTTCAAGGCCAGCCTGGTCTACAGAGCGAGTTCCAGGACAAGCTGGGGCTACAGGGAGACCCTGTCTCAAAAAAGACACACATACACACACACACACACACACACACACACACACACACAAAGCAGAGACAGCTACATGCCTCTTCCTAGCAAGTAAAATTCCCAGGATTTTACTACCTGTGTGAGTGGTTGGCCAGTAGGGTTCCATAACCCCAACCATTACAGACTATTGCCACTGCTCTGGATTACCTCCCAGAACTTGACAGAAAGTTCCTACTGCTGAAGACAATACATACTTGAGTTATAAAACATGAGAAATCAAGCGGATACTGATCTGGAAGTTTCATCCCTTCTGGATAGCTTTCACAGTGCTAGAAAGTGTTATGCAAACTATCAGAGGAGAAAAATAATCATCAGCCTTACCCAGCTGTGACTCTTGCAAGCTACAATGACGACTAGCCTGGCAGTATATGCCCACTAGTGCAGCAGTGGCACCAATGTTATGAAAGCAGTAAACCATCCTAATTGGATTTAAGACCCAATCCATTAGAACCCACACCTGGTACTGCTAAATAGACATAGTATTAAAATGACTCCTAATGACTCCTACATTAGTACATCTCTCCTGCATCCACAGATGAGTGCACCTCTCAACTTTCATCAGAGAAGTTTATTCATTTTTTTTTTATTTGGGGGGGGAGCTTATTGTAGAAGGCAGGTAACACAAAGACTCACAATTGATCAACATGCAGAGAATTAGAGAATGGGATGCTCAGCCCTAAATGGGACATCTATATCATGGCTCTTCCCTGAGGCTCAGGGATCTTTAAGGAAGAGGGGGCAGAAGGACTGTAAAAGTCATAGGTAGAAGCTGGGTGTGGTAGTGCATGCCTTAATTCCCAGGACTTGGGAGGCAGATGCAGTTGGATCTCTATGAGTTGAAGGTCAGCCTGGTCTACAAAGAGTTCCAGTACATCTGGGGCTATAAGAAGACCTTGTTTCAAAAAGACCAAAAAACCAAACCAAACAAAAAAAGACAAACACAAAGAAGAGCCATAGATTCATACAAGGAAACAGTGTTTTCCAGACAGCAAGAAAGTTGCACATATGAGCTCACAGCAATGACGACATAATGACAGGATCTGCCCAAGCTCAGGTCAGACAAAATCCCAGCATGGGGGACAAGGGGAGAATATGCACGAATTACAACTCCTATCTGAGAAACTATTGGTATGACAGCTGCTGAAAGTCAGTTTTAAGGGTGTGACCCGGTATGATCAATCATACTCCCAGGCAGTTTCCACAACTAAGAGTATTTGGGCAACACATTGGACTCAGTGGTGGTGGTGGGCATGTGAAGGTCAGTGCAGAGGGAGGTAAGGGGAGGACAGGCCAAGAACTGAGAGAGGGGAAATATCAAAATACTTTGTGCAAAATTATCAAAAAATTAAAAATATGTTTTTAAATACATAGAGTTTATTTATTCAGCCCAGCGGCCTTTCCCTGAAAAGAAAAAAGAAAAAAAAAAAATCTCACCCAGGAACAGTGTGCATTAAAAAGTAATCTTTTGGGGTTTGGAGAGATGGCTCAGCAGTTAAGAGCACTGGCTGCTCTTGTGCTCCGTTTCCAGTATGCACTTGGCAGCTAACCATCTGTAACTCCAATTCCAGGGAATCTGATGCCCTCTTCTGACTTCCTCAGGCACCATATGCATATAATACACTTACATACCTGCAGGCAAAGCACTCATATACATAAAATAAAAATAAATCAGGCGAAGGAATCAGAAAATAATAACCTTGTCTTTGATGAGCGCCATTGCAGATTCTTCGAGATCCAATGCATAGCACAGTCTCATGAAAATGGGTCCAAACTTATATTCTCCCACAGTGAAATTTCTGTTCTCTGCATGGTACCTGGTAATCAAAATTACTCAATGAACTGAAAGGTGGAGCATAGGAAGAAGACAGACACAGGGCTTGGGGAATGGTTCAGCTGGCAACATGCTTGTGCAGCCAGTATCAGGACAAGACTTTGGATCCCTGCACCCGTGTCAAGGCAGGCTTGAGCATAAGCATGTTAGAAAACAGCAGGTCCCTCAGATGGGCCCTGAGGGAAGGGAGCTTGGAGGTATTCAGTGCTCCCAGAAGTAGCTTCTTGCTCATACAGGATGTCAGAAAAACCAACAGGCACATAATAACTCACAGCAATCTCTGCTTTTCTAAAGTTCAGGCAAAGGCCTATGAGAGCTATGGTCTTCTAGTAAAAGGAAAAAAATGCAGTTTTTAAAATCTTAAGACTAGGCTGAAGAGATGTCGTAATAGTTAAGACCCTTGGTTTCAGTTCCCAGCACCCACATGGTGGCTAACAACCATCTGTAACTCCAGTTCTAGGGAATCTGACCCCTTCTTCTGACCTCCATGGGCACTGTACAACACAGGTGCACTTACATAAATGCAGGCAATATACTCACACACATAAAATAAAAATAATAAAATAAAATCTTAGGTCTTGGGAAAAGGCTAATTGTAATGACAGTGACATCTTATATGTGGCTTAAGTTCTACAGATGGCCAGTCTGCCATTTGGAACTGCATAACTGTAAATCGACAGCACAAGTTTACTTTTGGTAGCCAGCTATTTTTGCTACAAGCACTAAGAAAACAACCTGGTGACCAAAGGAGTAACCCATGACTACAGGTAGATCAGATTTTCATGGTAGAGATGACCTTAAAAGATTAAAGAGAGCCGGGCGTGGTGGCGCACGCCTTTAATCCTAGCACTCGGGAGGCAGAGGCAGGCAGATCTTTGTGAGTTCAAGGCCAGCCTGGTCTACAGAGTGAGTTCCAGACAGCTGGGGCTACAGGGAGACCCTGTCTCAAAAAGACAAAAAAAAAAAAAAAAAACAAAAAAAACGACTGAAACAGACAAGCTCTGACTTTAGTAACCAGAAAACTTAACCACCTTCTGCTAAAAAACAGGAGAGCCGGAGGAGCGTTAGGGATAGGGTGCTGTAAGCAGACACTGCCAAATAAAGTAATGATGTATACTTCCAAAGTTATAGCTCATAATCCAATTATACAAGTCATAAACACATGCCATGCTTCATTATAATACCTATGGATTAAGTCACTAAAAGACAGTGTAGTAATTATGAACTTTTGAATGATTCCACAAATGATAGTTCAAATTCTAGCTCTTCTACTTACAAACTGTAACTGCAGGGAAATCAGTGAATTACTTATTCCCTCAGTTTCCTTATCTGTGAAGTGGAGACAAGAGAATTCAAAGAGATTTGGTGAAGATTAGCTAAGATTTGCTTGGCATGTAGCAATTCTTTAACATTGGTTCTTATGAAATGTAAGGCATGTTGAGAAACATCTTTAAAATCTATAAAAATATATCAGTAAATAGTTTCATGAGAAACTTGTCTCAGATGAAAAATAACAGAAAATAAGCTGGGCGTGGTGGCACATGCCTTTAGTCCTAGCACTTGGGAGGCAGAGGCAGGCAGATCTCTGTGAATTCAAGGCCAGCCTGGTCAGCCAGAGCTACAGGGAGACCCTGTCTCAAAAAGACAAAAAAAAAAAAAAAAACCAACCAACCAACCAACCAACCAACCAAACACAAAAACCCAGAAAGCCAAAGTTTTCTCAACTTGACATCCACATTCAAAATGAAATTATCACCAATAAAAGAACTAAGAAGTCACTGATGATGCATTATTCTTGACAAGAAATGAGATCTAAAATTTCTCTGTAAACCAAATGACAGATTCGGAAGAGACTGTTACTCATATGTGTGGCTCAATAAACACAAGCTTCTGTTTCAACTCATGACCCCCTTTTCCAGTGGTGGGCTGCCTGTCTCCAGAAGACAATGGCCAGGTTAGTTAGACTATAGAAAGATACACCCATCTTCCAACGTGTCCTGTTGTCCACAAAAAGTGGCAAAGAGCAACTGGATAGTGTCAGGAAGTCAATAAAGAATGTGTGCAGGGAACCCAACCTAGGTCCTCTGCAAGAGCAGCAAGTGCTGGTAACTGCTGAGCCATCTCTCCACCTCTAACCACTGAAAATTTCAAAGTAGATGAGGCTCCTCTGGGGCTAGGAAGAGTGAGGAGAGATGAGGGCTGGCAAGAAGTGTCTCACCTGTAAATCACATTCTTAGCGAATTCCACATCGTCCTGGGACTGACACAAGTAAAGCAGCTTTCTCAGCTCTTCCTTCAGGATGAGTTTGTTCTGGGTCAGTTTCTCTTCCAAGTGTTTAAAATAGGCCTCTGGAAGAAAACAAAGTGGTAGCAATCATCCAGGTGGACTGGGGTTCTAAGTAGGCTGACCTCAGGGAGGAGGGGAACTTTAACATGGCTCACTGCAAAGGGGCACTGAAGGGGGAATCTTGGGTACACAGCGCCCCTCACAGTGAGTGTTGAAGATGGTCTCTAAAGCACATCTGGGTCATAGGGGTAGAAGGACAAGAAAAGGCATTTTGATTCCTTGGGTGATACTCAGATTCACTCAAGTTTGAGAACTACTATCCTAGCCCAAATAGTAAATCTAAAGTAGAAAATGTAACCAGACCCCCAAACCATCAGTTGGCAGGAAACCAAGTAGGAAAGGAAAATCTGATTGCATTTAGGAATACGTCCTGCTTCTTGCATTTGATTCATTCAGCCTTTTCTCTTTATCCTTTTGGCCTGTCTACTCCCTGGCTCCTATAGGATCCTGGCCATAGCATAATATAAATGCATTTAATCCAACTTTAATTTAAAAGTCCTCATAGTCTTTAACAGTTTCTACACTATTCCAAAGTCCAAACTCTCCTTTAAGAAGCAAGGCACACTCTTTTTAACTGTAACCTCTGCAAAATCAAAAAGGAAATTACAGAATTCAAACCCACAATGGCAAGAGTAGACATTTCCATTGCAAAAGGGAAGAGTAGAGGGAATAGACCACTCTTTGGTACCAAATTCTATCCCAGCTATTAAGTTCTCAACACTATGTTTGTGAGATCATTTTTTTTTCAACTTTCCAATTTTTATTTTATTTTCTAATAATTGTTTGGGTAGGAAATACAAACTGTTTTCCATATTATCTTTTTATCCAGTAACCCTGTTTAACTCACTTACAAATCCTAATTACATGAAAATTTCCACAAGTACAATAATAAGAATTTTATTACTTTCTTTCCAACTATATTTGGGATTTTGAGCAAAGGACAAGATGTAGATGCGGAAACCTCTGAGTCTTGCTCTGATGACAGAAGGAAGGCTTTCAACTACATGCTGTAGATTTTTTTTGTAAACTTTTGGATTTTTATAAAGTAAGGAAGTTCCTTAGATATCTAATTTTAGATAATGAATATTGAATTTCAGCATCTATTGGGATTACCATTTGAAATTTCTCATTGGTGATTAAATGTTAGGAATTTATCTCCAAATGTCAAAACAACCTTATCTTTCTGGATGATATACATATAGATCCATCCAATCTGTAATACAGTAACATTTGGCTTTGAAAAAGAAACCTCTTGCAGGGCATGATGGTGCATGCCTATAATCCCAGCACTTGGGAGGTAAAGGCAGGTGAATCTCTGTGAGTTCAAGGCCAGCCTGGTCTACATAGTGAGTTCCAGGACAGCTGGGGCTACAGGGAAACCCTGTCTCAAAAAGACAAAAACAACAAACGAACAAAACCCTTTTATTATGGACATATTACAGATATATAGTTAGGTAGTTCTAAAATTTTTGAACAGCTCTGCGGTGGTTGGATGAGAAGGCTTCCCAGTATTTGAATACTTGGTCAGCTGGTGGTAATTTGGGAAGGTCTAGGAGATGTGGCCTTGCTGGAAGAAGCATGCCAGGGACAGACTTTGACAGTTCCTAGCCCCACCCACTTCCAGTTTGCTCCCTCTCTGCTTCCTGTGTCTGGGTGCAGATGCGAGCCTGCAGCTTTCTGCTTTGGCTGTCTCCTGCCATGTTTCATCTGCCCTGTTGGACTCAACCCCCTAGGACCTTAAGCCCAAGAAACTCTTCCTTCTGTAAGTTGTTTTGGGGCAGAGTATTTTGCCGCAGCAATAGAAAGCAAACTAGGACAGCATGTCTTTACTCCACTGTTAGAAAACACATACAAGACTACATGGGCAGAGGGGAAAAAACAGTAGTGCTCCAAGTAGCAGCACACTTTAGTGACAACCATTTTCAAGTTGCTACCATCTATTTTTGTCCTTTGTCATTGCACTGAACAACTATGGAGACAAACACCTAAAAGGAACACCACTCCTGGGCCTTAGTAAGTGATTACTGTCACCAAAATGCAGGGTGAGCCACAATGCAGGAACCAGAAGGCAGGGCTGTTCTCATTTCAGGAGACGCCAAGAGGGCCCGGAACACTAAGGTCACAAATGGCCAAAGCACAGAGTCAGAGTCTACAGATCAAACTCCACCCACCTAAGGGCTCAGGGACCATTGTGGAAGAGGGGGTAGGAAGAATGTAAGAGCCAAGAAGGAGGTGCATGACCATATGGAAATAAGAGTCCTACAGGCTCCTTGGACCCTGCCCATATGAACCTACAGCAATGGTGTCAGTATCCACAAGACCTACACAAACTCAAGCAGACAAAAACCCAGCACAGAACTCTGGAAATAGGCAGCAGGCCCCAATTTTAGTCAAAGAATTATTGGCAGCTGATTACTGCTGGATGAGAAAGAGCTCATCTTCTTAAAGGGAGGGACTCTGGATAGGTTGACTAGACCTCAGTGGATGAACTTGCACTGAGGGATGTCTGAGGACATGCTAGGCCTTAACACAAATGAGAAATCCAGCGGGGGTGGGGGCTATCGGCAGGTGCCAAGGGGGAAGGAGGTATAAAGTTGACTACGATGGTCTATATAGAATACATAAAAATTCAATAAAAAAAGAGCGCCATTGTACAGGGTTCTCAAAACGATGAAATAGTGATAGGACTTTAAATATCAGTCCAGAAATGGAGTGGACTACCACTGACTGTTTAAATTTCTTTTCAGAATATGTGAACACCACTCACAGCTTTATGAAGACAATGATCATCAGAAATACCAGAAAATGACACGGAGCTCGAACTGCAAACTTCACATGGCTCAAAAATAGCTGAGAGGGTGTGCTGGCACACGCCTTTAACTCCAGTACTCAGGAGGCAGAGGTCTGTGAGATTGAGGCCAGCCTGGTGTACATACTGAGTTCCAGGTCAGCTGTGGCTATAGGGAGACTTAGTCTCAAAAAGACCAAACAAACAAACAAATAATAAAAATTTTAAAAATCCCTGAGATAAAACTGAAGGAATTCTAAACTGAGTGTTTTTAACTGGAGATAAGTATATCTCCACCCTGTTCTTAAAGTTTCTCTATGAATCCCAGGGGTGACGGCATGGAATATCCGAGAAGATAGGCCTGTAGGACAAAAGAAAGCCTGTGGAGTTTTGCGAACTCACCCCCGCCCATCCAAGCAAGGAAGGCTAGCTTCCGTGTACTAATATGATAATTAGGGACTATGCTAGGAAGGGAAGGGATTGGATTAATTAGGAACTTGTAAATTAAGCCTCCTAAAAAGACCAGTTGGGAAGAGACATATGCCCAAATGGCGAAGCCAGCACGGCTTATAAGCCTCAGTGAACCTGCAATAAAGTTGAGTTTTTGAGCTGTAACACTTTGACTCGACTCCCTGCCGTGATTGTTTTCGGTTCAGCAGCGCACTTGCTCTCCCCAGCCCCACTCCGTCGCGGGCCGACGGAGTGAAGATCTCCGGCGGCGAGGAAGCTAGAGAGGATGGTCTTCACCAGCCACCTCTCTACGACCCCCGCACAGGGGCACCATCACACGATCAGCAGAGCAGTGAGAAGAGACAGGTGTGGGAGGGAATGGAGCAGACAGTAGTAATCAGGTGCTCACAGACACCTGGCAGTAAGAGGGAGAGCCAGGCCTATACCTGAAATAATCTTAATGGGGGCTGGAGAGATGACTCAGCAGTTAGGAGCACTGGCTACTCTTGAAAGGGACTTGGGCTCAATTCCCAGCATCCACATGGAGGCTAACAAAACCAGTTATGATGTCATCTTCTGGCCTCTGCAAGGAATTGCACACACACACACACACACACACACACAGTGAGCAGTGAACTTACATATATATAGGCAAAACACCCATACACAGAAAATAAAGAAAAAATTTAAAAGAAATATCTCAATGGGTCACAAAACAGAATGAATAGACATGAATGTGTGTGACTGAGTAAGAGAGAGAGAGAGAGAGAGAGAGAGAGAGAGAGAGAGAGATTGATTTGGGATGGGGAGGAATAGGACGTTGGGGTAGGGAGATGGAGGCATTGTGCACATGTGAGAACTTTTCTAAGAACAAATTTAATTAATTTTTAAAAGTCAACAAGGACAAATGATAAGCTTTAAAAGACAACAGCAATAACAACAACAACAACAACAACAACAACAACAAAACAAAACCCCGGAAGGACATTTTGGATGTGTTCATAAGGGAGTTTGAAGTACTGGGAAAACCCCTATGTGTAGGAGGAAGGGAATGAATGCTAAACGGAGTGGTAGCCTTATATTTTTAGCTAAAAAAAAAAAAAAAATCCAAAAAACAAAAAACAATTTTAATTATGTGTATCTGTGTATGTGAGTGGTCTTGTGTATTTGAGTGCAGTGCCTGCAGAAGCCAGAGAGGGCATCAGATTCCATAGAGCAGGGGTCATAGGTAGTTCTGAGCTGCCCAACATGGGAGCTCAGGTCCTTGGAAACAGCAATTAGTACTCTTAACCACTAAGCCCACTTTCCAGCCCATTTTTGGCTTTTTTAAAAATAAAAAAAGTTCAAACATAATCCGAAGCTAGAGAAAAACAATAAAATGGCCCTCAACGTGCCCTATCAGCCTCAACAAATAATGCTAATTTTGATTCCTTTCTATACCCTAAACACAGTGGACTTTTCAAAGCAAATCTCAGATTTCATAGTCAAATTTCATCCTGTTTAAGAGATTTTTTTTTATCCTATTGAATTTTCAGCACAGAGTACAAATTTGAATGCATTTACACTTAGCACTATTTCATTTCATGGCTTCATTTATATATAGGTATATCCTAAAGTGTCTGCTTCACCAAGGGTTATTCAACATTTGATAGCCAGGCATCTGGATTCTTAAACTGTATATTATATACAAATCATCTGGTGCCTTGTTATTGGCATCTCCAT
Organism: Rhizomys pruinosus; assembly: GCA_009823505.1. Lineage (NCBI taxonomy): Eukaryota > Metazoa > Chordata > Mammalia > Rodentia > Spalacidae > Rhizomys > Rhizomys pruinosus. The sequence goes on along the minus strand of VZQC01013236.1, from coordinate 1,483,677 downwards.
TGATCTCCCAATTGATGCTGATGTTGGTCCTCAAACCATATTCTGAGAGGCGCAGATCTGATGACTAGACAGTGCTAATTTCAAGATTTTCCTAATATTTTGGGAGAAGGATTAAGAGGAGAGCTGAAGACTTTATAGCAGTATGTGAGAAGAAAGGCAGACTAGGAAAGGATGAGTAGAAAGGATATTCTCAATTTTTCCCTATGATATAGTTCTTTTTTTTTGGGTCTTTTTGAGACAGGGTCTCCTTGTAGCCCCAGCTGTCCTGGAACTAGCTTTGTAGACCAGGCTGGCCTTAAACTCACAAAGATCCGCCTGCCTCTGCCTCCAGAGTGCTAGGATTAAAGGTGTGCTCTACCACGCCCGGCTGAGATAGTTCTTGAAGGAAAGAATGAATAGGGACAAAGAGGACACTTAAATGACAAACGTATGTTAAGAATTAACAAAATACCCGGGCCTGGTGGCGCATGCCTTTAATCCCAGTGCTCCAATCTCTGTGAGTTCAAGGCCAGCCTGGTCTACAGAGTGAGTTCCAGGCCAAGCGGGCTATAGGGAGACCCTGTTTCAAACACACGTAACACACACACACACACACACACACACACACACACACCAATTAACAAAATAGAAACTATTACCTTTGGTGTCAGAAAGATTATATGCAATAACCATCTTCTTATGCTGAAATTCTTCTAATTTCACAATACTCTCTGTAAGTAGGTATCTTTTTGCTAAAAATTAGAGAAAGAAGTGAAATCATTTTGACTGTTTTATACTTAACAAATAACAAGTAGAGTTTGGTTGCCTCTACTTAATCCATCTTCACCTACTATATTGACAAATGATCCATCTAGATGGGTACAAATACGATAGTATCCTTTGTGGGAAAACAAACATGTCCCAACTGTCAGAGAATGGAAGTCCTCAGGATAAGTTTCAGGTTTGAAAATAAGCAGTGACTAACTGTATATGATGAGTGGTTGACAGGAATCGGGATTTGAAAGACAGGCATTTTCCACAATGGAAAAGGTATGTTGTGATTCTCAGTTTTGTAATTTATGAAATGCCTTTCAAATCTGGACTCAGAACCCTTAAGTCAAGTCTGGGAAAAAGATTTTTTTGGGGGGGGTCTTCCTGTAGCCTGGAACTCGCTATGTAGACCCAACTGGCCTTAAACTCACAAGAGGTCCGCCACCCTCTGGCTCCTGTGTGCTGGGACTAAAGGTGTGCACGGCCACACCCGGCTTATAGATACTTTTCTAAGGATATCTGGAGTTCTGTGTAATACAATAACATAACAATAAAAAGTTATTTATGAAAAGGGAGTCCTGTGAAGCAGTCAGACTCAGGTTCCTCTGTAGTTGCCTGAGTTCATATACCTGTTCTTCCTCATGTTGCTTCCTGTTTTGTGAATGGAGAAAAGAAAGGTAACTCACTGGATGTTGTCTGGGGGAAAAATTTTCATATATGTAAAATGCACTAGAACAATGCCCTACATACCACATTAGATTTTTTAAATTATTTATTATTTTTTATGTGTATGAGTGTACTGTCTGCACATAGGTAGGTGCACCCGGGTCATGCTATGTCACGGAGGTCAGAAGAGGGTGTAGGATTCCCCTGGAACTGGAGTTAAAGACGGTTCTTAGCCGCCATGTGGGTGCTGGGAATCAAACTCGCAGGTCTTCTGGCCCGGAGAGCAGTCGGTGCTCTTAACAGGATTTGTTTTTTTTGTTTTTTGATTTGTTGAGACAGGTCTCCCCTTTAGTCCCCAGCTGTCCTGAGCTCGCTCTGGTAGACCAGGCTGGCCTTGAACTCACAGAGATCCACTGCCTGCTGCCTCCCAAGGTGCTAGTATTAAAGGCATGCGTTGTTCCAAATGACGTAAAGGGAGCGATTTTGAATGAGGGCAGAGTTTGCTAAAGGACTTAAGAAGTCAAGCTGAAAAAAAAAAAAAGAATGGTAAGCTGCAGGACTGGAACCTCACAGTCTCTAAAATCAGATGTACGCACCCAAACAGCAGAAAAGAGAAGAATGTTCTCGTGGACCAGCGTGGACCCCAGAGGACCTTTGCTTTTCCCACCCGTGCTGGAGCTCACCACCCCCAGGGAACACGCGCGCTTGCTCCAGGGAGCCGCCCGCTGGGATCTAACGCTCTCCTTTCATCCACCCCTCGCCCTCTTTCCACAGGCCAGAGGCTGCTGATAAAACCATCCGTAAGGGGAATGCATGTAGAAGAAAAAAAAAGGAAAAAGGGAGGAGAAGAAAAAGAGAGAAGGCGCTGAAAGAGCGCAGTGAAGGGAGGTAAAGCGGGAGAAGAAAGTGAGGAGAAGGGAGGGGGGGGGGANCCAGAGGTAGAGACAGGTAGAATGTGAGTTCAGAGCTAGAGTGGTCTACAAAGTGAGTTACAGGCCAGCTGACACTACAGGAAAATCCTGTCTTTAAAAATCAAAGGCAAAAAAACAAAAAACCACCCTCCACCAATAACAACAGAAAATAATAAGCAAACCAACAACAAAAATATCCATATATCCATACTAGAATGTACAAAGTCCAGTTCAAGCCCTTTGGAAGGCAGTATTATACAGATCTTTAAACTTAATTATAAGGAAATTTTGCTATTTTCACAAAATATTAATTTTTCCATACATTTTCATTTCAAGAATGAAAACGAATACAAACTATAATCTATTAAGTAAATTTTGCTTTAGAGAAAGGGGTAACCACTTTTTTTAGGTATTTTTGAGACAGGGTCTCCCTTTAGTCCCAGCTGTCCTGGAGCTCGCTCTGTAGACCAGGCTGGCCTTGAACTCACAGAGATCCACCTGCCTCTGCCTCCCAAGTGCTAGTATTAAAGGCATGCGTTTTCCAAATGACGTAAAGGGACGATTTTGAATGAGCAGGTTTGCTAAAGGACTTAAGGAATGTAAGCTGAAAAAAAAAAAAAGAATGTAAGCTGCAGAGCTGGAACCTCAGTCTCTTAAAACTCAGATGTACGCACCCAAACAGCAGAAAAGAGAAGAATGTTCTCGTGGACCAGCGTGGACCCCAGAGGACCTTTGCTTTTCCCACCCGTGCTGGAGCTCACCACCCCCAGGGAACACGCGCGCTTGCTCCAGGGAGCCGCCCGCTGGGATCTAACGCTCTCCTTTCATCCACCCCTCCCCTCTTTCCACGGCCAGAGGCTGCGGATACCTCCGAAGGGGAAGCAGTAGCAGGGGTAGCCTGAGCCTGTACGCCCGGCATACAGAGGAGGCCATGACGCCCTCAGCCAAACAGGTTCCAAAGCCCGACATGCTGCAGCCATATTGTCCAGGGCCACACCAACTACGGGATCGAGAGGGGAGACGCAGCGTCAGCCGGCAGCCCACAGTGCCTGGGAGGACTGGTCCACTTCCGGCGGGAGCGCATTTGCGCCCCGCCAGGCCCGATTTCTCCCCTCCCCCCAGACCGGCGTTCCTCTTGGTACGCTCCAAGATGGCGGCCCCCATGGTGTGGTGTGGGCTGCTTCTGGCTCGGAGATTGTCTGCGCCTCTGAGTTCTCTGGCAGGTTGGTGGCTGTTGCCTTGGAGGGGCTGCTTCGTGAGGCCCCTCATTACTGTGTTCATTGACTGAAGAGAGAGATGGGCTTTCAAAGTGAGACATTTACCCCTGGGCTCCGGTTGCTAGAGAAGCCATAGAAGAGGTCTCTGACCCGTTTTCTTTAAATGATCGTATCTTCTAGTCTAAAAATATGGAAAAGTAAGAGGCTATCGCCCGAGACTTTTGCGAATGTCTTGCCAGTTAAATGTATTATGGTGGTAGTCTTTTTTTGCTGATCATAAAAACCCGAGGATGTTCACCCAGGTGCTAGGGGTGGACAGTCTTCCTCCTGAGGTTTCTTTGATGGGGCATCCCGCAAACGTTTTCCTCATTGCCTCGTCCTTGGTTGTCCGGACCCCTAATCTTCACCTCGAAGAAGAATTTTTCACTGCTATCCTAACTTTTCCTGCTGACCTTGGTCACAACTCCTAGTTGACCTTTCCTTTTTATAGTTTTCCACGTGTAGGTAAACATGTGTTAATAGTTGAAGCGCACTTCTACGACTGAGTTGGATTGTACCTCAGTCACAGCCTTCTTAGCGCATCTGATGATAGAAACTTTGAGGCAAAGTTTTTTTAAAGTATTTTAAAAAGCCAAGTTTGTGATGGTTCAACCTGATAATCCTGAAGGATATGCCTGATTTTATGATTAAAATGCTGTAATCGGGCTGGAGAGATGGCTCAGCGGTTAAGAGTGTCTACTGCTCTCGCAGAGGACCCGGGTTCGATTCCCATCACCCACTTGGCGGCTTAGAACTGTCTTTAAATCTGGCGTGGTGGCGCACGCCTTTAATCCCAGCACTCCGGAGGCAGAGGCAGGCGGATCCCTGAGTTCAAGGCTAGCTTGGTCTACAGAATGAGTTCCAAGCCATCTGGGTCTATAGGGAGACCCTGTCTCATAAATAAATAAATAAATAAATAAATAAATAAATAAATAAATAAATAAATAAATATTAGGGAGACCCTGTCTCATAAATAAATAAATAAATAAATAAGTAAAATGCAGTAATAACAAGTGAATGCTTATCTTCTCTTTTTAGTCAATTTCCCTTAGTGCCTGTTTAGAAAAGCAACATACATTTGTTTACACCACTTAAGGTACAGCCATTAAATAGCAACACAGAACATGAGAATTTTCTAAATATTAAATGGTTGAACTGTCTGATTAAAAAAATGTTTCATCATCTGGGTGTGGTGGTGCATGCCTTTAATCCCAGCACTTCAGAGGCAGAAGCTGGCGGATCTCTGTGAGTTCAAGGCCAGCCTGGTCTACAGACTGTGTTCCAGGCCAGCTGGGGCTACAGGGAGACCCTGTGTCAAAAAAAGGCCACCCCCCAAAAAAAAAAGTTTCACATCATACATTAGTCAAATTGGCATACACAGTGCTTGGCACCTTGGTAAGAATGATCTGTGGAGCAACAATTAGCATATTTAATTCCTAATAAATTCTTTGGAATCTAGTAAGACCCTTGACAGTGTATATTGTTTATGATATTTGGAACAATCATTCTAACAAGAGGATAGTAATTACATAGAGTTGAGAGAACTTCTAATTAATAGTTTAGTTTCAGTTTGAACTGGTGAACTTCTGGCAAGTTACACCTGTATTATTCCAATATGGTAGATACTAGTACATGCAACAATTTAAATTTAAGTTAAAGATAAATAAAATTAAAAATTAAGTTTCTTTTGAGTGCTCAGTGGATCTGTATAGTTGGTGGCTCTTGTACTGGACAGCTTAGAATAGAATGTTCTCTCCACTACAGAAAGTTATATTGGACAAGCACTGGGTTGGGCCATAGATGAAAGGAATCTTAAAGTCCAGAACTGGGGACTATAAGAAAGGTAATACAGGGCTGGAGAGATAGCTCAGCATTTAAGAGTACTGGGGTTCCCAGTGCATATAGCAAATCACAATTGTTTGTAACTCCAGTTCCAGGGGGTCTGATGCCCTCTTCTGGCTTCTGTGGCACCAGGCATGCTTATAGTACACATACATACATGCAATCAAACACTTATACACATAAGAAATTTCTTTTTTTTAATTTTATTTATTTATTTTCTATGTGTATGAATGTACTGTCTGCATGTAGGTTTGTGCACCTGTGTCGTGCAATGCCGCGGAGGTCAGAAGAGGGTGTCGGATTCCCCTGGAACTGGAGTTCTCCTGGAATTGGAGTTACAGATGGTTCTCAGCTGCCATGTGGGTGCTGGGGATCGAACCCGGGTCCTCTGTAAGAGCAGTCGGTGCTCTTAACTGCTAGGCTATCTCTCCAGCCCAGAAATTTCTTTTAAAAAAAAAAAATGAAAGAAAAATTGAGATGGAACCCAAAAAGTGACTTAAATATATGAAAAGGATAGAGGAAAGAAGCTTGGGTACCTTTACACAGTAGACATTAAGACATTAATGAATTCTTAAGCCAGCATGCTGAGACAGGCAGGAGTTCTCCGTTCTGCTATGATGAAAGAGGTTCAGAGATACTGTATAATTTGCCCAATTTTTCATAGCATTTATTATTAGCAAGGCAAGGATTCAAAGTTACACTGTAATTCTAAAATTTTCTATTTCTACTTCCCTCTAAGGAAAAAAAAAATGCTTTGAGACATTTGATTAAAGGGCAAAAATAACTATAAAATGTGTGAGGATGAGTGGAACCCATTTGTTTTTTTTCATCAAATTTTGAAATTCTGGATTTTGAAAGCATTCTAGAATTAGATGAAGAATTTTTGTTGTGTTGTTGGAGATGCTGATTGCAGATACTATTGTTACCCCCAAGCAAAGCTATCTGAGGATAGTAAGCTTAGGAAAAATTTGTAAATACTCTTTGGATTTTGAGGGCAGGGTTTTGCTATGTAACACTGGCTGTTCTGGAACACTCTATAGATCGAGTTGGCCTTGAACTTGCAGATATTCAGCACCTCTAACTCCAGCCTGGCTATGTAAGCATTGTTTTCAAAGAAAATTGTATGTATGATTGTTTTGCCTGCATGTATGTGAGTACACCTGTGTTGTGTAGTGCTCACAGAGGTCAGAAGAGGTCAGATCCTCTGGAACTGGAGTTATAGATAGTTGTTAGTATCATATGGGTGCTGAGAGCTGAACCCAGGTCCTCTGCAAGAGCAACCAGTGCTCCTAACTCCTGATCTCTTCAGCCCCTTGTGTAAACATTCTTGCTTGAATGGCATATGCAGAGTGGGATTGAACGGGCTGAGACTTAAGCCTGTGAGTCTGAAATCAGTCTGCCTCCTGCTCATTCAGATGTAGATCATTGTCATCATTGCCTAGTTTCTTGTTAGAAATGCATTCTGTCCCCACTGAGACCTGCAGAGCCACAGTTCACATCTTAATGAGATTCATATGCATGGCACATTTTGAGAGTCTGATCTAGATCTCCCACTTTGCTGGCGTCCACTTCATTTAATCTCTTGCCCTGGCTGTAAAGAATCTTTGATTGTAATATTAATGTGTAGACCTTCAGTTAACACACAGGGGTGGAAAGAACTTTAGTGACTATAAGGTATCATAGAGAGATGAACATCCTTATTTTACTTTTTGTAATTGCGTGTGCCTGTGTGTGTGTGTGTGTGTGTGTGTGTGTGTGTGTGTGTGTGTTTATGTGGCTGTATGTATAAGTATGTGGAGTCCAGAAATCAAAGTCAGGTGTCATCTTCAGTCATTCTCCACCAGGTTTTTCCGGAGACAGGGTCTCATTGAACCTGGAGCTCACTAATTTGGCTAGCTTGGCTGGGCATCGAGCCCAGGGATCTGTCTGTCTGGCATCCCCCTCCACATCTCCTATAGCACTGGGGTTACAGGCATGGGTCATCTGCCCAGCTTTTTACATGCTTGTCAGGGATCAGGACTCAGATCTTCATGCTTGTGTAGCAGGTTTTTTACAGACTGAGACAGCTCTCCAGTCCAACGAACATCTTGTTTTTAAAAGACACAAACTGGTTGGCTGTGGTGGCGCACTCTTGTAATCCCAGCACTCTGGAGGCAGACGCAGGTGGATCTCTCTAAGTTCAAGGCCAGCCTGGACTACAGAGTGACCTCTAAGCCAGCTGGGACTAAAAGGGACACCCTGCCTCAAAAAGACAAAAAAAAAAAAGAGACAAACTGGAATGTCTTTTTTGACATATAATTTTTCTGTTTCTGCTATAACAAATTAATACAAGCTTGGTGGATAAAAATAACACAGGTTTATTTTATATTTCGGTGGGTCAAAAATTTGACACTCAGGCTTGCTGTGCTAAAATCCAAGTGTCTGAAGGGATGTGCTGCCTTCTGGATTCCTTGGAGAATCCATTTCTCTGCCTCTTCCTTATTTCAGAGACCACTCACACATGTTTTGGGAAATGGCCCTCTTCATCTTCAAGGTGACATTGGCCAGTAAAGGTGTCACATCACTCCACCCTGAGACTACACTGGCTCCTGTTTTTAAGGACACATGATTATATTGGACCTCCTGTGTAATAAACGATGATCTCCCATTTTAAGATCAGCTGATTAACATTCTCAATTCCATCTTCAACCTTAATTCTCCTAACATATTTAGAGGTTCTAGGGGACAAGATTTGGAAATCTTTGGGTGCCATTCCGTTGTTGTATTTTCCAGTCTTAAATTCTTTATCCTTAAAGTCACTCATTCCTTTCTTTATGGATGAATAGAGATGGAGAATGATTACCAATGCTTAATTTTAATACAAAGAATCTTAGGGGCTGAAGAGATGGCTCAACAGTTAAGAGCACTGGCTGCTCTTGCAGAAGACCTGGGTTTGAATCCCAGCACCCACTTAGCAGCTAACAACTGTCCATGACTCCAGTTCCAGGGGATCTCATACCCTCTTCTAACCTTCATAGGCACTGTATGACACAGGTGCACTTACATACATGTAGGCATAACACTCATATACATAAAATTAAAAAAAATACTTTTAAAACAAACATAAAAGGTGAGCTTGGGGCTGGTGAGAGGGCTCAGCAGGTTACCTGACAACTACCTGAATCCAGTTCCTGGAAGCCGCATGGTAGAAGGACAGGAAGGACTCCATCAGTTGTCCTCTGACCTCCACAGTATGTGTCTGTGCATACACATGCAGGCAGACATAAAAAATTTTTAAAGTACTTTCAAAAAGCTGGGCTTATTTATTTATTTTTCCTTTATATTATTTTCACCTTAACTAGCCAATGCTCACCTTGAAGATGAAGGACCATGACCCAAGAAATGTGAGTGGTCTCTAAAATAATGGAAAAAGCAGAGTGGATTCTCCAAGGAATCCAAAAAGCAGCACATCCCTTCAGTTCCTGTAATTCCTGTGGAAACTGCACAGAGGACATTCTGAGAGTCCTGTTTTCCCCCATCATAATCTCCAACCTCTCAGCTTTTGCCTCCAACTTGAAAACTCATAAGCATTGATCTAAATATTCTTTTCTGGAATATAGAAGGGTGATTTCTTATCATAGAACAAAACATGTATTAGACTAAAGACAGGGACTAAGAAAGAGATACTAACAAATGGAGAGGATGAGTAAGTCGCTGTCATGCTGGAGTCTAGCTCACCACCTTCCTCTCCTCATAATCACATAGAAAAGGGCTTCCAGTGTTCCCTCTAGAGATGAGGTCTTCCTGGCTTTAGAAATGGGAATTCAGGTTGCACAGAAATGCTGCCATAAGTTAGGACTGAGTTACCTGAATTGACACCTTTGACACAGTCACCTAGAGCATGCAGAGCCTTACCTGTCACATAGATTAGCTTCATGTGTGACTACAGGATCTGAAAATTTCAGACAGCTGATAAAGCTCCAAGTTCCAATCTTTTTTCTCCTACTGTTGTATAGTTCTATACCTAGCATAAGGCCATCAGCCTTGTACTTTTCCTTCTTGGTAAATTAGGGAGTAAAAATAATTTACAAGGTTGGTGTTTTTTTGAAAAATGATTTTACATTCTAAACATCTAATAGTGTTTTACAATTATAATTTATTTGATATGTGGACATTCAGATAGTTACAACTTTTTTTTTTTTTTTTGAGACAGGGTCTCCCTATAGCCCCAGCTGTCCTGGAACTCAATCTGTAGACCAGGCTGGCCTTGAACTCACAGAGATCTGCCTGCCTCTGCCTCTCAAGTGCTAGGATTAAAGGCGTGCCACCATGCCTGGGTTAAAGACAGTTCTTAGCCAGCAGGTGGGTGCTGGGAATTGAACCCTGGTCCTCTGCAAGAGCAGTCGGTATTCTTAACCACTGAGCCATCTCTCCAGCCCCGAGATAGTTACAACTTTTTTTAGGATGTCTTAGTTCCCCTTTGAAATACCTGTAGGGAAGCTTTTCTAATGGCCCTATTTTAAGTTTTAGAACTCAAATTTAGATACATTGTTCTAGTAAAATTCTGATCTGTGCTTGAGGTGAGAGGGTTGGATTACATGTAAATCCACATATTATGTCTGTTCAGTGTCATTGGTGGATAGATGATAGAACATTCCAGTATCCTTTCGGTGTTCCAACACTTAGTGCTCATGACCTCTAGTCAATGAAGGTGTGGCTCTCAGGCTCTTAGAACCTCTGGGTAACTATCCCCCATTTATTCATTTAGTTTGAAGTTTGACTTTTCCTTCTCTTGAAATGTAATTCCATGCCATACAGTTCACTTTCAGAAAGTACACAATTCTCTGGTCTTCAGGGAAGATGTGGAGTCATGCAGGCATCTTTACAACCAGTTTTAGGACATTTTAGTCACAACCAAAAGAAATCCCATATCTATTCTCAGTCACTCTCCATTTCCTGCAGGCTACCCCATCTCCATTCTCATCTCTAGGTAACCAGTAATTAACTTCCTGTCTCTAGACTTGCCTATTCTGGTATTTCATGTAAGTGGAATTATAATATGTAGTCTTTTGCAAAAGATATATTTTTCACTTAATGTAGTGTCTTCATTTTTCATTTCACTGCTAAATAATGCTCTGTTCTATTATATATACCAACTCTTGGTATATAACTGGAGTACTTTTAGGTTATTATTATTATTATTTGAGACAGGGTCTTCCTATAGCCCCAGCTAGCCTACAACTCACTCTGTAGACCAGGCTGGCCTTGAACTCACAGAGATCCGCCTGCTTCTGCTAGGATTAAAGGCGTGCGCCACCACGCCCAGCTTTGGAATTTGTTTGTTTGTTTTTTGTCTAGGTTATTTCTACTTTTAATCATTATCAATAATATTGCCATGAACATTTGTGTCTCAATTCAATATGAATACAAGTTTTCATTTTTCTTATCTACTGAGGTGTAAGTAATATAATTAAAGCTACATAGTTGTTTTCATCAAATTAGGTATTAGAAGTAATATAGAAATAATTAAAATTTTGTGAGGATGTGCCTCAGTTATATGTAAATTCTCTGCCTTTTCTTTTTTTTTTTTTTTGCATTTTTGAGACAGGGTCTCCCTATAGCCCCAGCTGCCCTGGAATTCCATCTGTAGACCAGGCTGGCCTTGAACTCACAGAGAGTGCTTGCCTCTGCCTCCCAAGTGCTGGGATTAAAGGTGTGCTCCAGGGCTAGAGAGATGGCCTAGCAGTTAAGAGCACTGACCGCTCTTGCAGAGGACCTGGGTTCGATCCCCAGCACCCACATGGCGCCTGAGAACCGTCTTTAACTCCAGTTCCAGGGAAATCCAACACCCTCTTCTGACCTTCGTGGCATTGCATGACATGAGTGCACAAACCTACATGCAGATAGTACATTCATACTCATAAAAAATAAAAAAAATAAAATAAATAAAGGTGTGCTCCACCACGCCTGGCATGCCATTTTTTTATGTAAGGATTTGGGCATCTGAGGACTTTTTATGTGTGTATCCATGGGAAATCCTGGAACTAGTTCCTCAAAGACATGGAGAAATGACTGAGCGCACATGTGTGGACATTTGTCTATTTTCTTTTTGTGTGGCACTAGGAATTCAATGCAAGGCTTCACATATGGTGGGTTAGTACTCTACAACTAAGCAGTATTCCCAGTCCCTTTTATAGCTTTCTATTAAGAGTCCCATGATCTACCAACTGAGCTACCTAGCCAAGCACCTTGTACTTTCCATTAAATTTTTTTATTGTATTTCTTTATTTACTTCCGGGGGTGAGGGTGGGGGTCACATGAGTGCCATGGCACATGTATAGAAGCCAGAGGACAGCCTATAGACATCAGTTCTCTCCTTCTACCATGTGAGGCCAGGGGTTAAACTCGGCGTGGTGATAAGTACCTTAACTCACTGAGCCGTCTTGCTGGCCCTGTACTTGCTTTCTGTTTTGAGATACAATGTCACTAAGTTGCTCAGGCTGGCCTCAGACTCTCAGTAGCCCTTGCAAGCCTTGAACTGAAGATCCTCCTGCTTTGGCCTCCTGAATAGCTGGGGATCACAGGCCTGTGTCACCAGGTCTGACATATTTTTCCCCTTGTTTGAGAAATGTCTGCTCCATCTTTTGTCCATCTTTCAGTTGGATCAGCTTGTATAATGACATTTTTTTTATTATGTATATGAATGTACTGTCTGCATGTAGGTTTGTGCACCCATGTCATGCAATGCCACGGAAGTCAGAAGACGGTATCATTTTCCCCTGGAACTAGAGTTAAAGACAGTTCTCAGCCGCCATGTGGGTGCTGGGGCTCGAACCCGGGTCATTTGCAAGACCAGTCGGCACTCTTAACCGCTAGGCCGTCTCTCCAGCCCTTGTATAATGACATTGTAAGGGCTATTTTTCATCTTGAAATAAGTTCCTTATTAAAGAAATGATCTATAAAGTATGTTTCCCAGGCTGTAGATTGTCCTTTCACTTTCCTGAGTGCCCTTTGAATTATGGAAGGTTTTAATTTTGATAAAGACTGCCATCAGTTCTTTCTCATTTATTCCTGGAGTTCATGTTTATTGAGCACTGCTTATGCTGGGCATTGTACCAACCACTGGGAATCAAGCCCCAGCACCTACTTTTTGTTTCAAATTGAGCTTTTCTATTTCTCTTAGCTACCTGTAGAGTGCCAAGTCACGTGGTATAATACTTCTCTATGCTTTAGGTGAAATAAAGGTAATATTGGGCTGGAGAGATGGCCTAGCAGTTAAGAGCGCCGACTGCTCTTGCAGAGGACCCGGGTTTGATCCCCAGCATCCACATGGCGGCTGAGAACCGTCTGAAACTCCAACTCCAGGAGAACTCCAGTTCCAGGGGAATCCGACACCCTCTTCTGACCTCCACGGCATTGCACGACACGGGTGCACAAACTTGCATGCAGACAGCACACTCATCCACATACGCAGAAAATAATAAGATTAAAAAAATAATAATTAAAAAAAAAAAAAAGAAAGGTAATATGTTGACCCAAGTCCAATGGAAGCATTTTCAGATCTCATAACCAATGCGTTCAATTAGTAGGTTTGGTAACAGTTTAGCAGGTTATTTGGGGGTCTATGAAGGAATTCTAGGACTCTTAAGACTCTGGGCTATGATTTAGTGGCAATAAATGACTCCTAACTGTAACATTAAAAGAATAAAACTAATAGCATTTTTACCCATAAAATCATTGTGTCATTTTTCAGATCTTGAGTGTGTATTCTTGTGAACTGAATTATGAACTCTGTAGTTAGTATTGGTTACAATATTATTTTACACATTTTCAAATATATAATCTAGTGATTGAAAATATGACAAAAGGGGGCTGGAGAGATGGCTCAGTGGTTAAGAGCACCGACTGCTCTTGCAGAGAACCCAGGTTCGATCTCCAACACTCACATGGCAGCTGAGAACTGTCTTTAACTCCAGTTCCAGGGGAATCCGATGCCCTCTTCTGACCTCCGCGGCACTGCACCACACAGATGTACAAACCTACATGCTACATGCAGACAGTACATTCGTACACATACAAAAATAAATAAAATTTAAAAAATATGAGAAAGTAATATTTAATGGCCAAGTAAATAAAAGGAAATTGTTGTGAAACGTGCCTATTGATGATGTCTTTTTCCTCAGGGAAGAGATGCCTGCTTTCTGCAGCATATGTGGACAGTCACAAGTGGGAAGCAAGAGAAAAAGAGCATTGCCACCTGGGTAGGTACTGCCTGTTGGGTATTCTTTCTGTCCTGTGTAGTCACTGTTACATCTCCCAGCATACACCCACATGATATATAAACCGAAAGAGACTTTTTACAGTGGTTTAGTTCACATAAGTACATTTTAAGTCTTAAAGAGAATTAGGCTAACCTTGAGCAAAATCAGTTTTACTGTCCCCTTTGCTCCCAATATTTTATTTTGCCTTGATGATTGTTCTGAAGTTTTATATATATGCATATATATATATATATACATATATATATATATATATATTCTTATATTTTCTTGCTTGCTTTTTGTTTATTTTTATCGTGTACTTTTTATGTAGCCTGTCTCTGTTTCACAGAATTTTACACTGTATACTTTTTTTCATTTTGTAGCCCTGGCTGGCCTAGAACTCCCTATGTAGACCAGGCTAGTCTCAAACTCACAGTGATTCTCCTGTGTCCACCTCCTGAGTGCTGAGATCAAAGCTCTGCACTATCATGCCCAGCTTTTAATTCCTTTTTGACTGTTCTCATCTTCATTACCAACAGACAGATTTGAAAGCACAGTTATAATTTCATGTAAGGCCTTCAGGAAAGACAGCTGGCAAACATCTTTCAGCAGTAAGCTCATAGCTATCCTTGCTTTCCCCTGTTCCCTGTTTAATATTTCACAAAAGAAGTCACTGACCCTCTGAGCATTTTTTACAGATGTATGTACTGCAGATTTTTGCTATCCTTCAGCACACAGAGCATTATCAGGACATTGGCAAAGTGAATAGATTGGTGATAGTTGTGTGAGACTGATGTAACGTTTGAATGAATACCAGTGCTGATGCAATATTCCTCTCCCGGACTTCCAGTGTTTCTTTGTACTTATATTAGATAAGAACAGTTCTCCTTTGTTATGGCTTCCCGAAAGTATGGGGACATAGCTGTCAGTTTCAGCTACTTTACTGGACGTTTCAGAATGATTATGTTCTCCCCTGATAATGGGATTGTCCAAGCAGAGTTGGCTTTCAGCTGTGGAATGGGGCCAGCCAAAGCAGAGCTCTACAGGATCTAAAGGTGAGTAATTATAGTCCTTCCTTAGGGAACTTACAGTCTGCTTCTCAATAAGAGCTCTGACACAGCTTTTGAAATTAATACTTAAATGTACAGAAATATTTAGGCTCACTTTTCCAAGACCAAATGGAAATGACTCCTACGAGTGAGTGGCTGGGACCCTGTTCATATGAACCTACAATATTAGTTTCATCTTGCACGAGACTCATACAAGCTCAGCTGGACATAAAGCCAGCATGGAACTGCAGAAATGGGTAGCAGAACCCAATCCTTAGCTGAAGAAATACTGGCAGCTGATGGTGGTTGGGTGAGGAAGAACTGGCCTTCTTTAGGAGCCAGTTCTCGTTTGCACCACCTCCCTGGCTCTTACACCCTCTTCTGCAATGTTCCTTGAACTGTGGATTGGTGAAGCTGAATATAGGTGACCTGTCCATGGAACTATACTCTGTAAACTTTGAGTCTCCACTGTTTGGCCATTCATACCCTTTTGAGTTCCTGGCTTCATGTTGCATGGGGGAGCTTCCTTAACGGAAGTTAAGAGATTCATTAATGTCCTCTTGGCTCCTTGTTCTATTTTATGTGGGCCTTATGTGTAGAGATTGCATTGTAGATATGTCATTTAGGCATAAGTAATTCAAAGACTGTGTCTGTGTGTGTCCAGTTGTGGGACTTCTGGTGCAAAAGAAACTTCTTTTTTGAGTGGTGTCTGGGATATTTGTCTGTAAATATAAGTATACCTATTTTTACAGTTAGTAAGATGTTACCTTAGCCTAGGGATGTGACAACCTTGAGAATTTCTCTAAGATCTATGACCTTTCAAGTCACATTTTAATGTAGACTCAGTGCCATAAAAGACAGTGCACATGGATACAGATGTATTATACCGGGTGAAGCCTACCAGGAGTGGGCTTATAATGACAATTTTATTTACAAAATAAACAATTCTTGGTAAAGTTCTGAAAGGATTCAAAGGTCTGTCTTCAGTCATTTTGCACTGAAGTCGCATTAATGGAAAATTCAGCTTGTTTTAATTATGAAAAAAGTACTTTGTGTTTATATGTAAAATGGAGTTAGTTCCATTAATTAGAAACAGGTGTTTTCATAGTACCAATGTCTGTCATGCTACAGATGGTACAATATGTGTAGAAAAAAATGTAAACTTGCCGGGTGTGGTGGTGCATGCCTTTAATCCCAGCACTCTGGAGGCAGAGGCAGGCGGATCGTTGTGAGTTCAAGGCCAGCCTGGTCTACAGAGTGAGTCCCAGGACAGCTGGAGCTACAGGGAGACCCTGTCTCGAAAAGACAAAAAAAAAAAAAAAAAAAAAGTAAACTATTTAGGAATGACTTTTAGTTATTAAACGCTTCTTTGTGTGGTGTGTGCATGTGTGCAATGTGGTATCATGTGTGCGTATCCCTGTGCAGATGCAGAGACATGAAATAGCTGAGTCTGTCATTGGTTGCCTTAGTCTCCTGAGACGAGGTCCGTCTTGCCGAGCTTGGAGGTGGGCTACGACACAAGCCCAAGCTTTGGTTGGCTTCTGTGTCTGCCTGCTCCCAAGTCTGTGGTGTATGAGGCAATGCCTCACAACCACGCCAGGCTTCTTATGTAGGTTTTGGGTTTTCAAACTCAAGTCCGCATCTTGTGCAAGCAGCTTTGACATTGCCCATCAACCCCCAGGGCGCCAGGAAGAATTTGCACTTAGCAAAATGTGTAGCGTTCCTACCCACCCTTTGTCCATATTTTTATTTTTGCTTTTTAATTCTCATATATGATTAGAATATGAATATAGATGATGAAATGAATGACAGGGGACAACCATAAATATAGAGAGAGAGATGTGATCGATTTATATTGACTTATTATGTTTTTTTTTGGTCTGGTTAGACAGGGTCCTCCGTGTAGCTCACAGCTGGTCCTGGAACCCGCGCTGTAGACCAGGCTGGGCTTGAAACGCACAAAGATCCGCCTGCCTCTGCCTCCCAAGTGCTAAGGGAGTTAAAGGCGTGCGGCCACCAGCACGCCCTGCTGTGTGAACACATTTTAAGGTTTTAACTGAAGTTGTTTTAGACATTACAGTCGCCTCTATCCCTGCATTCTCCCATGTATTACCACCTAGCAAGTTTTATTTAACCTTATCCATTATCAAGTCAATAATAATACGTTGTACATGTCTTGTAAGTGCATTTTTTTGTCATTTTGAACCCAAATGGTTTCTAGTATCCCATTTTTTTTTCCTCCAGTACAGGATCCATTCTAGGTTCACGTCGCATTTAAATCAAGACTGTCTGGAAGGTGAAATGCTTTGGTATTTGGGTTTTTTTTTTTTTAAGGGTGTCGGAATTCCCCCGGAACTGGAAGTTTCTTGCTGGAATTGGAGTTTTCAGATGGTTTTCGGCCGTCATGTGGGTGCTTGGGCATCGAACCGGGGTCCTCGTAAGAGCGGTCGGCACTCTTAACCGCTAGCCATCTTCCAGCCCCTAAATTATTCTTAAGGAGGGGTCCCACCTTTCCTCGTGAGTCGAGTCTAGTTGTTCCCCTCCCCAGCCACGCACAACTCTCTGTTGGAGACCCGGTCAAGTGTCATCTTGGACACAGCTCAATGTCTGTATGCCGCCACTAGCAAGTCGCGTGGGTCTCCTGGGAAAAATCATCTGAATGCACTGTAAACTTGAGTGGTTGTCCCCCGGTGGACTGTAGCAGCTGTAATTAGGGAGAACGTTAATTGAATGCAAGATAGCTTGCGGCCGCCTCTCAGTTTGTTCCCTGAACTATCATACCTCATTATTGCTGGGTCGAGTCCTTCTATTACTATGAGATGCTGTGAGAAAAAGTGCTGGATTTCCAGCTCCAACATTCCCTTCTTACTTTGCTAGTCACCTCAGCATATACACAGACCTTCCGTTCCTATTTCTTAGTTTTATCTCCTTAAAGGCCATAAGAATTAATTTGACATAAAGTGCATGTGTATTTTTTTTGTTTTTTCCTTTTGACGACGGGGTCTCCCTGGAGCCCCCAGCTGTCCTCGCACTTACTATGTAGAACCAGGGGGCCATGGACTCGACAGAGAGCCACCTGATCTGCCCTCCACAGTGGCTGGGGATGAAGGTGGTGCACCAGGGTCAACACAGCGGTTCCGGGCTGTATTTTTTTTTTTTTTTGGGTGATTCATTACCATCATTAATTATTTGGAGGTCCAATGTCCCAACTTGGCTGGCTAGAACAAATGCTTTAAGCTAGTTTCCATATTCCCTTTCTCATAACTTGCTTACTTTCTCACTTAACAATGCACTACAGGCCCATCATGTACCTTTCCTTGTCTAGCTAGCCCTTGGGAGCTCTCATTTCTTTTAGTTGGGAGTGGTATTAGAAGCCAAGATCTGGATACTAGATGTCCTTTTGACTCTTGTCCCAGAAATAATGAGTATACAGTACATCCAGTACCCTTTGTCTTCATGGGGTTTTCTCTGGCCTTGTTGTGGGGTGTATTTGAATCTCTCTTGTTGGCTCCCAACAAAGGCAGTGTTTTGATGTGGGGAGTCACAGCATTGCATGTTTATATAATTCCTCTGTCTTCTATCCAGAAAGTAACAGCTAGGCCTTACTGGTCCATGGGTGAAGCCCAGGTCCCCCCTGGCCGCCCATTTTATTGAGTTATTGTTAATTTATGTTATTTATTTATTTTATTTATTGTTTATTTATTTAATGTATGGGTGGCTGGGCAAAAATCTGCTTTTTTTTTTTTTTTTAATTGATGCGTTGTGCATTTCGACGCATTTTTCCAAATCAGTTCAGGCATGTTTCCCTTTCCCATCACCCCCCATCCCACCCCCCACCACCATCCCAGATTCATCGGAAGCATTCTGCCACTAACTGTCGGCATCTGGCATCTTTCATAATTTTGTTCATTTTCTAGCAATAAGGATAAGTTTGAGTGCCAAACATCGCCTCATTAAAACCAATTGGCAGGCTGTGGTGCCCAAACACCCACAGCCACACCATCCATGGGGGGGCATGCCCCCTATTTTAAAGACTAACTGCTTCTGAATTCAATGATACTCCCTTTAGGAACCACTGTTTGGGTGATGATTCTAGCACAGCTACAAATAATTATATAGCGAAGATCATTCTTATGTGCCATATATGAATTATGAACAGTGCTATGAAATACAAATAAAGGAAAATGAAACTTCTAGGATTCTACGAAGAGTTTACTGGTTTTTTTTTTTATTTGTTTTGTTTTTTATTGTTGTTGTTTGTGTTATTTTTTGGTTTTTTGGTCTTTTTGAGACAAGGGTCCCCTTATCCCTCCCCACTGTCCCTGGACTCACTAGGGTGGACCAAGCTGGCCTTGAACTCACAGAGATGCACACCTCCTCTGCCTCGCCAAGTGCTAGGATTAAGGCGGGCGCACCACGCCCGGCTTAGGAAAGCTTACTGTTAAAATGTTTCCCTAGGTGTGGAGGAAAGATTAGGAGATGAGATGATTGTGTTTGGTGTTTTTGTGTAATGTACAGGTAGGTCTGTTATTTGGACACAAATCTAGGGAACTTTGACCTAGTTACCTAAGGACACTAACCTGTAACACACAATACCACCAGGATCTCTCTGTTAACACCAGCACTTGGAAAAACAGTGTAAGCTACCACTTCCTGAATGCCTCTTGACCCTTGTCTCCAGTCTGCCTTACCTTGGCACATCCTGAATCCCTGTCTAGTCAGAACCACTTTTTTCTACTCTGTTTAGCCATGTAGTGTGATGTAAAGTGTGTACTTTGTGTCCCAGTTCTGTCACTTTCTGCTGTCACCATCCATGTCTATAGCTGCAAATCAGAGATTCTGGTGGAGTCTCTCTTTCTTCCTACCTGCCTGGCCTATTTGCCATTCAACTGACATTGTGTGACAAAACACTTTGTGACCAATACCAACTTGGAAGGAAAGGGTTTAAGTCAGCTCGCAATCTCCTGGGCACAGTCATCACTTAGGGCAGCCCATGGTTAGGAACTCATGGCAGGAACCCGGAGGCAGGGCTGAAGCACAGGCCATGGAGGAAGGCTGCTTAACTCGCCTCGATTTCCTATCCCCAGCGGCCAGCCCTGTTCTTATACGAGCAAAAACCTGCCCCAGGGGTGACACCGACCCATAGTGGGTTACAATCAGAAAAGTACTCCGCCGTCAGAACATGGCTAGCAAGGGCCGGTCCAAGTGGAGGCAGTTCTTCAGTTGAGGTTGCATCCCAGTCTGTCTGTTACCGCATCTCCCTAGACAGGGCAGTAGATGGCAGCGTGACTCTATGAGACTATGTGCTGGGCTGGGATTTTGGAGAGCTGCTCTGGGAGCTTGCACGCATGCACAGTGCCTTGCTCTCATGTGGAGCTCTGTAATTGGACACCAAGAGCTGGAAGGCCCTGAGGTGCTTGGGTTGGGCCTGCTGATTGGAGGATCATGGAGGGCCGATATGAGGCATTTGCTCCTGCTGTCTCGATTGGAGAGTACTCGACATCCCCAGGTCCTAATGTTAGGGTGGTGCCAGCCTGCAGCCTTGATCCTCGGGAAGGCTTCTGTACTGATGGCTTGGGTCCCCGTGCTTTAATATGCACTGCATCACACATCAAACAGCACGGGTATTACCCCAAAGTGAGCGAACCTGTGTAGGAGATGGAGCGGTGTGCCCTAGAACCCCGCTTGCCCACTTTTCCTGCGAAATCGACAGTAATCCGCGGGTCACGTGCTGCTTTATAAAAAAATGCTTAGAATAGAAAAATGTAAAGACATGTGCAAAAGTATAAGCATGTGTGATGAAGTCGTCACTTACCACTGGCTTCACCAGCTTGCCCCTCACCACCCTTTTTATCTTTGCGCCCTCATTCCTTAGATCCCTATGGATATATTGAGGACAGTCCCAGTAAGCATACATTTCCTTTCATGTCCTGGGGTGTGATGTAATCTGTGATTTCCAAAAAGTAAGACCTGTTTTAATAACAGGTCACATAAAAAGTGTCAATGTAAACGTCATGAGAATAAAGAGTTTCCACATTCTTTGGTAACTGTAAATAATATTGTTGTGCCTTAATAAATAGGTGCAACTAAACATGTAGTACAATTGGCTGGTATCCGCTTCGTCTCTTCCCCTTTAAAAAAAATTCTTTTCGTAGAAGCATGCAGAGTGGGGTGAACCCAGGTTTAACTGTTACCAAGTCCCTCCCAGCGCTGTTCCATCAATATCCTACTCCCTCTTGTTCCCTACTACCCACATTTCTGCAGGTGCCTTATAAATTTTGGTTTTCATTTACATTTGTTAAAATGGGATCCAGAGAAGGTGAATATGTATCACCACCCATTTGGTGTGTGTGTGTGGGGTGTGTGTGGGTGGTGGTGTGGTGTGTGTGGATGTGTGGAGAGAGGAGATGCAGACAGGTTCTTTTAAGAAAAAGCATGTCTTTGGCAGAGGTCGTGGAGCCGCTGCGGTTTTCCTCCGGGGGGTTTTTATGCCTGTTCTTCGACCGACCCACTTCCTGTAAATTCAAAGAAATGACTTAAACAGAGTCAGAGCGTATTTTTGGTTTTGTTGTTTTTCTTTTGGCATAAGGTACAGCTAAGAAAATGCTCACTTTTCGGTAGGAAGCACACAGTGTTTGGCTGTCCCTCTGCATGTTGAGGATCATTCATGATCCTTGCTTGGCTCCATTATTTCCTTAGGAAGAACAAACTGTTGCTTTTTTACTTCTGTCAACCATTTGTTCCTTATCTACTACCACTAAAATTGCTGAGATCTCCCTTTATATAATTGGCAGTTTATTATTATCCTGTGATAAACAGGTTTTTGTACACAAGGGAGCAATTTTTCAAAATAATCCTTTTGTTTTGGTATAATAAGCGTGATAGATATCAAGCAATTAATTGTGTTTAATTTATTTCTGAGCAAATATAAAATAACCAGTCTCTATCGACCAAACTATAGACAGACTCAAATATAATAAAATGTAACATAGACCCAGTCCTCCTGACGACCAGAACGATAGACTAGACTTAAAATATATAATATAATAAATGTAACATAGACCAGTCTCTATCGACCAGAACTATAGACTAGAACTCAAATATAACAAATATAACATAGACCAGTCTCTATAGAATAGAACTCACCCTCCTGTTCTGCCTCAAGTGCCAGGGTTACAGCTTCCGCACCACACCTGGCACTTGGGACATTTGACTGCATTACAGCTCATATTTTTTATCCATAGGGCCTTAGTTCTCCAGCTGTGTGCAGTAGAGCCCTGTGAGTTCAGAAGATTTTAGTCTTTTATTATTTCTGTTCTATCCTCCCTTGTGTGCAAAATGAATAGCGATGAAAGGATTTATTTTCTCATTTCTCTTCCAAGTCCCATTTCTCCCCCACTCTTGGGGGAAGGAGGGAGATGTGTAAGGTGGAGGAATCAGCACTCGTCATTTAGCAGCTAGTGAATACAGAAGAGGCCCTCAGTGAGCAGGATCCGGAGAAAGCTTTATGGCAACTGGGTAGGGTGCTGGTTAGAAGGGCAGGCCTTATGGGGGAAGCGCCTCATCTCCACAAGGGGAAGTAGTATGCTTGTGTTGCCCTGCCGGGAGCAGGGACCCAGGTGACTTGAGCTGAATTGGACTCAGGAGCAAACTGAAATTGTTTGTTTTCTGGTTTTTTCAGTTTTTAATGATCACAGAGTAAGGGACTCTTGTTATTTGAGTGCTGTTTTGCTTTGTTTCTTCGAGCTTCTTGTGCAGTCTGGGATTTTATATGGTTTGTGAAATATGTTTTGATTCAGGGACTTATTTTGCTCCTGTTTTCACAAACCGAGTTCTAATTGCTTTTTCATTTCATCTGTGATGAATTTGGCTTGTAGTGGTTTTGTAAAATCCCTGTTGTTATGAGCCCAATGGAGGTTTTTTCTGGGATGCTTCCCTAACTTCTGAGTTTCCGTGTTGCCAATTTCTATTGCGATATATTTGCGAAAGGTTTGTATTTAACCAGTCAGTCACAAGTTCCATAATGAGTTCAACAATGCAGGTCATCCTATTTCGTGTTTCTTACTATATGGAGTGCCACAGCTTTGTTTCATACGTTTCCTCATGGTTCTGCTTGTTCCAGTAGAAAAAAGGAAGGAATCCTAGAACCTACGCAACGATTGTTCCTTGGGTAATTTTTCCTCTAGGCTTCTTTATGCTTCCTTTGTAACTTCTATGCTTGGCGTCTGTTATCTGTCTGGTTTTTTCTCTTAAAATGGAGGGAACAGAAACAGAGTTTCAACCTGTTTTCTAAACTCATTTCTGCCAGAGGCAAACAGTAAAACCTACATCTCTTCCTATATATGTAGTATGTAGGTGAGATTTATTAATGCACTGAAAGAGGGCTTAGTGTTGGCATGAACAGACATTAGTAATATGTAGTTAACAGGAATCATGAAAAGCTTTCGTTGCTGAGGGACTAGCCTCCAATCAGAGATCTATCCTTTCTTCAGTGCCTTTTGCTACCACAGTGCTGACCTTGAGACCACCCACTCCTGTGAGAGGCAGCTCTGCCAGCACATCCTATGGATTTTTTTTTTTAATGATCATGGGAGAAGATGGTCATTTTTTTCCCGAGGATTTTTTTAAACATATTTGTTAAAATTTTAATTTATTTATTTTTATGTGTATGAATTACTGTCGCATGTAGGTCTGTCACCCATGTCCGCGCATGCCACGTAGGTCGAAGGAGGGTCGGTTTTTCCCTGGACGGGAGTTCGCCTGTATTCGGTCTGTGACAGATTCAAAATTAATTTGCTGACAAAATCATATGCAGTAAACATCTAATCGATAAAGGTGCTGACTATTTGTCTGTGAGAACGCTTGTGCCTGAGGTCAATATCATGCTGCCCTGCTCCTCGGGATGCTGCTTATTCCTTAGAACGTGAGTCTTCCCGTGCCTTTTTTTTTTTTTTTTTGAGCAGGGATATCCTAGGACCCACCTGGCTTGGAAATCACGCTGTAATCAGCAGGCTGCCTTTGAACTCACAGATTTCTGCTGCCTCGGCCTCCTAGTTGCTAGGTTAAAGATAAAGGCACGCGAAACTACAGCGTTGGCTTAAGAGAACGTTTTTTCTTAAGCTGCGCCATGTGGGGTTGCTGAAACTGAAACCCAGTCCTATGCAAGAGCATTCAGTGCTCTTAACTGCTGAAGGAGACCATCTCTCCAAGCCCAAGATCAAATCTTTTATTGTTATTTTTTTATCATTGGCGTCGTTTTAAAAATTTTTTGATATTTTTAAAATTTTTATTTTATTTTCTATGTGTATGAAATTATTCCCGCATGTGGGTTTGTGCACTCATGTAGTACAATGGCAATCTAGGGCAAAGAGGGGGTCGGATCCCAGGGAACTGGAGTGACAGGTTCTCAGGCTGCCAGTGTTGTGATTCTGGGATCGAACCCACGTCCTCTGCAAGACAGTCGGCGCGCTTACCCGCTAGGGGGAGGGCTATCTCTCCATCCCCTTAATTATTTAATTTGTAGGATCTGAGTGTACTGGTTCGGAAGTAGGTGCACCATTGTCATAAAATGCCTGCTGAGGTCAGAAGGGGGATTTGGATTCCCGCCCATGAAACTGGAATTAAAAGACGGTTCTTAGCCACCGAGTAAATGTTACTGGGAATTGAACCCAGGTACCTCGGCAATAGCAGTTGATGCTCTTAAACGCGAGACCATCTACTCCAGCCCCCCCCAAATATGCAAATCTTTAAGAGGTGGTTTTTTAAATCTGTATTTCCCTGATGACTACAGATGTTGAACATTGTCATTAAAAAGTATTTCTCAGCCATTCAGCCGTTTGTGTTTCATCTTTAGAGAAATCCATGTACATATCTCCTCCTTGGATTTTTTTTTTTTTTTTATTTTTAGTTTTTTGAGTTCTTTACATGTAAGGCTCGACACGAACGTTATTATCAGAGGCAGAGCTGGGTAAAGAGTTTGTTTCGCCATTGTGGGGGTCCTTTTCTCACTCAAGTCTTTCTGTACAGAAGCTTTTTTAGGTCAGGAGATTCCATTTGTCAGGTTGGGACTTAAATGTTTGAACTGTTGGAAGAAAGAACTCAGAAAGTCCGTTTCAGTGGCCTGTAATATCCAGTGTCGTTCGGTACTTTCTCTCTGGTTCAGGGTAAATTGGAGTACAGATGTTGGTGATCCTTGATCTATTGGAGTTTGAGTTTTGGGTGCAATGGTGGAGGAGATAGTGATCTAGAAGGGGAATGACAATTATATGTCACCTTGAGCATCCCCTGGAGCTTTTAGTTTCAAACGCACATCTGACAAAGAAATTATGCTTAGAATAAAATATCTTAAAAATTCAAGTAAAGGTTTAAAATGACACATGAAAAAGTAGTTGTTTTCTTATTCAAAAATAGAGGATTTTATTTATTTAGCTATATTTATTTATTTATTTTAGTTTTTTTTTTTGTTTTTTATGTAGACAGGGCCTCACTGTGTAACCCCCACTGGCCTGGAACTTGCCTTGGGCCTGGAGATCTGCCTCCTCAGTGCTAGAACTAAAGATATATGCCACCACACCAGGCAATGTGGGTGCTGGGATTAAAGGTTAATGGCCACCTGCCCTGATCAAGATAGAATTTCTGATTGATATCTTTGAGTTTAGAAGCAACATCTAAACCTGGCTCCTTTATTCTAAAGTTGCATTCTCAAAACATAACACACTCATCTGCTGCCGCTCAGTAGCCTCTGGGGGCTGTTTGCTAAAAAGTTTGGATATGCCGTGGTTTTCAACCGCCTCAAACTAAAATTACTCTCAACAATTTGGGTGTGAGGCCTAGAAATGTGAAGTTTTAAACGCTTAGGAGTTCAGATGTCTCAGTAAGACTGTGTGCCATTATAAGTCAGATTATAAAAAGTCAGGATCCTCAATAAAACCTTTTAGGTCCTTAGATCCTCAATGCCATTACCAACTTCAAACAAGAACACTTTAAAACTACCCTGTGTTTTATCTTCTAAACATTTCCACATTGTATAGCTGAAAGTTCTGTGAAATGAAGAATTCAGATTTCAGATCTGTTCTCTACAATTTGCTGCCCACAGCCATCAGTTGCCGTGCTGTGTTCCTGACGAGCTGAGAGACAGGCTGAACAAGGTCTTTGGCTCAGCGCATTGAACAGAACGTGGGCGTCTGCTGGCCCCTCACTGAAGCATAAAAGTGTGACTTTGGCTGTGGAAGCCCACGGTCCAGAAGCCTGTGGTGCTGGCCCTCTGCAGGCCGCATCTGTCCAGCTTTTCCCTGGTCATCCGGGCGCACTGTGCTGTTGTCTGCCTCATTCATCACTGTAATGGGAAGTGACTGGTCACACAGTGTATTTAGCAGAAAACCGTTCTAACTTGCAGTATGAAAATGTTGTTCATCAGACATGGGCTCTGCAGCTGTTGCCTTTTTTGAGATCCTGGCTGATTCCACTTCACTGAACATGCCTTGGTTTGAAGGCTTCAGATGGTGAGACACTGCACTATGAGAAAGCTACAGGGAGAAGGGCCTGTGGGCCTTTTTTTTTTTTTGTTTAATTTTTTTTGNTTTCCAAATATATTTTTGATGGCAAGATGGTATTTAATTTAAAGGAAACAGCTTTACCATGATTAATTTAGCCACCCTCTTATTCTTGGGCAGTTAAATTATTTCTACTTTTTCCTACATTACACATAATGCCATGTGAAATTTTGTCTACATTTCATTTTTTTTTTTTTAAGGGTGTCGGATTCCCCTGGAACTGGAGTTCTTCTGGAATTGGAGTTTCAGACGGTTCTCGGCCGCCATGTGGGTGCTGGGGATCGAACCCGGGTCCTCTGTAAGAGCGGTCGGCACTCTTAACCGCTAGGCCATCTCTCCAGCCCCTGAAATTATTTCTTATGAGTGTCCCACCTTTCCTCGTGATTCGATTCTAGTTTTCCTCCCCAGCCACAACACTCTCTGTTGTGACCCTGTCAGAGTGTCTCATCTGGACACAGCTCATGTCTGTATGCCTCCACTAGCAATGTCAGCTTGGGTCTCCTGGGAAAATCATCTGATTCCACTGTAAAGCTGAGTGGTTGTCCCCCTGTTGACTAGTAGCAGGCTGTAAGTAGGGAGACGTTAATATAATGCAGATATCTTGCTGCCTCTCAAGTTTCCCTAGACTACTTACTCATTTGTGCTGGTCCGAGTCCGTCTATACTATGATGCTTGTAGAAGTGCTGATTTTCCAGCTCCAGACATTCCCTTCTTACTTGCTAGTCAGCACTCAGCATATAACAGCAGACCTTCCTTTCCTATTTCTTATTTATCTCCTTAAGGCCATATATTATGTTGACATCTAGTTGATTTGTGGGATTTTTTTTTTTTTTCCTTTTTGAGACAGGGTCTCCCTGTAGCCCCAGCTGGCCTAGCACTTACTATGTAGACCAGGCTGGCCTTGAACTCACAGAGATCCACCTGCCTCTGCCTCCCACATGCTGGGATTAAAGGGGTGCACCACCACTTCCGGCTGTATTTTTTTTTTTTTTTTGGATGATTCATTACCATCATTAATTATTTGGAGGTCCAATGTCCCAACTTGGCTGGCTAGAACAAATGCTTTAAGCTAGTTTCCATATTCCCTTTCTCATAACTTGCTTACTTTCTCACTTAACAATGCACTACAGGCCCATCATGTACCTTTCCTTGTCTAGCTAGCCCTTGGGAGCTCTCATTTCTTTTAGTTGGGAGTGGTATTAGAAGCCAAGATCTGGATACTAGATGTCCTTTTGACTCTTGTCCCAGAAATAATGAGTATACAGTACATCCAGTACCCTTTGTCTTCATGGGGTTTTCTCTGGCCTTGTTGTGGGGTGTATTTGAATCTCTCTTGTTGGCTCCCAACAAAGGCAGTGTTTTGATGTGGGGAGTCACAGCATTGCATGTTTATATAATTCCTCTGTCTTCTATCCAGAAAGTACCAGCTATGCCTTCTGGTCATTGTGAAAGTCACCAAGTCCCCCTGCCCCCCTATTTTAAAACTGCTTCTGAATTCAATGATACTCCCTTTAGGAACCACTGTTTGGGTGATGATTCTAGCACAGCTACAAATAATTATATAGCGAAGATCATTCTTATGTGCCATATATGAATTATGAACAGTGCTATGAAATACAAATAAAGGAATAATGACTTCTAGGAAAGTTTACTGGGTTTTTTTTGTTTTTTTTTTTTGTTTTTTTGTTTTTTTTTTTTTTGGTCTTTTTGAGACAGGGTCTCCCTGTATCCCCAGCTTTCCTGGAACTCACTTTGTAGCCCAGGCTGGNTTTTTTGGTCTTTTTGAGACAGGGTCTCCCTGTATCCCCAGCTGTCCTGGAACTCACTATGTAGACCAGGCTGGCCTTGAACTCACAGAGATCCACCTACCTCTGCCTCCCAAGTGCTAGGATTAAAGGCGTGCGCCACCACGCCCGGCTTAGGAAAGCTTACTGTTAAAATGTTTCCCTAGGTGTGGAGGAAAGATTAGGAGATGAGATGATTGTGTTTGGTGTTTTTGTGTAATGTACAGGTAGGTCTGTTATTTGGACACAAATCTAGGGAACTTTGACCTAGTTACCTAAGGACACTAACCTGTAACACACAATACCACCAGGATCTCTCTGTTAACACCAGCACTTGGAAAAACAGTGTAAGCTACCACTTCCTGAATGCCTCTTGACCCTTGTCTCCAGTCTGCCTTACCTTGGCACATCCTGAATCCCTGTCTAGTCAGAACCACTTTTTTCTACTCTGTTTAGCCATGTAGTGTGATGTAAAGTGTGTACTTTGTGTCCCAGTTCTGTCACTTTCTGCTGTCACCATCCATGTCTATAGCTGCAAATCAGAGATTCTGGTGATGTCTCTCTTCCTGCCTGTCCTAGTTTGCATTCAACTGCTGTGACAAAAAGACTGTGACCAATACCAACTTGGGAAGGAAAGGGTTTATTCAGCTCACATCTCCTGGGGCACAGTCTATCACTTAGGGAGCCCATGGTAGGAACTCGGAGCAGAAACCTGGAAGCAGGGGCTGAAGCACAGGCCATGGAGGAAGGCTGCTTACTGCCTCATTTCCTGACCCATGCTCAGCCAGCTTTCTTATACAATACAAAACAACCTGCCCAGGGGTGACACCACCCATAGTGGGTTAACAATCAAGAAAATACCCCACAGACATGGCTACAGGCCAGTCCAATGGAGGCAGTTCTTCAGTTGAGGTTGCATCCCAGTCTGTCTGTTACCGCATCTCCCTAGACAGGGCAGTAGATGGCAGCGTGACTCTATGAGACTATGTGCTGGGCTGGGATTTTGGAGAGCTGCTCTGGGAGCTTGCACGCATGCACAGTGCCTTGCTCTCATGTGGAGCTCTGTAATTGGACACCAAGAGCTGGAAGGCCCTGAGGTGCTTGGGTTGGGCCTGCTGATTGGAGGATCATGGAGGGCCGATATGAGGCATTTGCTCCTGCTGTCTCGATTGGAGAGTACTCGACATCCCCAGGTCCTAATGTTAGGGTGGTGCCAGCCTGCAGCCTTGATCCTCGGGAAGGCTTCTGTACTGATGGCTTGGGTCCCCGTGCTTTAATATGCACTGCATCACACATCAAACAGCACGGGTATTACCCCAAAGTGAGCGAACCTGTGTAGGAGATGGAGCGGTGTGCCCTAGAACCCCGCTGTGCCCACTTTCCTGCGAATCAACAGTAATCCTGACTTGTAACACGTGTCTGCTTTATAAAAATGCCTTACAATAGAAAAATGTAAGACATATGCAAAAGTATAAAGCATGGTGTGATGAAGCTCCCTTACCACCTGGCTTCAACACTTGCCCCTCCCACCCTTTTTCTT
This sequence comes from Rhizomys pruinosus, assembly GCA_009823505.1. Taxonomy (NCBI): domain Eukaryota; kingdom Metazoa; phylum Chordata; class Mammalia; order Rodentia; family Spalacidae; genus Rhizomys; species Rhizomys pruinosus. The sequence continues at coordinate 1,454,087 of VZQC01013236.1, read as the reverse complement.
TGCGCCCTCTCCCTAATCCCTTGATTATATTGAGGCAGTCCCAGGAAGCATAGCATTTCTTTCATGTCCTGTGTGTGTGTAATCTGTGTTTCAAAAAGTAAGGACGCTTTTAATAACATGGTCACATAAAAAGTGTCATGTAAACGTCATGAGATAAAATTTTCACATTTCTTTGGTACTGTAAATATATTTTTGTGCCTTAATTAAATAGGTGCAACTAAAACATGTAAGTACAATTGGCTGTATCCTCTTCTTTCTCTTGCCCCTTTAAAAAAAATTCTTTTCGTAGAAGCATGCAGAGTGGGGTGAACCCAGGTTTAACTGTTACCAAGTCCCTCCCAGCGCTGTTCCATCAATATCCTACTCCCTCTTGTTCCCTACTACCCACATTTCTGCAGGTGCCTTATAAATTTTGGTTTTCATTTACATTTGTTAAAATGGGATCCAGAGAAGGTGATATGTTATCCCACCCATTTGTGTGTGTGTGTGTGTGTGTGTGTGTGTGTGTGTGTGTGTGTATGTGTGAGAGAGAGAGAGATGCAGACATGTATCTTTAAGAAAAACATGTCTTTTGCAGAGGGTCTTGGATCCTCTGCTGGTTTTCCTCCGTGGTGTTTAGCCTGTTCTTCACCTTCCACACGTCCTGTATTCAAAAGAAATGACTTAAACAGAGTCAGAGCTTATTTTTCGGGTTTTGTTTGTTTTTCTTTTGTCATAAGTACAGCGTAGGAAATGCTCACTTTTCGTTAGGAAGCACACAGTGTTTGGCTGTCCCTCTGCATGTTGAGGATCATTCATGATCCTTGCTTGGCTCCATTATTTCCTTAGGAAGAACAAACTGTTGCTTTTTTACTTCTGTCAACCATTTGTTCCTTATCTACTACCACTAAAATTGCTGAGATCTCCCTTTATTGGCATTTTAATTATCCTGTGATACAGTTTGTACACAAGGGGCAATTTTCAAAATATCCTTTGTTGGTATAATAAGCTTATAGATTCAAGCATTAATATTGTTTATTTATTTCTGAGACAAATATAACATAGACCAGTCTCTATCGACCAGAACTATAGACTAGACTCAAATATAATAAATGTAACATAGACCAGTCTCTATCGACCAGAACTATAGACTAGACTTAAATATAACAAATATAACATAGACCAGTCTCTATCGACCAGAACTATAGACTAGAACTCAAATATAACAAATATAACATAGACCAGTCTCTATAGAATAGAACTCACCCTCCTGTTCTGCCTCAAGTGCCAGGGTTACAGCTGTTCACCACCACACCTGGCACTTGGGACATTTGACTGCATTACAGCTCATATTTTTTATCCATAGGGCCTTAGTTCTCCAGCTGTGTGCAGTAGAGCCCTGTGAGTTCAGAAGATTTTAGTCTTTTATTATTTCTGTTCTGATCTTCCCTTTGGCAAAAATGAATACTGAATGAAAGGATTATTTCTCATTTCTCCCCCACTCTTGGGGGAAGGAGGGAGATGTGTAAGGTGGAGGAATCAGCACTCGTCATTTAGCAGCTAGTGAATACAGAAGAGGCCCTCAGTGAGCAGGATCCGGAGAAAGCTTTATGGCAACTGGGTAGGGTGCTGGTTAGAAGGGCAGGCCTTATGGGGGAAGCGCCTCATCTCCACAAGGGGAAGTAGTATGCTTGTGTTGCCCTGCCGGGAGCAGGGACCCAGGTGACTTGAGCTGAATTGGACTCAGGAGCAAACTGAAATTGTTTGTTTCTGGTTTTTCAGTTTTAAGTGATCACAGAGTAAGGGACTCTTGTTATTTGAGTGCTGTTTTGCTTTGTTTCTGCTGCTTCTTGTTGTCAGTCTGGGTTTTATGTTGTGAATATGTTTGAATTCAGGCCTGATTTTTCTCCTGTTTCAACCGAGGTTTATTTTGCTTTTTCATTTCATCTGTGGATGACTTTGGCTTGTAGTGGTTTTTAAAATCCTGGTTTTGAGCCCAGATGGAGGTTTTCTGGGATGCTTTCCTAACTTCTGAGTTCCGTGGTTGCATTTCTATGGCATAGATTTGCTAAGGTTTGTATTTACCATCAGCTCACAGTTCCATAGATGAGTCTAACATGCAGGTCATCCGTTTCGTGTTCTTACTATATGTGAGTGCCACAGCTTGTTTCCATATTTGTCCTTCAGTGGTTCTGCTTGTTTCCAATAGAAACAAGGAAGGAAATCTAGAAACCTACTCTAAACTGGTTCCTTGGTAATTTTCTCTAGGCTTCTTTATGCTTCCTTTGTAACTTCTATGCTTGGCGTCTGTTATCTGTCTGGTTTTTTCTCTTAAAATGGAGGGAACAGAAACAGAGTTTCAACCTGTTTTCTAAACTCATTTCTGCCAGGAAGGGCAACAGTAACCTAGATCTCTTCCTTAGTATATGTAAGTTAGGTGAGATTTATGTAATGCCTGAAGAGGGCTTAGTGTTGCCTGAACAGACATTAGTAATATGTAGTTAACAGGAATCATGAAAAGCTTTCGTTGCTGAGGGACTAGCCTCCAATCAGAGATCTATCCTTTCTTCAGTGCCTTTTGCTACCACAGTGCTGACCTTGAGACCACCCACTCCTGTGAGAGGCAGCTCTTCCAGCACATCACTATGGATTTTTTTTTTTTATGATCATGGAGAAGATGGTCATTTTTTTCCCGAGGATTTTTTTAAACATTTTTTTAAAATTTTATTTATTTATTTTTGTATGTGTATGAATGTACTGTCTGCATGTAGGTCTGTGCACCCGTGTCGCGCAATGCCACGGAGGTCAGAAGAGGGTGTCGGTTTCCCCTGGAACTGGAGTTCTCCTGGTAATTCGTTCTGTGACAGATTAAAATTAATTTTCTGACAAAATCATTATGCAGTAACCCATCTAATCTATAAAGGTGCTACTTTTTGTCTGTGAGACTCTTGTGCCTGAGGGTAAATATCATGGCTGCACCTGCTTCCTTCTGGATGCTGCTTTCCTTATAACGTGATTCTTCCTTCCTTTTTTTTTTTTTTTTTGAGGCAGGGTCTCCTATAGCCCCACCTGGCTTGGAACTCACTCTGTAGATCAGGCTGGCCTTGAACTCACAGATTTCTGGCTGCCTCTGCCTCCTGAGTGCTAGGATTAAAGGCACTCGAAACTACGCTTGGCTTAAAGACGGTTCTTAGCTGCCATGTGGGTGCTGGGAATCGAACCCAGGTCCTATGCAAGAGCAGTCAGTGCTCTTAACTGCTGAGCCATCTCTCCAGCCCAAGATCAAATCTTTTATTTTATTTTTTTATCATTGCGTCTTTTTAAAAATTTATTATTATTATTTTTAAAATTTTTATTTATTTTCTATGTGTATGAATGTACTGTCTGCATGTAGGTCTGTGCACTCATGTAGTACAATGCCTCTTAGGTCAGAAGAGGGTGTCGGATTCCCAGGGAACTGGAGTTAAAGACGGTTCTCAGCTGCCATGTGGGTGCTGGGGATCGAACCCACGTCCTCTGCAAGAACAGTCGGCGCTCTTAACCGCTAGGCCGTCTCTCCAGCCCTTAATTTATTATTTTATGGATATGAGTGTACTGTTTTCGTGTAAGTAGGTGCACCCATTGTCATGTAATGCTGCGGAGGTCAGAAGGGGGGGTTGGATTCCCCTGGAACTAGAATTAAAGACGGTTCTTAGCCACCATATGGGTACTGGGAATTGAACCCAGGTCCTCTGCAAGAGCAGTTGATGCTCTTAACTGCTGAGCCATCTCTCCAGCCCCCCCAAGATGAAATCTTAAAGTGGTTTTAATCTGTATTTCCCTGATGACTACAGATGTTGAACATTGTCATTAAAAAGTATTTCTCAGCCATTCAGCCGTTTGTGTTTCATCTTTAGAGAATTCCATGTTCATCTCCTTGCCTTGATTTTTTTTTTTTCTTTTTCGATGTTTAGTATTTTGAGTTCTTTCTGTATTCTCGACACTAACTTTATCAGAGGCAGAGCTGGTAAAGATTTTTTCCCATTGTGTAGGTTGCCTTTTCACTCAAGTCCTTTTCTGTACAGAAGCTTTTTAGTGTCATGAGATTCCATTTGTCAGTGGTTGGACTTAATGTTTGCACTGTTGGAGAAAAGAACTTCAGAAAGTCCTTTTCAGTGCCTGTAAGTTCCAGTGCGTTCTGTACTTTCTTCTCTGGTTCAGGGTATTGGGTACTATGTTGTGATCCTTGATCTATTGGGAGTTGAGTTTTGTGCATGGTGAGAGATAGTGATCTAGAAGTGGAATGAGCAATATATGTCACCTTGAGCATATCCCTCTGGAGATTTTAGTTGTCTGACAAAGAAATATGCTTGAGAATAAAATATTTCTTAAAAATTCAGTAAAGGTTTAAAATGACACATGAAAAAGTAGTTTCTCTTATTCCAGAAATAGAGGATTTATTTATTTATCTATATTTATTTATTTTAGTTTTTTTTTTTTTTTTTTAGACAGGGCCTCACTGTGTAACCCCCACTGGCCTGGAACTTGCTGTGTAGACCATCCCAGGCCAGCCCCAACTTCACAGAAATCTGCCTGCCTCTACATCCTGGGTGCTGGGATTAAAGGTGTATGCCACCATGCCCTGCTCAGAAATAGAATTTCTGATTGATATCTTTGAGTTTAGAAGCAACATCTAAACCTGGCTCCTTTATTCTATGGCAATTCTCAAACATAACACACTCATCTGGCTGCCGCCTCAGTAGCTGCTGGGGCTGTTGCTAAAAAAGTTGGATATCCGTGGTTTACCTCAAACTAGAATTTGACTCTCACTTTGGGTGTGAGGCCTAGAAATGTGAAGTTTTAAACGCTTAGGAGTTCAGATGTCTCAGTAAGACTGTGTGCCATTATAAGTCAGATTATAAAAAGTCAGGATCCTCAATAAAACCTTTTAGGTCCTTAGATCCTCAATGCCATTACCAACTTCAAACAAGAACACTTTAAAACTACCCTGTGTTTTATCTTCTAAACATTTCCACATTGTATAGCTGAAAGTTCTGTGAAATGAAGAATTCAGATTTCAGATCTGTTCTCTACAATTTGCTGCCCACAGCCATCAGTTGCCGTGCTGTGTTCCTGACGAGCTGAGAGACAGGCTGAACAAGGTCTTTGGCTCAGCGCATTGAACAGAACGTGGGCGTCTGCTGGCCCCTCACTGAAGCATAAAAGTGTGACTTTGGCTGTGGAAGCCCACGGTCCAGAAGCCTGTGGTGCTGGGCCTCTGCAGGCCGCAGCTGTCCCAGCTTTCCTGGTCCTCCCTGCTCTGTGCTGTTTTCTGCCTCATTCATCACTGTAATGGGAAGTGACTGGTCACACAGTGTATTTAGCAGAAAACCGTTCTAACTTGCAGTATGAAAATGTTGTTCATCAGACATGGGCTCTGCAGCTGTTGCCTTTTTTGAGATCCTGGCTGATTCCACTTCACTGAACATGCCTTGGTTTGAAGGCTTCAGATGGTGAGACACTGCACTATGAGAAAGCTACAGGGAGAAGGGCCTGTGGGCCTTTTTTTTTTTTTTTTAANGCTGGACAGCTACAGTGCAACCCTACACCTCAGGCTCAGGAGCATCACAGGAGAGGGACAGAGAGACTGTATGAGCGAGCGGAGAACCAGGTGCCTGCTGCTAGGTGGTATCCTCTAGAGGTGACAGGAGGCTGCACCTGTGAAAGCCCCGCAGAACGGCTGCCTGAAGACCTGCATGGCGACAACGCTCATTGACGTGGCAACATGAATACAGGAAATTTCACAAGGTCCCACCTCTAGCTGAAGACGTATAGGCAATCAATAGTGCTGTACTGACAGACAGGGTATTGCTGTTGCCAAGATAAGCTCCCTGATGGGTTATCTGATCCTAAGTGTTCAGGCCTAAACACTTATGAGCACTAGTAAATGTGTATATATTAAGGTATCCTGAATTCAAGAGGAAGTTTGGGGGTATAGAGGGAGTTGGAAGGGAAGAATAAGGGGGTGGACATGATATAGATATACTTCTCATGTATAAAATTCTAAAAAATTTAAATTATATAAAAAATAAAAAAAAAAAAAAAAAAAAAAAAGAAATAAACAGATAAAAATGAGATGTTCAGCCAGGCCTTTGATGGTGCACACCTTCATCCCAGCACTTGGGGAGGTCAAGGCAGTGCGGAATCTCAGAGTTCAAAGCCGCCTGGTCTACATAATTAGTTCCAGGTCCGCTGGGACTAAAGGAGGACCCTGTCTCACAAAGACAAAAAAAAAACAAAAAAAAAGAAAAGAAAAGAAAAGAAAAAAGCACTAGTTGCCCTTGTAGAGGGACCAGGTTCCGTTCCCTGCACCCACATCAAGCAGCTCAAAACCACCTATAAATCCAGCTCCAGGAAATCCAAAACCCTCTCCTGACCACATTGGACTTTGAACAACATTGGACAGCATTGGTGTACTTACATACATGTAGGCAAAAATATTCATTAAACATAAAAATAAAAGAAATGGGGCTAGAGAGATGTTCAACGAGTTGGGAACACTAATTGCTTCTTGCAGGGACCTGGGTATCGATTCCCAGCTAACCCATACAATGCGGCTCAAAACCGTTTTAATCCCTAAGTCCAGGGAACTCCACACCCTCCTTCTGACTCCGCAGCTTGCATGACATGGGTGCACCACCTTACATGCGTAACAGCTACACTCATATCACATAAAAAAAAAAAAAAGAAAGAAATGAAAAAAAATTAAAGATGATTAACTTAGTTCTATTTGTGGAGTCATAAAAATAAAAAGGAATCTCACATGCCATAATGACACCACTCAGCCACAGGGATGCTGGGGTTGAAAGAGGCCAAGCAACACAGGTTATAAAGCAGGACTGGACTTCAATCCAGACCTGTCAGTCCACAGCGCATGTCTCCTACACTTGGTGCTAAGATAATAAAAGTACTCTGGGTAGTAAAAACTAGATTCCTGGCATCCACGCCACGCTCTCATTTTCCCACTCAGTTTTATCTACAGCCATGTTTGCTACCAGTGGGCTACAGAAGCAGTCACATTCACCATCCTCTGAGAATGCCTTTCTGGGGGTATCCAGATTCATCCAGAAATCAGGTAGAGATACAGGTGTCTCACCGCTTAGTCTGCACTCCAGGCTTGTGAGACACACCCTTCCTTTTCATGAGTTTCTCCATGGCACTGGGGTGGATTATTGGACGGACAGGGTGTCGTTTGTAGGTTCCAGGATACTTCTTTTCGACAGCTTGTTCTCGCCTGCAAGACAAAAGAAAAAAAAAATTTCTGAAAGGCAAGGAAGAGATCACTCCAAGATGGCAAATGCAGAACCAGAAACCACACCTAAACCCTCCGTCTGCAGGGGAGGAAACCAGAATCCAGTCAGCAGCGCTAACAGACACGGCCGCACTCTAGTGGTTGGAGGGTTGTTTCTTTTTTTTTTTCTTTTTTTTTTTTTTGTTCTTTTTTTAGACAGGGTCCCCTGTAGCCCCTGGTGGATGGAACTCCCTAAGTAGACCAGGCCAGCCTTGAACTCACAGAGATCTGCCTGCCTCAGCCTCCTGAGTGCTGGGATTAAAGGTGTACACCTCAATGTTGGCTCAGTACTCTGGCTTTTTAAAACAATGAAAGCAAAACTTGGTAAGCAAACCTGTAATTGATCCCTAAGTTTAATGCTGGTGAAGACTTTGGCTAGTAATCTGATGCCTGGTTGTGACTGCTCACATTTTCAGGATAGCAGTGAGAATATGTAGGAAGAAGATAAAAAACCAAACCAAACCAGAGGATGCTGGCTACATTGAAGGGACAGCGGAGATGATGTGACTGAGGCTGAGAGGCACTGCTGTGCCTTATTGGAGAACTTCTGATGGTTCTGTGTGGGGCTTGGTGGAAAGAGGGAAGTTGTTACATATGTAGGGACAGCGCACTGGGAGAGTGCAGGGCTTCTGAAAGTGCTTGTCAGTCCCAAGCAGGTACAGCCTCTGAGCTGCTCCACAAGTAACAATAGGCCTGTAGTTAAAGAAGAGTCTGAGGATTCTCATGGGAAGCTGTGTCAAGCAACTGACACCTGTGACTGAACCAAAGCCTCAAGAAAGCACAGTGCACTGCACTGAAATTTGATTCCATCTAAATACTGCTTAGATGGATGAGGAGACTTGTTTGCCTTTCGTTGAGCACCATGGCAGCTGGGATTAACGGGAGACCCTGTCTCAAAAATACAAAAAAAAAAAATACAGTGGGGCTGGAAATGGCCACAGTTTGAATCCCAGGCGCCTCACATGGCAGCTCACAAACCATCCCTAAACTCCAGTTCCAGGGGACCAACAACCTCTTCTGACTTCTGGGGTTGGACGTCCCACAGCCGCTTACTCTCTTGCGTTTTGCTCAGTCGTGCTTCTCTGTAATAGATGGTCTCCATCTGCCGCAAGAAGAATCTTCTTTGACAAGGGGTGAGGGCTATGATTCTCTGTGAGGACAAAGATCAATATTTATAATACAGACAGAAATTGTATTGGTTTAGGAAAATGTCAGTAGCAGATTCTCCTCTAGGGTCCATGAGCTCTCCAGCCATGGGTAGTTGTCCAGGTTTATAGTACCAGGCATGAATTCCCTCCTAACGATTGGGCCTTAGGTCCAGTTACACAGCTGTTGGTCACCATCACGATTAAAGTGCCACCATCGCAGCACTGCGGACCCCTTGTTGTGGTTCACAGGCTCCAGCTTGCTGCACACCTTCTTCTGATGCTGTAAGCACTAGCTCTCAGGGAGGAGGCTTCCATGTCAGCTGCAGCTCGATTCTTCTCTCCCCCTCCCCTCCATATATATATATACACACACACATATACAGTATAAATTTTGAAAAAGGGGAGATGATACCTATACTGATATTGTAACATAAGGTAGACATAAAAATGGTAGCACAGGAGAGCTGTTTGACATCTAATTTATGAGCTAGTACATTTGACAGTATTAATTTGCCTTAATAAAAAGGGTTTTTAAAGATGTATTTGTAGGTTTTATAGATTTTTATAATCACTATTTCAGTCTCCTTAATGTAATTATTAAAAAGCTATTTTATATCATGTCAGATTTTAGGAGTTTTACAAAGTTGTTCTTCCCCATTTGCTACTAAGTCATACAGACCTGTCCCCTAGGGAGAGAACTGTTTAAATGTGCACAAGTCTATCAGTCTTCTCTGTGGATCTCATTGCTTGATAGTAATTTCATCCGTCAGGAGTACAAAAGCCTTGGAGGTATCATCACTTTGTCTTCATTGTTTTGTTCCTTTTACTCATTTCTTTAACTATTTCCTGAGAGCTCTTCATGGAAGCCTTCTATAAACCGAGGGTTTATCAGTGAATTCAGTCCTTGTTTTTCTTCTTTATTGTAAGAGGCAGGGGGCAAAAGAACAGCTTACATGGGCATTTGTAGTTCCTGGAAAATATTTTGGTTCAGAAAAAGAGTAACAGGATTTGACTTGTCTTTTAAAAGCCTCCCTCAGCCTGCTCAGCTAATGAAAGGTAGATTGTAATGGTAAGGTGGTTATTTGCGTGTGGATGTGGGTGGGTGCTTGAACACATCTGTGTATGTGTAGTGGAGTGAGTGGAGTGGAGGGACAGTAGTGCTGTGAGTGGAGCCCAGAGGACAGCCCCAAGCTTCAGTCCATCTTGTATTTTGAGACAGGGTCTCTCACAGGCCTGGAACTTACCAAGTAGGCTAGGCTAGCTGGCCAGCTAGTTCCAGAGACCTGCCTGTCTCCATCTCCTGTGTCCTGAGATTACAGGCACACATGACCATGCCTGGCTTTTTACATACATGCTGGGGATCAAACTCTGGTCCTCATGTTTGTCTGGCAAGCACTTTATCAACTGAGCTATCATTACCCCCAACTCCTGCCCTGTCCCCCCAAACCGCATGGTAATAACTAAATCATGGTCAAGGAAGTAAAACATTGGTAGTTCAGTAGAGGTGATGAGATAAATATGTATAGATTTCAAATCTGGAGACTTAGGAGTTGCTGACTAATTGCTTAGAGAGTATGAAAAAGATGCGGATCAAGGATAAACTCCTACTCTTTTTGACCTGAGTCAGCCATCCCATTTTACTAAGCTGCAAAAAACATATTTAGGGTGGAAAGTTGAAGAATCAAGAGGATATCTAGTATTGAGAGACTTAGACACAGGTAAAGACATCACCTGTGCAACTGGAAATATAAGTCTGGAATTATAAAGGCTAGACTCAGGGTACGTAGGTAGGTACATACGGAGCCAACAACGATGATTAAAGCTGTGAGAGAGACCAACAGCAGATGGGGAGTGAGTGCAGTGGGTTAAAGCCTAGTACACTCCTCTACCAAGACTTGCATTCTGACCTCTAGAAACAAAAAGAAGAGGTGACCCTCCAACGGAACCTGAGAAGTGCAGGGAAATGGGCTCAATACCGGTTGAAGCTAGATAGGTGAAGTAAAATTAGAGTGGAGAATTAACCACTGGATTTAACAGTCTAGAGGTGTTTGTGTTAGTGGAGAAAAGGAAACCCAAATTTGAATAAAGATAGGAACAAAGAAATATTAACAGTTATATTGAAATTGAGTGTTGGAGTATTGCTATTAGGGGCACAGAGTAAAGGTAACTATAGGAAAAATGATGGTGTGGGAGGGTCTTTTGCTGTTTTTAATGCCATTCATCCTTTGTCACAATAAAAGGGAAAGTGGACAGAGATGGTTGTAGCCCGGCAGATTCGAAGGATGACATTTTCTTCTAGTTGCTTTGTTTTCTCAGTGAAATGTAATGAAATCCTGAGTTCAGAATGAGGGGAGATAGAGGATATTGTAAATTTGAGAATTAGTGACATGACGTGACATAGACAATTTGGAGAGTTATGTTGCCTGAGACTTCAGATCATTTTAGACTCTGAGATGAAGCCATAATGTCAGAAGGACCAAGTATTTCAAAGGATAGTCTGTTGAAAGGACCCAACATAGAGTGGTTGTGGCTAAAAATCACTAAGGACAGTCAGGGAGCATCTCCAATTTGTTCAGGGAAACTTTTAGACTAACTAATACATTTATTTGGATCTCACTGTGGGAAGGAATGAATGGGTATGCACTGAGGGGCCTTCTCCTCTGGTTTCTCTTCCTGAAGTCTGACAAAAGTAATATTTGTGCTTCCTTCCAGAAGTACTCTATTGATCCATTTTTTAATAATGCTTTTATTGATGTTTTATGTATTTCAGACATCATTTCTCAGTTTAGACATATTCCCCTTTCCCTTCACCCCACCCCACCCCAGATCATGCACTCTGCCATAACTGTCCTGCATCTTTCTCTCAGTCTTTTTTTTTTTTTTTATGTTAAGGAATTCACATTTTCCTCCTTTAATCTTATATTACTCTAAAATATGAATACATACTTTCCACTCATACAGTAATTACAGAGTCTGAAAGTAAGTGGTGGACCGAGCCTGTTAAGAGATTTACATTATGACAACATAGTTTCTTTCAGATAAACAGAAATATAGCAATAATGTTGTTCAGCTTGCCTTTCATCTGGGGATTTGGTGTTAGCATCCACAAATGAGGGAGACCATTTGCTGCTTGTTTTTCTGGGACTGTGTTACTTCACTTAGCATAATGGTTTCAAGTTCCAACCATTTACCTGCAAAGTTCATGATGTCATCTTTCTTTACCACTGAATAGTACTCCATTGTGTAGATGTACCACATTTTTGTCATCCACTCCTCAGTTGAGGGGCATTTGGGTTGGTTCCAGCTTTTTGCTATTGTGAAGAGAGCTGTAATAAACATGGATGTGCATGTATCTCTGTGGTAGGATGAGTCTTGTGGGTACATACCCAGGAGTGGTATGACTGGGTCAGGGGGTAAGCTCATTTTGAGTCTTTTAAGGGTTCTCCACACTGCTTTTCATAATGGTTGTACAAGTTTACATTCCCAGCAGCAGTGGATGAGTGTTCCCCTTTCCCCATAACCTCTCCAGCATTTGGTATCTTTTGTGTTCTTTTGATCCATTTTTTAAAAGCTAAATTTATGCTCTTAAATATTATATTTCCTCAAGTTTAACAAATCATTTAAAAAATGATACTGATGGTCACTTACCCTCTACTTTATATACAACAGTTTCTGAAAAAGAGCAGGAACGAACATTTGTTTTGATACTGACTTTGTGATATTGGCACCCATCTGGCAGGGGCTGTGTCTGTTAGATTTTTCTTTTTTTTTTTTTTTCACAGCTGATCTTGCGTCTTTAATGGACAGAACATGTGAAAGAAAGTTGCCTGTTAGTTCTTTGACAATATCACGGGTAAGAACATTTTAAACATTTTCAAAGAATGAAGAAAAGAGACTATATAGATGAGGCTGTGTGTAGAAACATAGTTCTCATAGGATATTTTCCCACAGTGTATGTTTTTTTATTCACTAATAGATATCTCATTGTGTAATAGCTGAAATATGAAATAAAAGGTAATAGATATCCCAGACTCTAAAGTTAGCAATTATATATCTGTTACAGATCTGATTTAGTTTTCTCAGAATACATTATTCTGCTATATACTCATAACATTGTTTTAGTTGATACCTCCTTCAGACTACTAGTACTGACAGCTGACAATAATATATAAAAGAATGGATGCTAACATTAAACTAACTGCTGCTAGGCAGTGGAACAAAGAAAAGATGAGGCTGGGAATCAGGAGTAGCAATTGGTAGGAGCCACTACAGAATGCCTTCTGTGCCAGTTACTAGACTAGTTTCTGAGCATACTTCTATTCATTTTCACAGGAGCATATAAGAAAACATTCTGTTTATGAAACATAAAATATTTTAATAACCAGGAAGGTTGGAACATCAATGTTCTCATCTATTGCCTCCATCAAACGTGTCTGGTCTTGTCTTGACCATGACTTCAAGTTATGATACAGGACAACCTCGGCTCCTCTCAGTGTCCTGATTTGCATTGTGAGCACAAGAGTGTCTCACTCTGAGGGGTGGTGAGATCTTATGGCAGCTTTTTGTAGAAATGAATAGCATTCTTCAATATGAGGTATTGTTCAGTCTAGAAAGATTCTTTCCTTTTCCTGGGCCTCTCTTGTCTTTTGCCATTTTCTTCCTATGACAGTTCAAATGTCATAGCTTAAATTTGGGGGGCTTACATGTGGCATAGTGGAGAAGAACTGGAGACCATGGTTTCATGGTGGTAGATGCCTCTGTGGGCCATAATACCTGACTTTAGTTTAGACAGTATTTAAAGGTTTAAAGAGCTCTTGTGTGTGTTTCTACTGGAGCCCTTTACTCCTCAGGGCACGAGCCCGTAGCTGTTTATGCAGATGGAGCAGCTAGTCCCAGAGGGGCTGTGCCATCTGTTTATGCCACAGCAAGCTATCAGGGGAGCTGCTTCTCAGGCTGCTTGTGTTTGCACCACATGTTAGCTGGCCTTTAATAGATATTTAAATCAGACCTGCAAGTCCTGTTTCTTTTTAGAAAGTCTCCCTCTTTTTACTCCCTTCCTCTTCATGAGGGTTTTAGTTACATTCACAGCATGCATAGTTTCTTATGCTTTCTTGCTTGTGACTTTCTGCTTGAGAGCAGAATGAATCCATTCTTGGGTAGTTTTTTTCTGCTCAGAAATTTTTCACTTTTTTTTTTTCTTTTTCAAGTGCTGGAGATTGAACCCAGAGCCCCTTGAATGTCAGTCATGCTCCACCATGGGACTCCATCCACAGTCTCAGTGCTCAGAGATCTTAATAGTTTGCAGGGAGGCTTGTTGGTAGAAGAATGCTAGGTTTATTGTTTCCTGTCCACACTAAAATTAGAGTGAAAATGGCTACGAACTGAATTCTATACATTTAGGATTTTATGTTTTGAGCAAAAATTTTTCAGCCATTAAGAGTCTTTATTGTTTCAACCATGTATGTGTTCTATGTATTTAGACTTAGGATGTAGAGAAAAGACAAGAATCTAAAGAGAAACGTGATAGCTAGACATTAAAAACAAAGTAGTATGAGAAGCTGTTCTTGTTTGAGCGAGGTTCAGGTTTGGCTTTTAATTCAGTCATTCAGTACCTCTCCCACTCCACCCCTTTTTTTTTTTAATTTTTTAAATTTATTTTATTTTATTTCTGTATGTATGTGTATGAATGTATTGTCTGCATGTAGGTTTGTGCACCCGTGTCGTGCAATGCCGTGGAGGTCAGAAGAGGGCGTCGTTTTCCCCTGGAACTGGAGTTCTCCTAGAATTGGAGTTACAGACGGTTCTCAGCCGCCATGTGGGTGCTGGGGATCGAACCCGGGTCCACCTGTAAGAGCAGTTGGCGCTCTTAACCGCTAGGCCATCTCTCCAGCCCCCACTCCACCCCTTTTAACAGAAGTCATTCTACACATAGAAGAGGAGCCATGGTAGATTCTTCATTTTCATCAGCCTGAAGGGTTTTCAGGATGGAGCTGTATCATAGAAGCGTTGTTCTAATAAAATAATCATCTGTCTTTTTCAAGATCAGTATGTGAACTAAGCCAAATATGTGGCATAATTTGTGTTTGACCAAGTTTGTTTTTTCCTTTTAGTTTGTGGACAACATTTCATCTCGAGAAGAGATAGATCATGCAGAGTACTATATTTACAAGTAAGTGTCCATTCTGGTTGGCTCTGACTTCACAACACTTATACCACTTTGTTTTCCTCTTTCTTTTTTCCGCTGCTGCTTCTGGGAGTTTGGAGTGTGTGTGTGTGTGTGTGTGTGTGTGTGTGTGTGTGTGTGTGTTTAGGGATTGATCCCAGGGCCTCACACATGCTATACAAGTGCTGTACCACTGAGTTACAGCCCCAGAACAGTGTTGGGGAATTCAAATCTGGGTCCTTGTGCATACCAAGCCATGTGTGTTACCACTGGGGTGGGTATACTTCCAGCCCTCATTCCCCTTTTTAACAAAAACACATAGTGTATATTTTGTGTTTGATACCTCATTATATAAGTTTGTATTTTGGAGACCTTTCACTGTTAGTAGCAAGATTCATTTATCTTACAGCTGTCATATTCATAATTTGTGTTTATGTACAAGTACACATGTGTGCACATGCATTTTGAAACTAAAAGGCAATCTTGGGTTCCATTCCTCAGTTGTCCACCATCTTTTTTTTAGACAGGGTCTCTCCTGAGGCTTGCTGATTAGGCTAGGCTTGGCCAGTAAGACCCAGAGATCTACCTGTCTCGTCTCCACCTCCCCAGCACAACTATTACAAATGCTTACAACCACACCCAGCTTCTTATATGGGATATGGGAATTGAACTTACAAATCAACCACTTTACCGACTGAGCCATCTCCTTCCCTTTGTTGTATTTTCACTATTTAGACTAGTTCGTCATTAAAGGTTTTTAGACTTTTCGGTTTTTATTATATGTAATGCTATCGTAATACCCTTGCAAATACATAACTTTGTACATATTTCTCATGAATCTGTATACTTGTTAAGACCTATTACAAAATTTTCACTGATGTTTTGCCAGTTTATATTCCCACCAGCACTTCGATTAGAAAGGCCTCTCTCAGCCGTGCGTGGTGATGCACACCTTTAATCCTAGCACTTGGGAGGCAGAGGCTGGATGATCTTTGTGAGTTCAAGGCCAGCCTGGTCTACAGAGTGAGTTCCAGGACAGCTGGGGATACAGGGAGACCATGTCTCGAAAAGACCAAAAAAAAAATAAAATTTAAAATTAAAATTAAAAAAAAAAAAAAAAAGAAAGGCCTCTCTCTACAGCTTGGGCAGCAGAGAGAGTCACCCTTAGGATGTTTGCCATTCAGACATGTAATTTTATTTAATTTATTTTTTATTGTTATTAAACTTTTTTCCATAAATCATACATCATTTTTCAATCATATTTAGAGTCACTTCCCTTTCCATGCCCCCACCCCACCTGAGTCCCTGCACTCTACCATACATGTCTTGCATCTTTTTCTGAGTCTTTCCAGAGTTTTTTTTCCCAGTTCTTTTGTTGTTATTCTTCTAACTTGTATTGCTTCAATATATATACATATATACATAGTTTTACATATATATATATATATATATATATATATATGCACACATATATCATCTGAATTGGAGGATTTTTTTTTTTTTGCTAAAAGATGCCATGTTTTCCTTAAGGAAGTGCTTGGAGGTTCCTCCTTGGCAAGCCCAAACAACCATCAATCCTGCCCTTGTGCTCTACATTGGGGTCTTTCTATCCCATGGTTCCCCAAATGAAGTCCATTAAACATGCATCCTGTCTTGATCCCCCTGCACTGGCCTCCATGATACATCCCGGATCCAACAATGGCAGTCTATACTCTGACGAGGCTGAAATCTCCTTAGCTGCTTAGTCCACAAGCTGGGTATCTCAGTAGTCCCATTCTGGCATTGAAGGTTTGGAGGATTCTTGGAGAATCCTTTTGTTGTTTTTGAGACAAGATCTCCCTGTAGCCCCAGCTGGCCTGGAACTCACTCTGTAGAACTGGCTGGCCTTGAACTCACAGAGATCCACCTGCCTCTGCCTCAGTGCTAGGATTAAAGGTGAGCACTACCACCTTTCCATATTTTCTATTTAAATCTCAAATAGGGTGCATTCCATACCTTAAAAAAAATTTATTTTAATCTAAGCTTGCTTTTAGTGATATCCTAAATTGAAATTCTATGCCCCGAAATCAGATTGTAAGTGCCCTCTTACCCTTCATGGAGGCAGCTGTCGTGGGCCCCTGATGGGAGAAAGCCCTGTTCCCATAGGGGACCTGTAGTGGTCTTCTCCATATTGAACAGTGTGTTTGTCCCAATATCTTTTACTTTGTTCATGTCAGAATGCAGAATATAGTTTTTGTTCCTAATTATCTTTTAGAAGTCCATCCTCTGAGACACCCTCATAGATTTGAGAGAAATGTCTCTCAAATTTACAGCTACCTCTGTAGTATAAATGATATCAGTGTTTCTGCATTCTGTCTTTACTGAGCACATATTATGAACCCAGACCCCTTTCAAGGTTCCAGGGATAGTGATGAATATGTTAGGGATTGTCGCTGTCTTCCTACATGGAAGTATACCTGGGAGTCCTTCCACAGTTCATTCTTCACATGACATCCAGTGTTCCAGAGCATTACCAAAAGCCACATAAAGTTCTATTTCCTATTTCTATATATGTCATGTAGAGGAGGACTCTGGTCTACTCTAAACCTGAGCCAGTTTCTGATTTAACATCTCATTTTTCTGCTTTCATCAGAGCTAAAGTTATATATATATATATATATAATATAAATATAGGTCTATAACATATATATTATATATATAATAGTTTCTCCTTTTTCTTTTCCAAAGATAAAATGGTCTATCCTTCCTTTTTCCTCAAGCTTTTTTTAAGGGACCATTTTATGACTTCATGGGTACTGTTTTGTCTTTAAGCACCTAGGCAGAAATATAGTTGGAGATAATGGACCTTGGTTCAGTCACTGCCTGAATGTCTTACTCATGCTTCCCAGTCTTAAAGAATATATAAAACACATTATTGCCTCAGGGGGAAAGAATTATAATCAATAAGCTTACAATTAACTATGAACACTTGTTTCTTCTAGTAACTGAAATGCAGGCAATTATGATTGACAACGACCCAAGACCTAACTGCCTGGTACCTATTCTTAAACTAGGTATGATGTAGCCGTAATTGCCTGTATGTGTCACCTTCTTTTTGTTGTGATATAAACTACCCATGACCAAGGAACTATATAAAAGGAAGCATTTAATTTGAGCTTTTATGATTCGAGGTTTCCAAGGGGAATTTAAGAGGTCCCAGTTGTGGCAGGGAGGAATGGTGGCCGGAGCTGGAGCAGAAAGCTTGAGGTTCAACATCTTCCAGATGAGCTCAGGAAGGCTGCGAGATTGAGAAAAAGACAACCAGAGATGGGCAAGGTTTTTTGAACTCACTAACCCTGCACCCCCTGGAACGTACTTTCCTCCAGCATGGCCACGCCTTCCAAGACCTCCCAAAACGTGCCAGCCACTAGGACATGTCTGAAATCTTTGAAAGCCTATAGGGGACATGTTTGTCATTCAAACCACTACACAAAATGACTTCATATCTCTCAGAAGGACCTTAAAAAGATCACAGGCTAGGAGCCCTCTGCTCTCCGTGGGAACTCTTATGTAGATCAGGCTGGACTGGATCTCACCGAGTATCTGCCTGCCTCTGCTGGTGCTGGGATTAACAGGCATATCCACCCATCCCAGCTGGAGCAACTTCTTAATCCTAGACAGATCACAGTTTCTACCTGGCCTGCCTGCAGCATTTTATTCCTCAAGCAGTTCTGTTGTTTAGAGTAAAGCTCACTGCCACACATGGCATTGGCTCACCTCCTTCCCCGCCACAGCCTAGCCACTCTACATGCAGAGTGTAACCTCCAAGATACCCTGACTGATTGGTAGTGAACTGGTGGGATTTTCTCCCTTGATATCTGGTGTGGAGTTAGCAGTCCCCTTGCAGCACCCACAACTCATTTAGCCCTTTGAAATCTGCAGAAACACACAGATATGAAATCTTAGGGACTTGAACATCACTGGGCACCAGGGATCTTTTATAGAGGGGTAGAAAGGCCGCTTTTGAGAAAAGAGAGTAAATATCTGGACACTTGTGTTTGGGATGTGCACTATCCCAGCCTGACTGATCAGTCGTTTGTGATAGAAAAGGAAACATCAAGGAATGGGGTGTGATATCCTAAGCCAAAGCAGAATACAAAGATTGAATCAGTGCAGTCTGTAATGTTGAATAAGTAAAATAAAAGAGAAATAAAGTGATTCAGAAAAAAAAAGTGAGTTCAGACTGGGACAAGTTTCAAAAACAAACGTGAAAGAAGTCAAAACACGAAGACTTAGCAAAACAAAGCCATTAAGAAAATGGATGGAGCCGGCGTGGGTGGTGCATCATCCTTACTAATCCTCAAGCCACTTGGGAGGCAGAGACAGGCCGGATCTTTGTGATGGAGTTCAAAGGCCAGCCTGGTTCACATAAGAGTTGAGTTCCAGGACAGTCTGGGGCTATAGGGAAACTCTGTCTCAAAAAGACCAAAAGAAGAAAAAAAAAAAAAAAGAAAAGAAATCGATGTGTAAAAAAGAAACCTGAGCTGAAATAAGACATTATAAAGGTAGAAAAGCAGTAACTAGGAAGGGAGGCTAGGAGGCTTGGGCAAAGCCCCAGAGCTCTCCTGCACAGACGCTCATCTGGCTAGTAATATACCTGTCTTCAGGAGTGCCTTTCAGGTCCTCAGAGAAGCCATAGAGCTTGTTCCTCACTGATCCTTAGCAGCATTGGGGAAGACGATGACCAGAGGGCGGGTGAGATCCAGTTCTGCTGCCACAGACCCGCTGCTTTACCGGAGAGGCCATGCCTCCAGCTGTTTTATATATTGGGGTGTACAGAGGACATTTAGAGACATTTGCACATTGGGTAAGAATACATGTTAATAGGCTGAGCATGGTGGCTTATGCCTTTAACCTTCAGCAGCTTGGGAGGCAGAGGCTAGTCAGCTGTTGTTGAGTTCAGGCCAGCCTGGTGATATGGAGTGAGTTCCAGGACAGCTGGGGCTATGGAGACTTTGTCTCAAAAGACCAAAAAAAAATAATAAAATAAATAAAAGTTATATTTTAATTATCACAAACCTCTCAGTAATGTTTAGCATTCCTTCATTGATGAGTATAGATCACAGATGACTGTACTATTTTCAGCATTTGTGTCTTTCTCCTCAATTAGAGTCCTTGGGGTTTTTTTATATCACATTTGTTGCAGGTTTCTTCAAAACTATGCTCATCAGAGCTTAAAAATCAGTAATGAAACCTTCTGCTGGCTCATGCTGTTTGATGCATTAATGATGCAGTACATATGTTACCTTATCTTGGGATTTCGTAGTATCTTCATAATTACATTTCAATGTANATATATATATAATAGTTCTCTCCTTTTCTTTTCCAAAAAAATTGGCTATCTTTCCCTTTTCTCAGCTTTTTTTAAGGGACCATTTTATGACTTCATGGGTACTGTTTTGTCTTTAAGCACCTAGGCAGAAATATAGTTGGAGATAATGGACCTTGGTTCAGTCACTGCCTGAATGTCTTACTCATGCTTCCCAGTCTTAAAGAATATATAAAACACTTATGCCTCAGGGGGAAAAATTAAATCATAAGTTACAAACTATGAACACTTGGTTTCTCTCTAGTAACTGAAATCAGGCATTAATATTGACAACACCAGAGACCTACTGCTCTGTGGTACCTATTTCTACTAGTTGATGTAGCTAATTGCCTGTATTAGTCACTTCTTTTGTTGTGATAAAACTACCATGACCAAGGGAACTTATAAAAGGAAGAATTTATTTGAGCTTATGATTGAGGGTTCCAGGGAATTAAGAGTCCATTGTGGCAGGGAGGCATGGTGGCCGGAGCTGGAGCAGAAAGCTGAGGTTCACATCTTCCAATGAGCACAGGAAGCTGAGATTGAGAGACACCAGAGACTGGCAAGGTTTGTTGAACTCACTAAGCCCGCCCCCCATGACATACTTCCTCCAGCATGGCCACGCCTTCTAAGATCTCCCAAAACAGTGCCACCAACTAGGGACAAAATGTCTGAATACTTGAAGCCTATGGGGGACAGTCTCATTCAAACCACTACACAAAATGACTTCATATCTCTCAGAAGGACCTTAAAAAGATCACAGGCTAGGAGCCCCTGCTCTCCTGGAACTCATTATGTAGATCAGGCTGGACTGGATCTCACCGAGATCTGCCTGCCTCTGCCTGAGTGCTGGGATTAAAGGCATATGCCACCATGCCCAGCTGGAGCAACTTCTTAATCCTAGACAGATCACAGTTTCTACCTGGCCTGCCTGCAGCATTTTATTCCTCAAGCAGTTCTGTTGTTTAGAGTAAAGCTCACTGCCACACATGGCATTGGCTCACCTCCTTCCCCGCCACAGCCTAGCCACTCTACATGCAGAGTGTAACCTCCAAGATACCCTGACTGATTGGTAGTGAACTGGTGGGATTTTCTCCCTTGATATCTGGTGTGGAGTTAGCAGTCCCCTTGCAGCACCCACAACTCATTTAGCCCTTTGAAATCTGCAGAAACACACAGATATGAAATCTTAGGGACTTGAACATCACTGGGCACCAGGGATCTTTTATAGAGGGGTAGAAAGGCCGCTTTTGAGAAAAGAGAGTAAATATCTGGACACTTGTGTTTGGGATGTGCACTATCCCAGCCTGACTGATCAGTCGTTTGTGATAGAAAAGGAAACATCAAGGAATGGGGTGTGATATCCTAAGCCAAAGCAGAATACAGATGATCAAGGCAGTCTGTAATTTGACAAAGATAAAATAAAAAAGAATAAAAGTGATTCAGAAAAAAAAAGTGATTCAGACTGTGGACAAGTTCAAACAAAGTGAAAGAATCAAAACACGAAGACTTAGAAAACAAAGCATACTAAGAAATGATGGAGCCGGGCGTGGTGGTGCACACCTTTAATCCTAGCACTTGGGAGGCAGAGACAGGCGGATCTTTGTGAGTTCAAGGCCAGCCTGGTCTACAGAGTGAGTTCCAGGACATCTGGGGCTATAGGGAGACTCTGTCTCAAAAAGACCAAAAAAAAAAATTTTTTTGTCTCAAACCTGTGTTGGGATTTTGACATAGCTAATGATCTCCAACCTTATTTTTCTATATTTTCTGAAAATATAGACTCCTGGGAAAGTTAGAGGAATGGAGAACTGATAGAATGTAGTTTTGGGGGTTGACGTGGTATTCAATAGCAAACAGACAAGTTTCTTCAGCTTCCTTAAACCTCTGCAGTGACTACACCTTATTCTGTTCATAACTGCAGGGGAAAAAACCCTCTATGATTCTGATGTACTAAATGCATTTTTCCTCATAATATATGTGGTCAGAGGCAGGGAAACAGGGTAAGAAAGGGGGACCCTCCATCAGCCTGTGCGTTTGTCTCCCTGCCTGAGGAGAAATGCACCATGACGGTCCCTTTCTTTCCCCATCTTCTCTCCTTTCCCCCTTCCTTCATTTTCACTTCTTTCTTCTTCCCTCCCTCCCTCCCTCCNAAAAAAGAAATGATGGTGTAACAAAGAAACCTGAGCTGAAATAAGACATTATAAAGGTAGAAAAGCAGTAACTAGGAAGGGAGGCTAGGAGGCTTGGGCAAAGCCCCAGAGCTCTCCTGCACAGACGCTCATCTGGCTAGTAATATACCTGTCTTCAGGAGTGCCTTTCAGGTCCTCAGAGAAGCCATAGAGCTTGTTCCTCACTGATCCTTAGCAGCATTGGGGAAGACGATGACCAGAGGGCGGGTGAGATCCAGTTCTGCTGCCACAGACCCGCTGCTTTACCGGAGAGGCCATGCCTCCAGCTGTTTTATATATTGGGGTGTACAGAGGACATTTAGAGACATTTGCACATTGGGTAAGAATAAATGTTATGGCGGGCATGGTGGCTTATGCCTTTAATCCTAGCACTTGGGAGGCAGAGGCTGTCAGATCTTTGTGAGTTCAAGGCCAGCCTGGTCTATGGAGTGAGTTCCAGGACAGCTGGGGCTATAGGGAGACTTTGTCTCAAAAAGACCAAAAAAAAATAATAAAATAAAATAAAAGTTATATTTTAATTATCACAAACCTCTCAGTAATGTTTAGCATTCCTTCATTGATGAGTATAGATCACAGATGACTGTACTATTTTCAGCATTTGTGTCTTTCTCCTCAATTAGAGTCCTTGGGGTTTTTTTATATCACATTTGTTGCAGGTTTCTTCAAAACTATGCTCATCAGAGCTTAAAAATCAGTAATGAAACCTTCTGCTGGCTCATGCTGTTTGATGCATTAATGATGCAGTACATATGTTACCTTATCTTGGGATTTCGTAGTATCTTCATAATTACATTTCAATGTAATTGGTTTCAGTTATTGCCAGTCTGCAGGAGGGGGTCACACAGTCCACCTACCAGAGGGCTCTGGATACAAATAACAATAATAATAATAATAATAATAATTATAATAATAATAATAATGTTAAGGGCCTGTTCTAAGGCCTCGTTTGAACAGTAGTTTCTTTTACCTAATCTTCGTTCCCCTTCCTACTCGGGCCCTTTGGAGTTCTCTAGGTCAACGGCATTCTTTTCTTACTTTAGACTTTGTAGAAGAAGGCTGGCATATGGCTAGTAGGTGTTGAGTTTTGCAAACGAGAGTACCAGTCTTTTTAGTGTCCCCACCAGAGAAGGAAAAAAGGTGGAAGTGAGAAGCTTCCTCAGACCCCAGAGCAGGGCAGGGCGGGCTGCATAGGAACACTTCTGTTTATCTGGAATCATCATTGGCCAGTGTCGGTGAGTAAGAAGTGGCACAGGAAGCCATTCCAGTTTGGTGGTCATCAGTTGAAGGGTCTAACGAGTTGACTGTATTTATTTGGGGGATTTGCTGGCTTGTGTTTTTGTTTTGAAACAGGGTCTTACTTTGTAACTCTGCCTGCTCTGGAACTCACTATGTAGACTAGGCTAGCCTTGAACCCAGGAGAACCTCCTGCTTCTGCTGGGATTAAAGTCATGCATGGCAACACCTGGCTGCTTTTTATATTTGTTTTCATATCGTATGCCAGTTTTGAAAGTAATTAAGCTGCTGGGTGTGGTGGTGCACGCCTTTAATCCTAGCACTAGGGAGGCAGAGGCAGGCGGATCTTTGTGAGTTCAAGGCCAGCCTGGTCTACAGAGTGAGTTCCAGGACAGCTGGGGCTACAGGGAAACTCTGTCTCGAAAATACCAAAAAGAAAAAAAAAAAAAAAAGAAAGTAATTAAGCAAAAGAAAACAATTCCGAGGTTAGTATTTTTGCTTCTAATGTCCAAGACTTGTTACTGCCATTTGAAAGAGAAAAGGTCTTACCTTTGTTTTATTTACTATCATTTGCAGCATTCCTGAGCGTTAGCTTTACAGCTCTGTTTTACTGATACAGAGGTTACACAGATTACGAGTATACTAAAGAGTATGAGGACCAGTCACTGCGTGCCCGAGCAAGGGGGGTACAAGTAGTGGGCCAGAGCTGTGAAACAATGCAGATTTTGTCATGAAGGAACCCACATGGAGCTATGATTGCTTCCAAGGAAACCAAGGCAGAAGGGATTTAAGAGAACAAGATGCAGAGCATGGTGAAACAGGAGGAAATTAGAATAACTTTACTTGTGTGAAAGGAAACCTGTCAAATTTCTTACAGTCTGGATTATTGCCACTGTTGTTCTCCAAGAACTGTGGCACTGACCCCAGGTAGACAGACCCCTAAAAGGGATCTTTTGTAGAGCAAAAGCTTACAGTTCTGAGAAAAGAAACACATTCTGAACTGGGCTCTCCAGTCTATGTATGCAGACTACACAGAGACAAGTGAGCCTAAGGTTGGCTGTGTTCCCATTTTCAGAAGACAAATGCGTGTCATGGGGAAATCGTGCCATCAGTAAAAGCCTTTATTTGCAAGGTGATAGCAAACATTCACAATTCCTATGTTTATATCTGATGTCTCTGTCATATCTATGCTAACGGACTACAAACAAGCCATAAGGCTTTCTGTTTTCCACTTGCTATCCTCTTCAGTGAGGATGTTTGCGAATTGCAGTCTTTTTTTTTTTTTTTTACAGCCTACAGTACCCGGTATTCCCAGGCAGTCTCCCATCCAAGTACTAACCAGGCCCGACCCTGCTTAGCTTCCAAGATGAGGCGCGTTCAGAGTGGTATGGCTGTAGACGCAAATTGCAGTCTTAAAGGCTTATTTAGGCTCTGAGTAATTTGGGCCATAGTGGTTTACAGAAGCATGAAATTAAACTGGTTTCTCATACTCTGAGAGCATCAATAATCAGAACTGACCATTTATTTCCAATGTATACAACATATTCTTTATTAAGAATTTAAGTGTTTTGAAGGAGCCTTGTGGTTTTTAGCAAGAATGTGGAGAATGTTGAATTCGTTATCATATAGTAAAAAAAGACTGTTGCAGAGCTCGAGGGGGAGATTTTTTCCTATGAATTCAGATCCCCAGATGGTCGTGGAGAGCATCCTACCACCTAGCCCAAGGTGGGTGGCTGGCCATGTTCTTCTGGCAACACATTCATCCATGTCATACCTTGGCCTCAAGCATCCTTCATCCATTTGCTTGGCTGAGGTGGCAGTTAACAGGCGTCCCTGGTTGGGGGCGGATGGCAGGTCAGGAACAGCTGGGGTGAGGCAGATGGCAGCCTGCATGTCTCCAGGTCCTGGGTTGGCAGCCAGCCAAGGGACTAGAATAGCTTCATTTTTCAATAAGCAGAAGTGTTGTGATGGCTCCTTGGAAGAAGAGAGCACTGTTCTAAGCCCGTGTTGTAACAATCTATTTCTGCCTGTGGGGAGAGAGGAAGATGGGGTTCATTAGGAGTAAACTGCATGCAGGTTTAGGCAGTGGAAATTGTGTTCTGCAGCAGAAGTCTAACAGTCTAAGCTAGGGAGGCAAACAACTCTTGGAGTTTTGTTTTAGAAACACTTTCTCACTTTAATACTGCTTAGTACTTTGGTTAGTTTTCATTTGCTAATCCTTACCACAAACCTGGGAGATAGTTAATGATTATTAATGACTCTGTATCTCTGTATTAGACAATAGCAAATTGGCAGAGGCGTAGTTCATGCCTCTCCAAAGATTCACAGAGGCTTGGTGATGGGGACAAGCATCATCACACACACACACACCCATTTTATATTCTATGCTTTTCTTCCCTCTGCTTTTTTTTGTTCAGCCTGGTGGTAGGAAGGGTTTAGGGGTGAAACTTTCAGGTGTTTTCCTAGCTTTGTTTCAACTTTCCCTGAGTGATCTGAAGTGGTTATCCTCTTTTGGAGGCTCCAATTCTGGAAGTCCATGGCAGTTCAGGCTGCTAAGAACACCCTTGTGTCAGTCCTAGTACTGGGTATGTGAGTAAGAATAGAAAGACTAGACCACATGGAAGACAAATGTTTAAGTTTTAAGGAAATTATCAGTTGCTTTCCAAAGTAGTTAGGCCATTTTACAATCCCAGTAGTACCCAATTACTCTGCATTTTTACTGATTAGGCTGTACCAGTGTGTCTTTATTTTCTGTTACAGATTGTGTTTTTAGTGTCATCTAAGAAATCTTTGCCCAGTTCAACACTGCAGAAATTTTTCTCCTATATTTTGCTTTAGGATTTTGTAATTTTAGGTTTTCAAGTTAGATCTATAATTCATTATGGGTTATTTATTGTGTATGATAGAAGGTAAGGCTCAAAGATAATTTTTTTGGCCTAAGAACCACCTAATTTTATGGGGGCCATTTATTGAGAACACTGTTCTGTTACCTCATACCTCTGATGGCGTCATGTCTTCATTATAACTGTGTGATTTTTAATATTATTATATTTTTTATTTATGTATATGAGTGTATTGCCTATATGTATGTAAGTGCACCTATGTCACGCAGTGCCAGAAGAGGACATTGAATCCTCTGAAACTGGAGTTACAGACAGTTGTTAGCCATTGTGTAGGTGCTGGGAATTGAACCCAGGTCCTCTGCGAGAACAGCCAGTGCTCTTAACTGCTGAGCCAATGCCCCAGCCCCATTTCTAGACTGTTTTGTTCCATCCATCTGTTTTATCTCTTTGTTGATACAAATACATTCTTTTTTTCTTTTTTAATCTTTTTGAGACAGGGTCTTGCTGCTAACCCAGCTCTCTTGGAACTCACTCTGTAGACTAGGCTGGCCTTGAACTCACAGAGATCTGCTGGCCTCTGCCCCCCAAGTGCTAGGATTAAAGGCATGCGCCACCACGCCCAGCACAAATACATTCTTGTATTTTAAACATCTTCTAATTAGGTGACATGAGTTTTCTAACCTAGTTCTGCTTTATCAAAGTCATTTTAGGTCCTTTCCATTCGATATTTATCCATGTGATGTATACACACATTGCATATATACATGCATTCTTAATATAGAGAAATAAGAGTAATATCAACTTAAGCAATATGTATTGAATGTTTATTATATATTTAGAAAAAAGAAAAAGTGGTGACTAAGGAGCATGAGGGGAAAGACTGATTGGGTGAATCAGCCATTCTTTTCCCATTGAAGACAAATTGGTCTGACAGAATTTGAGATGAAAATGCATAAGGGCAAATATCAGTCATTGTGTCTGTAAGATAAACTATTCTCAGCTCTGTTTCTAAGGAAAGTTTAAAGTCAATAGGTTTAATTTAAAAAATTTTTTAATTAAGAGCGTGTGTATTTGTGTGTGTGTGTGTGTGTGTGTGTGTGTAAGTTTGTGCATGTGAGTGCAGTGCATGCAGGGGCCAGAACATAGGATCCCCTGGAGTTGGAATTACAGATGGTTGTAAGCTACCTGATGTGAGTGCTAGGAACCAAACTTGAGTCCTTTGCAAGAGCAGTATGTACTCTTAACTGCTAAGCCATCTCTCTAGGCCCTGAGTTTTAGTGAATTTTCTAATTCACTAAAACTGTTATATTCAAAGGAAGGATAATGTTATAATCACTACAATCAAAAACATTATAAATTGTTGAGGATGATTGTATGTGTGGAGCAGTTCAAATCCAGAAGATAATAGATAAATTTGCTATATTTATGTAACAAAGTTTATGTTTTTTTTAAAGAACTTCTAAAAATTTTATTTATTTTTTATGTGTATGAATGTACTGTCTGCATGTAGGTTTGTGCACCCATGTCGTGCAATGCCTCGGAGGTCAGAAGAGGGCATCAGATTCCCTTGGAACTGGAGTTAAAGACGGTTCTCAGCCGCCATGTGGGTCCTGGGGATCAAACTCTGGTCCTCTGCAAGAGCAGTTGGCGTTCTTAACTGCTAGGCCATCTCTCCAGCCCACAAAGTTTATGTTTTAAAATGTTTTAGGCAGACTGAAAGGATTAATGTTATTAACAAATATGCATAAAAAAGTAGAACTTTTAGTTGGAAAGTTGAGGTGAGAACTGACTGTGGGGTGCCATCAGATAGAGTAAGACCTCTTGAGAAGTAGTGAGAAATCAGGTCGGTAGATTACAGAGGACGATGCTGACAGGAGAGAGGGAGAGTTTTAGTCCGTTGTGAGTGTGTATTGATATTAGATACATGAATTGGTATAGCATCCGAGCTGAGCATGGTGGCCCAGGCCTGTAATCCAGCACTCAGAAAGCTAGGGGAGGAGACTCATGAGTTCCAGGCTAGCCTTGGCTGTATGGTGAGATCCTGTCTCAAAAACAAACCACAAAAATTGATATAACATCTATAGAGAGCACTTTGGTAGCATTTAAAAATGTTTAATACTGGGCTGGAGAGATGGCCTAGCGGTTAAGAGCGCCGACTGCTCTTACAGAGGACCCGGGTTCTATCCCCAGCACCCACATGGCGGCTGAGAACCGTCTGAAACTCCAATTCCAGGAGAACTCCAGTTCCAGGGGAATCCGAGACCCTCTTCTGACCTCCGCGGCATTGCACGACATGGGTGCACAGACTTGCATGCAGACAGTACATTCACACACATACAGAAATAAATAAAATTTAAAAAAAAAAAATGTTTAATACATATACTTTTTGACCTAACTCTACTTTCAGATATTTAACCTCCCGATATAGCCTCATACACTGAAGAAGTACCCATTTGCAAAAAAATAAATAAAACTTTGCTTATCAATCAAAACTTGCTTAAGTTATTTTATAACCATAGTGTAAGTGCTGTGGGGTGATTAAAAAGAATGAAGAATTCTTGTATATTTATATTTTCTAGGGAGTAAGTTATAGAATTATTAGATAAGAATAACTGAAGAGCCGGGCATGGTGGTACACGCCTTTAATCCTAGCACTTGGGAGGCAGAGGCAGGCAGATCTTTGTGAGTTCAAGACCAGCCTGGTCTACAGAGCGAGTTCCAGGACAGCTGGGGCTACAGGGAGACCCTTTCTCAAAAAGACCAAAAAAAAAACCTGTAGAACTTTGTTATAGAACATTTATGGTTCATGTAATGTGTATAGATGTGCTTTGATACATTTGTGTATGTATGTAGCATGTACATGTGTATGTATGTACATGGAATGTCTTAGAATGGTAATCTCATTCACTAAAAAGTTATTAACAATTTCTTTCAGAGGTTGCAACTTGGTAACTTTCCATTGAATTCCCTTAGATCTTTTGAATTTTATGTTATGAATATATATATTTCTAATTCAGGAAGTATTTTTAATAATCTGCAAGATGAGAAATGTATATCATAACAAAGGTATTTCATGAAGATTGATAACAGTATTTTTTATTAAAATCAGTAAATATTAGAGGGAAATTAATTTTTTCTGCATGTAGTGATAAAAGACCTGTCCTGTGGTAGTTGGCAGTAGAAGTGAAGAGAGAAATGTACCCAGGAGGAGAAAAAGTTAAATCAGCAGAATTAATGAAAGGTTAAAAACAAGGAGGGTTGAAAATTAAGCCCTAGTTAATGGGAAAATGACTAGTACGTTGATTGAAATACTGAATTGGAAGCAGATTCAGAGGGCAGCCAGGGTTAGACAGTTTCATTTTTTCTATCATATACATGCATGTTTGTAAGTTTGCTGCATTTTTTGCCTGCTGACTGTACTTATACTATTAGAGAGGAACTGGTCATAGACCTTTGGAGGAAGAACAGTTGCCAAAACCTACCCGTTAGATCTTCCTGGCATCCTGGCATCAACTGAGAAATCCAAGACTAGATGACTTCTGAAGTCTTGTCAATGTTAGAATCTGTGAAACTGACATCGAAGCTGTGTGGCAAGTCCAAGTTGTAGCGGTGGGGGAGGAAGACTTGACTTCCAGTCGTAAGCTTATCAGTTTAGCCCAGAGAACCTGCTTGTGCCAGTTCTCTCTAAAGCGCTGTTGGCAGTAAACAAGACTTAATAGCACTTAAAATAGTTTATAACGGAGTGACTGATGGTTAATTAAACCTAAAGAAAGCCTGAATGTCAACAATAAAAGTGCATTGTATTTAGAAGGGGGGAAAGTACTTAAAGATCCTAAAATACAATGGTGTGAAAGGAGTGATCTGGAGTTTAGGACCTGTTTAATCCACATTTTGATCTGTAACATGGAACCTGGTAAGCTGACTATACACATCAGCTTCTTAGAGGAACACTCAACCTTGGGTGTTTCCCAAGCACCTTCCATCCCTGCAACTCTGTCTCATAGTCTCACTGAATAGAAGCTTTGTCACGAGAAGCCTCAGACTTTGGGCAAGAGTTTCTTTCTGGTCTGCTTTGTTCCCAGGAACTGTAATCACTTAAATGGTATAACTGAAGTTTTAGACACTTTAGACATAATTATCAAAAGAAAGACTGTTAGGTATAAAATTAGAAAGGATAGGGGATCTCTAATCTCTCCTGGGTCTGGTGCAGGCTTTATCTTATTTGTAAGTAGCTGTAGTAAATGTTGTGGTACAAGAAGTTGAGAATTCACACTTATTTTGTGACATATGTATTTGATATTTTCATATCTATCTCTGAAAATTCCACAAAATACCTGTTTTGGGTAACTTGTACATAAATGCGATTTGAAAGGAAAGGTCTAAAGTCAATCTCTTCGAATAGCTGCAGAACACTTTGTGGATTGAGCCCTGAAAATACCACTAAGGTTTAATGGAAAAAGGTAGTCACTAAGCTGTTTTGTACAATGTATTCCTGTAATCAAAAAAATTATTCTACTGGTTTTCATAATTGTGAAGACATAATCAAGGTCCCAGGAATTACAGCTTGTACAGCAGAGTGAAAGACATAACGGATATTTATTACTTGAATCCTCCCTTGATTATATTTTGTCTGTGAGGCAGTTTGAGTTGAAGATAGTTTCAGGATCGTTTCAAGAGCTGGAACAGTATTATAAAAAGTTGAGTAGATAACCAGAAGCTTGAAGGAGAGATTTGTGGGAACAGAAGTTGCAGTTGATTGCATCATGATTTGAGGCCAGAAGCAAATGAATTCTTGAGTATTTCCAGATGCCCTGTGTCTAGGGGAGAGGACATCTGAGGAGCTTTGATGCGACTTCATTTCATTGGTTGTGGCTGGTATCATTTTCATGAGAGTGTTTTAGTTATGTTTCTTTAAGGGAGGCAGATTTTATATTTTAAGGTCTTTTTTGTTCTTTTTATTAGCAATGCTCATTTTAAGACAAATAATATTGCCCTTTCCTAGCTGATAGGAAATAGGTGGAGTTCAGAACTTAAAACTAGGTCTTTGAACTCCAGGTTAACAGGAAAGGGACAGAAGTTATTTGTTAAGATGAGACTCTGTGGGTCTGATGGGTTCAATGACTGTAGTTCTCTGATTGCTGAGTTACTTACTAGCCAGTAATAAGGTACCAGGCGTGGCACACTTACACAGTGCTGTCGGAGCCCGGCCAGAAGGGCCTGCCATCCTCTGGGTGTGCCCTGGGTTTTCTCTTTTGCCTGTGCTTTTTCTTCTCTTGCCTCCTACAGATACAACCTGTATTTAAGGCCTGTCCCACATTCTGCTGGATCCCTACTTGCCCCTACTTTTGCTATTTTAAGGTAATAGCTGATCATTCCTTAAAATTATATTTTAGTTATTTATTGACTAGTTAACAATCTGTTTTTCTTTCCTTGAGATTTTTTTTTTTTTTTTGGACTTTTTGAGACAGGGTTTCCCTGTAGTCCCACTTGTCCTGGAACTCTCTATGTAGACCAGGCTATTCATGAACTCACAGAGATCCCCCTGCCTCTGCCTCCCAAGTGCTAGGATCAAAGGCATGTGCCACCATGCCCAGCGAGATGTATTTAAGAATAGATAAGAGCATGGACTCTGGAGTCAGCCTGCCAGGATTGGAGTGCCAGATATGGCATATGGTAGCTGTATGGTTTAGTCACTTTAGTCTCTGCCCATCTTTCTTCACATGAACTGGGCATTAAAATCATAAAGTAGCACTTTTCCCTTCAGGGACTTTGAGAAACTGTTTTAAAACTCTTACAACAGTCTTGGATCAAAGAAGGTTTAGCTTTAATATTGGCTGTGCTGTATTTTAACATCTTGAAGTACAAGGACTATTTCTTCCCTACACTTTTCTTTTTAGAGAAAAGGTATTTTATATTCAATTTTTAGGTTTATAAAACCATAACTTCCTCTCACCAAGGGGCATCACGATTCCAGCAGCATCAGGGCTCAGAAATAGGGAGAAAAAGATGCTTATGAAGACTGCTAGCTCAGCCTTAAGATGGAAAGGACATCATATTGAGGGGGCTTCCTCACTCACTCTAAAAGACCACACTACTTGAAGCTGGCCTCCAAGCTATCCATATTGCAAACTTTGGAAGCCACAACAGACCAGAAGGGGGCAGTAGACAGTCATCTGCTTGCTGCCTGCAGAAAAGGAGAACCTGAAGTGATTCCCAGTTAGGAAAAACCTGCACCAGACTTCTGATATGATCTTTCTGAGTCAGTAACAAAGTGCAGAATAGATAACAGAGAGTTCTGGAGGCTGGGAGCATTTAAACAGCTGAAATAGAACTTGAAGGCCTCTTTCCATTGACTTTTAGCTGTGGTAACACCAAAGAGCATCCCTGGATGGCTGAAGAAACTGAGCAAGTCCATTTGTGCAGCCCATTGTTACACCAGAGACTGATCTGCTGTGGCTTGTAGCTTTGGGGAAAGCAGACAAATTTTTCCATATTTTAAAAATCATTTCTTGGTTATGAAAGTAATTTTAAAATTGACTTTAGTGTGTTTACTTTGTGTTCTTTTGCTTTATTTTAACCTTAATGTATTTCTTACATGCTGTATCATATCTCCACTTTTTTCTGTTTTAAATTAATTGAAATACTCAGAATTCATCTATAAATTCAATGCAATTTCAATCAAAATCTCATCAGAATTTTTTGAGGAACCTGGGAAGATAATTCTAAAATCAAATGAAAGAGTAAAGGTTCAAGAAAAAATCAAAACTAAGAAAACTGAAGTGATTAATCCAGCAGATAGCTAATAAGACTTATTAGAATGGTGTGATAAATGATCATATGAGATAGCACCTTAGATGAAGGCAAGTGGACAATGAGGAGGAATAGAGAGAATCCAGAAATAGACCTGTGTGCACATGGAAATTAGAGGAAGACTGGGTAGATTGATGTAACCTGGGAGACAGATTATAGAGAAAAACATGCATATGTGTGCACATGGTTTTCTTTTTAATAGTTAATTCTATTTGGATGGTGGATTATAGGGGGAACATCATGCAAGTGTGTGTACATGTTTCTATTAAAGAGTAATAGTCTAAATGGAAAAGGAAAACTTTATACTTCTGTCTGTAAATAAAGGACACTGCTAATAGTGGTGTGACGTTGGGAGCAGTGGTGTTATTTTAAATGTGGTATAAGAAAAATGTAAAGTTTAAACTTACTGCGAAAGACAAGGTTTGCAGTCCATCTCTAGATCATTGAGATAAGAACATAGTCAAATTAGTGCACGGAGTATGCATACTAACGCTTCACAGAGTCAAAAGTCAGTGTCTGTCAGGTGTGGTGGTGCACGCCTTTAATCCTAGCACTTGGGAGGTAAGGGCAGGCAGATCTTTGTGAGTTCAAGGCCAGCCTGGTCTACAGAGTGAGTTCCAGGACAGCTGGGGCTACAGGGAGACCCTGTCTCAAAAAGACAACAACAAAAAAAAGTCTGTAAACATACACAAGGTGCTCATTCTAATGAAGTTACTTGCTGATTTAAATACACATTTTTTTTTGACAGCAGATGCTATGATTGGGGAGATTTTAGGAGGTGTGGCTCTGCTGGAGGAACCACAGCACTGGGGGCAGGCTTAGAGAGTTTTTTTTTATTTTATTTATTTCTGTATGTGTATGAATGTACTGTCTGCATGCAAGTTTGTGCACCCGTGTCGTGCAATGCCGCGGAGGTCAGAAGAGGGTGTCGGACTCCCCTGGAACTGGAGTTCTCCTGGAATTGGAGTTTCAGACAGTTCTCGGCAGCCTTGCCAGGTTCCTGGTAGCTGTCTGTTTCTGAGCCTATCTGAAGACGTGAGTGCTCCTCTTTCTGCTCTGGCTACCTCCTGCCACCATGCTTCCCCGTCATGATGGACTCTTGATTCCTCTGGAACTGTAAGATCAAATAAACTCTCCCTTTTCGTTGATGATTTGTGTATTTCATATGTTATCTTTCAGTCCAATTTAGGCACATTCCCCTCTCCTTGTCCCCCACCCCAGTTCATGCCTTCTGCCATACATGTCTTGCGTCTTTCAGTCTTTCCAAAGATTTTCACTGCAGAGGCTTAATGTTTTGGGCCGAATAGTCAGTTCTTTGACCCAGTCTTTATGTTGTTGTTCCCTCCCCTTTGTATCAGCGAATGGTCTCCCTCATTTGTGGATGCTAACACCAAATCCCCAGTCGAAAGGCAAGCCGAACAACATTATTGTTATATTTCCTTTTTTTATTATTTTATTTATTTTTGTATGTGTTTGAATGTACTGTCTGCATGTAGGTTTGTGCACCTGTGTCGTGCAATGCCGCGGAGGTCAGAAGAGGGTCTCGGATTCCCCTGGAGCTGGAGTTCTCCTGGAATTGGAGTTACAGATGGTTCATAGCCGCCATGTGGGTGCTGGGGATCGAACCCGGGTCCTCTGCAAGAGCAGTCGGTGCTCTTAACCACTAGGCTATCTCTCTAGCCCCTGTTATATTTCCTTTTATCTGAAAGCAATTGTGTTGTTATAAGTTAAACTCTTCCTTTTAGAAATTCCCTTGGTCAGGATCTTTTATCACAGCAAGAGAAAAGGAACTAATACAGATATAAAAATAAAAATCTTTATGGTAATAATTGTAACAAAAAGCAGTAGGAACTCTGATTTGCTGCTAGTTAAAAGACACCCTGGAATTATGACTAGTTTGGCAATGTGAAGTTTTGGAATGATTTTGTGACCTATTTTCATTTAATAACTTTTGTAATTGGAATTTCTGAGCTGATATGAAAGTAGAATAGCGTGCATTCTCATGTACTTATTACTCAACTGCAGTAACTACCATGACCCATAAATCTTTTTCATTTAGAGGAGAGGTTGGCAAAATTTTTGCATAAAGGTCCAGATAGTAAATACTTAGAGCTTTGCAGATCACACAGTTCTTTTTGCCGTCATTACTGTCCCTACCACTCCCCGCTCTGTCAGAGCGGGGGTCCCAAGTGCCACCCTCAGGTTCAGTGATGGGCTCAGCAGACTCACAGGACTCAACATGTAGCTGTACTCCTGGCCAAGCCAGACAATGCAGAGGAACAAGGTGCATGGGACAGTGTTTCTGGTAATCTCAGAGCTCCTAAGAGCCCTCTCTGCATAGAATCAAAGAGGGCAGGCCAAATTCTGCCAGCTTCAAATTGTGTTGGTACTCATGAAGTGTTGTTTACCTGGGAAGCTCATCAGAGGCTTAATGTCCAGGGTTTTTATTGGGAACTGGTTACATACGTACCTTCTGCCTGGCACATAACCAAAATTGTACATTCCTAGGAGGAAAAAGCAGTCAGCATAAACCATGTTGCTCATAAGATGTGCATCAAAAGCCACTCATAGCAGTCTTAGAAAATAGTGGAAACTTTCCTGAAATCTGAATTTTCAGGTGCTAATCAAGGGACACCCAGCCTTTCCAAGAATAGCCGGGCATGGTGGCGCATGCCTTTAATCCTAGCACTCAGGAGGCAGAGGCAGGTGGATCTTTGTGAGTTCAAGGCCAGCCTGATCTACAGAGTGAGTTCCAGGACAGCTAGGGTTACAGGGAGACCCTGTCTCAAAAAGACCAAAAAAAAAAAAAGAATAACAGTCTCAGGCCTCATGTGTCAAAACCATAGGCTGTACTAAGAGACCAGGGGTCTGGTGTGTCCCCTAGTCTCTGGTTCACCAATCCTTACTCTGTATACTCTTACCTTACCTACTCCTGGTCCTTAAGAAGTGGGAAGGAGATGAGTGAAGGAATCCCACTGTGTCATCTTACCGTCCTTACTCTGTGGAGAAGTAACGTAAAGACTAAAGCTTAAACTAACTACCAAGCTCTGTGCTTTTGTAAGCGTAGCGCTTGAGAGGAATTATCAGTTAGATGGCCATCCCGGCATCAGCCTCTATGTGACAGTCACCAGCCCTGCAAATGGCTAGGGAGTTGTGCTCATCTTCACATGGTTTCCGAAGCTGAAAGCTAACCCTGCAACCTAACAAACATGCAACTCGCAGGAGTATTTATTATTTGTTAACATTGATCATTTGACCTTTTATTTAGGCCTACATAGCTTCCGTACAATGATTAAAATCAAAGCACTTACCAGCAATACAGTACTATAATACACAGTCCATATTCAAATTGGTTATCAGCTCATTAGTGCTACTGATGATTTTTCTTTGTATTCCAGCGTCACATGTCATATGTAGTCGTCATGTCTCTTCAGTCTCCTGTTCATCTGGAACAGCAGTTGCCCAGCTTTTGTGTGTGTGTTTCTTGATAGGAACATAATTTAATTATTTATTAAAAGATCTGATTTACTTTTTTAATGGATTTAGGTGGCATGTTGCAAATCTTTTACTAAATTTATTTCTAAATATTTGAGAGTTTGATGCTCTTAGAAAGTTATTTTTCTAAATAACCTTTTCCAAATGTTTACTACTAGAAATAAAACCAGGTTTTTTGTACCTCAGCCCTGTATTTTAACATCTTGAATATTCACTCCTCTGTGCTAGCAGTTGTTCCTAGAGTTGTTGATGTTTTCTACATTGCCTGTGTTATCTGTGAATAGAAATACATTTATGTCTCTTTCCAAATTTTAGGCCTTTAATTTCTTTTTCTCTTATTGCACTGGGTAGGACCTCTAGTCCAGTGTTGTTGAGTAGACATCTCAATCTTAAGGGAACACGACTTCAGTTTTACTGTTGAGATGGTATTAGCTGTGGGTTTTTTGTTTTGTTTTGTTTTTGTCTTTTTGAGACAGTCTCTCTGTAGCCCTAGCTGGCCTGGAGCTCACTCTATGGATCAGACTGGCCTTGAACTCACAGAGATCTGCCTGCCTCTGCCTCCCAAGTGCTAGGATTAAAGACGTGTGCCACCATGCCTGGCTTAAAGACGGTTCTTAGCAGCTATATGGGTGCTGAGACTTGAACCCAGGTCCTCTTCAAGAGCAGTTGGTGCTCTTAACCGCTGAGCAGATCTCTCCAGCCCAGCTGTAGGTTTCCATAGCTGTTCTTTACCAGCTTAGGGAATTTCCCTTCCATTCTTGGTTTGGTGGAACTTTTTATGATAAATGGCTGCTCAGTTTTTTAAAAAAAAAATTTTATTGCTCAGTTTTATTAAATGTTCTTTCTACATATATAGTAAATCATGGGTTTTATTTCATTTTATTTTGTTAATTTGGTGAATTAGTTTGATTCATTTTTGAATGTTAATCCAGCTTTGTAGTCTTGGGATGAATTCAAAAGAATGCATTGTTAAAGTTAACAAAGTTAATCATTTTTAGAGATAAAATTGTGTCTGTATTAATGCTTGTCTGTGATTTTTTTCATTCATAATATCTGTGGTTTTGACATCAGGATTTTATCATGTTGTAAAATGTGTCAGGGAGAATTTTATTTTGTGAAAATATAGCATATTATTTCTTCAGTGTTTGATGGCATTTACCAGTGAAGTCATCTGTACTTATTTTTTTTTCTTTAAAAGATTTTTAATTGCAGGTTAGTATTTTTGATTGATACATGGCTTCATGATGTCCTTCTAGTTTGCATTGTCAATGTTTATGAGATTGCATGTAGGAGCCATTCATGTGCCTGTGGACTTCCTTTATCTTTTTATCGTTCTACTGAGCCACTGGTCTTTTTTTAATTTTATTTTTATTTGTTTACTGATTTGTGGGAGTTTAAAGAAAGCTGTGAATTGACAAACATCTTTCTCTTTCTTTCTTTTTTTTTTTTGTCTTTTTGAGACCCAGTAGCCACAGCTGGCCTGGAACTAATTATATAGACCAGGCTGGCCTTGAACTTACAGACCTCCCAAGTTCTGGGATTAAAGGCAAGCATTACCACATCCAGCTTCCTTTGCTTTTTTTTTTTATTTTTATTTTTATTTTATTTATTTATTTATGTGTATGAATGTACTATCTGCATGTAGGTTTGTGCATCCATGTCGTGCAATGCCGAGAAGGTCAGAAGAGGATCTCGGATTCCCCTGGAACTGGAGTTCTCCTGGAATTGGAGTTTCAGACTGTTCTTAGCCACCATGTGGGTGCTGGGGATCGAACCCGGGTCCTCTGCAAGAGCAGTCGGTGCTCTTAACCGCTAGGCTATGACTCCAGCCCATCCTTTGCTTTTTTTTTTTTTTTTTTTTGGTCTTTTCGAGGGACGGGTCTCCCTGTAGCCCCAGCTGTCCTGGAACTCACTTTGTAGACCAGGCTGGCCTTGAACTCACAAAGATCCGCCCGCCTCTGCCTCCCAAGTGCTAGGATTAAAGGCGTGTGCCACCACGCCCGGCTAATCCTTTGCTTTTTATATTGCTTTAATTTGTGGTAGTTTTTGCTCTGTGTGTGTGTGTGTGTGTGTGTGTGTGTTGTGTCTGAATTAAACAATTGAATTTTTTAACTTTTAGTCATGTTTTATAGAAGACTAAGAATGACATTTTCCATACCAAGAAAATTATCCCATATTTTCCTCCAATGAATATGTGCTTTTTAAAGACATTGTGCGTGTGTGTATGTGTGCATGTACAGGTGTGTGTTTATGCCACATATGTGCAGGTGCCGGAGGAGGCCAGAAGAGGGCATTAGAGCCCCCAGAGCTAGAGTTACAGTTCATTGTGAGCCACCCAATATGGGTGCTGGGAACTGAATTTAGGTCTTCTGCAAGAGCAGTGTGCACTCTTAACCACTGGAGTCATCTCCAGCTCCCTTTAACCTGTAAACAGAATAATTTCATAAGAAATTATTTGACTTAATTGTATGAGAGACAGATTCATACATATACATAACCCATATGTGCATAAAACAAATGACTAC
The DNA here is from genome assembly GCA_009823505.1 of Rhizomys pruinosus. Classification (NCBI taxonomy): domain Eukaryota; kingdom Metazoa; phylum Chordata; class Mammalia; order Rodentia; family Spalacidae; genus Rhizomys; species Rhizomys pruinosus. Next base: position 1,415,025 of record VZQC01013236.1, on the reverse strand, counting down.
TCGGTTATCCTAATGCTATTTATTAAACTATCCATGATGTGCTTTAATATATGTAGGAACCACTCTTTGAGTCTGTGGACCTCTTTGTTCAACTTCCATTGTGTCCCTTTTTGAATCATGTTTACCAACCTCATTAATTCTTAGAAATACTTTCCAAATACTTTATTTGAATATATTGTCCCTCCATTCTCTAATGGGGAAATTTTTACATGGTAGTTGAAATTCTCAGGTTTGTGACTAACTACTTCAGGTAGCCTTAGGGCATCGTTGTTTCCTCTGGATGGGAAACTAGGGGAAAGTATCCTTTTCTTTTTTTATTATTTAAAGAACACTAACCTTTTGTTTTTTTTAACTTTTTAAATTTTTTTTTTAATGTGTGAATGTACTGTCTGCATGTAGGTTTATGCACCCGTGTCATGCAATGCCGCGGAGGTCAGAAGAGGGTGTCAATTCCCCTGGAACTGGAGTTTAAAGACATGGCGGCTGAGAACCGTCTTTAACTTCAGTTCCAGGGAAAGTATCTTTTTCTAAAGAGGCAGCCTTGTACCTGAGTATACAATTGCTAGTGTCAGATTTCATTTCTATTCATACCTTTGGGCAATGCTCAAAATACAGTTTTCTCTTGTAGTTCGGAGAAGCATTGCCAAGAAAGCCAGCTGCATATACATTCCCTAGCCCCGCATCTGCATCCGAGCTGCATCTTTGCTCCATAGCGGAAGTACAAGAGCATTCACGGCAACTCCATCCCTTTGAAGACAATTATTTGTATCTGCACGAAAATCATTTTCATCACTCTAATTGAAAAACGTACAGAATTCCAAAGGGTGGTGTATTTATGTTCCTCTTTTGTAGATGGAGGAAATAAACCAAGGTCAGGCAGCTAGACATTGACCAAAGACCTCATCTCAGTTCTTTTTAGTTCTTCATCTAAGCCTGAAGGAGTATTTTGTTGTTGTTGTTTCCCACAACACCCAGTTTCATAAAAACTTGTTCAAGGCTGGAGAGATGACTGTGATTAATAGAGTGTAGAGGACCAGAGTTTGGTTCCCAGCACCCATGGCTGGAACCTCATAACTGTGGGCACCTGCACATACACACACACACACACACACACACACACACACACACACACACACATGCACATACAGACACACACAATTTTAAAATAAAATAAATTTTTAGAAAAACAAGCATCGTTTATACACCGCACAAATGTCCATTAGGGGAATTTGAATCTTCATGTAGTCGCACTGGTGTGCTTCTTGCTTCTGTAATCATACTCAGATATTTCTGGCGTTTTCACGTCACCTTCTCTAGTGGTGTCAAAACTCTGCATCAGAAGCACTGATGGTGCAAAGAGAGTAATAATAGTATCTCTTTTTTTTTTTTTTTAAGAAAGGCAAAGTAACCTAGATTTGTTTTTCCTTATCAGTCGAAATCTATAAGCCTCTGAGCTTTTAGAAGACTTTAAGAAAAATGATGAATTTGAAGTTACAGCTGTATTCTGATAACAGTGCTATGATAAATTGAGTTTGTCATATTTCTGACTCCTAAATTTCATTTTGAAGAGTGGACTTACACACTGTAAAGAGGGCAAAGGGGCTCTTTCCCTACCATAGAAGCAAAGTTAGCGTTTGCCTCTGGACAGTATATATGTTTGCAGCCAAGGGAGGTTGTGATTTGTACATACAGTGGTTGTTGCAGCTGAAATTATCAAGAGTAGATTCTGATGTCTTTGAAGTTGCCATTGCCTTCTCTGGGTTTCCATTTCTAATATTACCTTTCTTTGCAGATAGTAATCATTTGGGCTCTACTCCCATCTTTCTAGCCAGGTATTTTGTGGAGCTTCCAATTCAAAAATAGGAGCATGCTCTATTTTTCAAGGTCTTGATATCATATTACAGTAAGGTAGTACAGATTCTTTGTCATTTGTTTTGATATCTATTTTTGGCAGCAGTAACTCTGGTTTTGACTGCAGGCATTTTGTTTTCTTTGGACAGAATGTATTCTATTTCTGGAGAACTGCCAACTAGGCACACCTCTTGATGATGATTCTATCTTATTTGACTTTGTATTTTCGGCATCTAGCCATGCCGGGAACATTGCTAAGCTTCCATAAATATTTGTTGATGGATGATGGAATGAATTTTAATCCAATTAATATTTAAAATTCCGATTGTGTACACATTGTTTTCCTCTGTTCATATATTGTTTGAATTCATTTAATGGGCAAATAAGGATAATTTTTTTTAGGCAATTCCAAATAAATTACATAGTCAAGCATAGACTGTTAGTCTCGGGGAGATAGTGTGGTTTGGAGTAAGCACTGGGCTGGAACCGAACAATCTATGTGGTTTCACCAAAATAATCACAGTCTGAGCCTTCTCTGGTTACTTAGCCTTGCTGATCTCAGCTTCTTCATCTTTAAAGTAAATAAGAAAATTGGGTAGAAACCACTCCCATCCTACATGTAGAAGTGCTTGGAAAGGACAAAGCCTCTTACAGATCCAGTGAACAGTGTTATCAGGATGGCTGCCTCTGGAGCTCTGAGCCCACTTTGGGGAAGTATGGGGGCCCTTCAGCCATATACCCCAGCATTTGGAAAGTATGGGGGCCCTTCAGCCATATACCCCAGCATTTGGGAAGTATGGGGGCCCTTCAGCCATATACCCCAGCATTTGGGAAGTATGGGGGCCCTTCAGCCATCTACCCCAGCATTTTTCCAAGATGAAAAAGACTCATGAACCTAGTGGTGGCACATTTCTGCTCCATCCATATTGTTCGCACCACCCATCCATATTTTTCTTCTAACCCCTGTCCTCCAAATTCAATACCATTTTCCTATCATTTCTGCCTTTAACTTTGCACTTAGCCAGCAGCAGCAGATCCATGAAGCATGAAAAAGCGCACAGGACTATTTTGGATCTCTTCACTTATTTATACTCAGAGGGGTTGTTCTGGGCCTTGCACAGTGAAAAGTAGGGCAGTCAGACCTATGCTCTATCTTGAGAGCCTTAGGAAACTCATGGTCTTCCTCACTGGATTTGGAATTGACTAGATGGGGAACTTGTGGGTCTTTGGAAAAGGACAGACAGCGGTGAAATCTGTTTTATGCCCAGTTCCATGAAGCCTATTGCTTCTCCCTCTGTCTTCTTCCATCTCTGTCTATAGTGGGATATTACCTTGGGCCAAGCTCTGAACTATTTTATGATCTTGTTTCTACCATCTATATCTGCTTTGCTTATAACACGTTCAAAGAAGAGAATAAAATTTTGTATCAGAATCTTGCTTTCATGCAGTAGATTAATCATTTTTAAATAAATTATTTATACTATAGTTAGTTGGTACTGTAGATTTGTTTGAAGTCATAATCTTGGTTTCATAGCAGAATCAGACTACTGTTTGGGATAATACATAGATATTATGACTTATACTCGAGATTTCTTGGATTTGCAGTTCCTGATTATAAAAGAGATATAAACATCATCATCCAGTTATTTTATAACTCTGTGAGACATCTATTCAAGTAAACTTTATTAAGGCGATAGATCTGTGTGACTCACATGTTCTGACATCAGTCATCTACTGCCATTTACTAAAAAGGCTAGAAGAGGAGTAAAATAACTATCCAGCTACCAATCCCCGTCCCTCCAGGCTATCGTGAAAGAACTCGTGTATTTCAGGAAAAGCCCAGGCTATTTATATGATTTGTTTCCAAACCACTTTTCCAGTCTCTAACATAAACCCTACATTTATGAAACTCTTTCCTGGTTCCATCAGTATTACTCAAGAAATATTAATTGCATTTCCTCTTTAAACTGAGCAGGGCTCTGGCCACAGGGATTCATTCCTGTCTCCTTTCAAAAGTCTGCCAGATCTTAAGTGCCATTTCAGATCACTCCACCAGCAGTGACCTTCTGCCTCCCACACTGGTAGCACTTTATTGATACCTCTCAGGTTACACTGGCCACAGTGCCCTAGCTTTGTGATATTATCAAGCTGTGACATTGGCAGCATTTTCAGAAAACTTTGTTGAATAAAACCTCAGAAGTAGCATAGGGTTGTTGTCTTCAAATACCTTTAGGCGATATATATTAAAAGACCAATAAATAAACAATTTAGTGTCTGCCCCTCTTCTTTCATGAAGTCTTACTGCCATTGTAAGCTTCAAAGCTAAATAATTTTCTCCAGTTCTCATGGAAGTGCTCTGACTTCTGTTAGTGCTCCCCTGTGGGTGAGCTGCTTTACTGCCTTCTCACAGCACTTTCTGCTTGAAGCCTACTACCAACCTTGTTTTTTCAATCATGCATTAGCTTCCTAAGGCTGCCATTACAAAGGAGCACAAACTGAGTGGCTTAAAACCACAAACGTTTGTTTTCTTATACTATGGGCCAGGATGTCAGTAGGGCCATATTCTCCAGAGTCTCTAGGAGACAGTCTATTGCATGGCAGCATTTTGGCTTTAATGGTACTGCTTGGCTTTTAGATGTGTTACTCCATCTCTGTCACCATGTGACACTCTTCTGTGTATGTGACAGAGTCTCTCCTCTTCAAGGTCACCAGTTGTGTTGAATTAAGATCCCTATAATAGCTTCACCCTAACCTGGTGACATCTACAAAAGACCATGTTTCCTAATAAAGTCACCTTCATAGGTACTGGAGGTTAGGATATCGAGAGTATATAATTTAGCCTATAAAGTTACCCATTTTAAAATGAAGACTTAAGTGGCATTGAGTACATCACATTCATGATAGTTTCATGTAGTAACAACCTGTATCTGGTTCCAAAATATTTTCATTGCTCCAGAGGAAAGCTTCTACCCATTTAGCAGCTATTCCTGGTCCCGTCTCTGCTATTTGACTGAGACCAAGTATAGCAGTTCTTTCTCGCCTCCACTGTTCTCCCCTGCAGCCCCTGATAAGGGGCTGTCTTCTGTTTCTATGGGCTTACCCGTTCTGGTAAATGTTTTATATACATTGATAAAATGTGCTTATTTGTTCTTTTGTGCAACTTTTTTTTTCCCATAGTATAATATTTTCTAGGTTCATCTTCATTGTGCCATAAATTAGTACCTCTCTTTAGTGTGCCTTAAAAATACTACTGTGGGGGGGGCACACCTTTAATCCTAGCACTTGGGAGGCAGAGGCAGGCGGATCTTTGTGAGCTCAAGGCCAGTCTGGTCTACAGAGTGAGTTCCAGGACAGCTGGGGCTACAGGGAGACCCTGTCTCAAAAAGAAAAAAAAAAAAAAAAAAAAAAATGCTACTGTGCTGTTATAATGAGAATCTCTTAATGGGCCCTAGAATTAACTTTCCACTTATTTTCAGACATGGTAATTAACATATATGGGTGGAAGGTATGAAAATTCATATTTTAGAGTAATATAAAATTAAAGGGAAAAATGCGAATTCCTAAACATGTTTTGGAATTAATATACAATTTATTTCTGGAGGACATAATTCTGGTCCATATATGACGTTTATATAGGCATATTTTGGAGCAATACAAATGGGAGGGAACAATAGCAGCATAAGGACTGGGTCAAAGAATGGACTGATACAGTTAAATTCTGCCCAAAGCAATAAACCTCTGCAGTGAAAAATTTTAAAAAGACTGACAAAGATACAGGACATATATGCAGAATGCATGAACTGGGGTGGGGTGGGGAGAAGGGAAAGGGGGATATGTCTAAATTGAACTGAAAAATGATGTATGAAATATACAAAACATCAAGTATTGTATTTTTAAAAAATACTCCATCAGACCCTCAGATGAAAAGACAGGTACATCTTCTCTACCTTTCTCTACCTAGGATTTTGCACTGGATTCTTAGATATGACAGTGAATGCATGAATGAAAGGAAAACAGATGAATTAGAATTTATTGAAATTTAAGACTTTTATGCATTAAAGGACATTATTTAAAAGGGGAAAAGCTTATGCAGTAAATGTAAGCTGGCAATACCTGCAAATCATGTACCTAGTGAGGTACCTAGTAGGGATATGCAGAACATATAAACAAGCCTTATAAAAGAAAAACAGCCTAAATAAAAAATAGCAAAGAACTTTAATAGTTATTTCTTCAAAGAAAATATATAAATGTACCTCAAATACCAAAGGATGCTCAACATCATTAGTTGTTAGAGAAATGGAACTTAAAACTGCAATGAGATTTTTAAAATATACCAATTAGAGCCAGGCGTGAGATTCAAGGACAGCTGGGGCTACAGGGAGACCGTCTCAAAGACATAAGTAAATAAATAAATTAAATAAATAAACAAATTATACCAATTAGGACAGCTATTATATTACTGGAAAGACAGACCAATGTTGGTGAGGGTATGGAGCAAACAGAACACTGTATACTGCTGCTGGCAATATAGGTCAGCAACTACAGAAAATAACTTGGCAGTTATTATAAGAGTTCAGCACAGATAATACCCTAGGTACATATTCCCCCAATTGAAAATAGGTGATTAAACAAATACAGGTACATGCATGTTCACTATAGCCTCATTAGTAAAAGTCAACACTGGAAATAACTCATGGGTATGAGTTTATTGTCTGCATGTACGCACATACATCCATGTCATGCAGTGCCTGCAGAGGTCAGAGAGGAATCAGATTTCCTAGAACTGGAGTTATGGATGGTTGTTAGCCACCATGTGGGTGCTAGGAATTGTGTCTGGGTCTTCTGCAAGAACAGTGTTCTTAACCACTGAGCCACCTCTCTGGCTCACATTTTTATTTCTTAAGAAGTCATCTTAGGGGCTGCCTTAAATCCCAAACTTGCAATGAACGGCATGTCAGTTCTGTGATATGGCTGATGACCAAAAGATAAATGCAGTGGGCTGTAAGAGCCATATAATGTGTTTATCATAGTCTGAAAGTCTGATAACATAGCATGAGTCAGCATATGGGCTCCAAGAAAATGAGAAAATGATGGGCCCGTGTTTTAAGGACCATTTGGGTAAATGCCTAAAATCAGATCACATACAGTAGTAACTCCCTGATTTCAGTGTCTCATCTTTTGGAACTGCTGCTTCTCTGCCTGGCCTGTGTATCTTCAGGTCTAGCCACTGCACTGTTACATGACTTTGGATAGCTGGGTGAGAAGAATATTCAGAATTTTGTTGTTGTTGTTGTTGTTATTGTTGTTGTTCTTTTAACAGGGTCTCCCATAGCCCCAGTGAGCCTGGAGAACTCACTATATAGACCAGGCTGGCCTTCATCTCACAGAGACCCACTTGCCTCTGCCTCCCAAGTGCTGGGACTAAAGGCCTGTGCCACGATGCCCAGCATAAGACTGTTCAGTTAATATACTATACGATGAAGTTGTCAGGGAGCTCTTTGGTGAAGTTGGAAGTAGTCATTCCAAGCTAACTTATTTATAAATAAAGAAAGTGAAAAAGCTCAGGAGGTAATGCAAAAAGAGTCCCTTTCCAGGTCTCCAGTATTCCACTATGGTTTGTCTTGCAATTGAGTCAGTCTGCTTCCTTTCCCCCATCATCCTTCCCTTAGATTTTATTTTATTTGTTCTTTTATTAACACTTGCAGGGATTTAAATTTTTGAAATAGCTCTACCTGGTATTCTTATTACATGGTGCTGTTATTCCATTTAATAGCAATTTCTCTCTTTTTTTTTTTTCTTTTCTGATAGCAATTTCTTTTATATGAATACATATATTACATATTTCTGTCAAGGAATAAAATACAACTCCGCAATGCATGGGATACATTGTATGTTACATCTGTAACATCCTTTAGGATAGTCATTAAGACATTTGATTATTATTAGTGAATTATAGTGGAAATTCTAGAGCTGAGATGACTTGCTAAGCCTGTCTCAAATAACGTATTTTATTTATTTATTATTTTTTATCAAATCTAGACCCAAGTCCCCCACCCTACCCCACCCCGCACCCCACCAGAGCTCATGCATTCTGCCAAACATGCTTTTCATCTCTTTCTCAGTCTTTCTCAGTATTCTTCATGTGGAAGTTGACTGTTTTGAGCAGAAGTTCACCGTTTCAGTCAGTTCTTTGATTCAGTCATTGTTGTTGTTGTTGTTGTTGTTGTTTCCAATATGCATCACTCCCAACTACTTGAACAAAATCTCTAGGGGCCTTGCACAAGAAATACTTACAACTAGGTAATTGGCCCTAGCATCCACAGATGAGGGATACCATTCCTTGTTTTTCTGGAACTGTGTTACTTCACTCAGCATGAGAATATTGTATTTTAGGACAAGGAGTGAAACAAGGTAATGCTTCTGTGTCATGGATTCAGCTTCTAAAATGACAAGTCAGATTTTCTAGCCACAGATCCTTCTTCAGAATAATATGAATTGGAATATAACCTGCTGATAATCAACATGGTTGATGCTCTGGCTGGGCCATGAGGAAGCTCCAGTTCCTGACAGAAAGTGGTTAGAGACCTTGCCCCCAAATAACTTAATTTTAGTACCAGGCAATTCATGGTTCAGAGCTCTGAACCCTACCCTCTGCTTTTCAGTCCCGCCCTTGTCTCATTGACTGTATGATTTTGGGAAAGTCATTTAACCTTTTGATGGTAAGGTCCCTTGTCTGTGAAGTGGGGATGATATACTTATAAAAGGTTATTTTGAGCTGGGCGTGGTGGCACACGCCTTTAATCCTAGGCAGAGGCAGGTGGATCTTTGTGTTCAAGGCCAGCCTGGTCTACAGAGTGAGTTCTAGGACAGCTGGGGCTACAGGGAGACCCTGTCTTGAAAAGACCAAAAAAAAAAAAAAAAAGTTATTTTGATGAGTAAATAAATAAATAAATAAATCTTTAGGAAGTGGGGGGTACAATGACCAGAATGATGTAAGAGTTAGAAAATAGCAACACGCTGGTTGGGTTATTGAATATGGTCTCTATGTATTGTAGTTTGAGTGCCTAGGGCAAAAAGAGATGTATGAGGCTGGACAGTGGTCAGATCTGTTGCATCGGTGCAGGTTAATATCAATTTAACCTTTTAATCTATCTGTTTGCTTTTAATGATGGGTCTTGCTGTGTAGTTCAGCCTGGGCTCAGGTGACTTGCCTAGGTCAGCTTCCTCAGCAGTGGGGACCATAGGTGTGCACTGCTGCCCCTGGTCAAACTCAGCTCCCTGTCTATTTCTGCTCTTTTTCTTTCAGAGGCATTTTGTGTATATTGAATGCATGATAAGAAACATTTTCTATTTTAGATGTGACAGGTAAGCTCTGCTGTATAGAGCTACTAAATCCTGCATTATAGTTTAGTTCAGTGAAGGAAAATGACATTCATAACCATTGGCAGCAGACAGTTGTCTGAAGAAAAGCACCATTGTAACCAGAAGTCAAAATTCCAAACAGTGGTCCTGATTCAAATTTGAATGACCTAAATTCACTAAAGAATTTTAAACTCAGCCCCTGAAAATCTCTTACCTCATGAATTGGAACAGAATAAAATGTACCTAATGGTACAGCGTGTGTGTAATGTCACGTCCCATGTGGCATTTGCAAGGAATGAAAGATGTAAGCATATTTCCTAGGATCTGTCTTCCCTGATCTCTCAGGTCATACAGCCTCCGTCGGAAGTTATCCTGCAGGCGTATGGGGCACTGCCAGCCTTCACTGCATGTACGTAGGTATTCCTCTTGTGTTGCTTATAATCTTGAAGGAGCCATTCTTCTAGTTGCTTTTTGGCTCTTCTAGTATAGTTTAAATAGTTTGTGTGTGTGTCTGTAGGTGGGTGTGAGGGAGGTGGGCGAGTGGGTGCACACACACGCACACGCACACAAACAAATCCTATGAATATGTCTAAAGTTTCACCCTTTAAATTAGAAACTGTACCAGGTACAGTGGCTTATACTTGAAATCTCAGTACTTAGTCTGCTAAAGCAGGATGATCTCTAGTTCAGGAGCAGCCTGGGCTCCATAGTGACTTTCAACAGGCTTGAGCTCTGTAGCAAGACTTTTTTTTTAAGATTTATTTTTATTTATGGCTATTTCTATTTGGGTGTATGGAGGTGTGTACATATGAGTGCAGTTGTCTTTGGAGGACAGAAGAGGACAATGGACACCCCCCAACCCCCAGCTGGAGTTAATTATGAGTCACCTGACAGGAGTGTTGGAAACCCAACCTTAGTCATCTACAAGAGCAGTTTGGGCTCAAGTCTTAGGGAGGGAAGGGAAGGGGAGCAGAGCAGAGCGGAGGGGAGGGGAAGCATTGCAGTATTACATAATTTCTTTAGTTTCTAAAAGAGATGATTAAGCTGGGGGTAGTGGCTCATTCCTGTAATCTCAGCACTCAGGAGGCTGAGGCAGGAAGACTGCAGAGTTTGAGAGTACCCCAGGCTACACAGCAAAACCCTATCTCCGAAAAACAAACAAAAAAGAGCAAAAGAGAGTATTTATTAAGCTTGGTGTACTGTATTTTATTGTTCAGAGTAGTCCTGAATCATGCCCCACTGCCTGACACATGTAGTTTCCTTTTGTTTCCCAGGAAAAAAATAGTATTGCCCTTTAGAGACTCTATCTTATGTAATTCCTAGTAATACTTAGCATGCCGCTCATCTACTGGGATCTTAATATGTGTGCATTTGTGATTTAAATAACTCTAAGTTGTTCTATACTTAACTTCTGCCATCTTATGAGTATTTTCAGTAAAACATTTTCGTTCATTGAACAGAAATGGAAGTACAGTGTATTGACTGTACTTACAGAAGGCTCTCACTGAAGGATGCTAGAGATAGAAGAGTTGTTGCAGCCTTGTGTGTCCTTTTGTTTTCTCACTTATGGAATTTAAAATCCAGATGAGCTAAGTACCCTGAGAAGTTTCTTTTAAACAAAGGGAAATATACTTGAGTGTTTTATTTTGTCTTCATTATAGATTACTTTATAAACTGTTGAGTAGTTCTTTTTTCTTTTTTTTTTTTAAATGGAGAAATTTATTTTTTTTATTTTGTTTTCACATAAATTTATTTTTATTTTTTTAACAAGAGTAGTTCTTTTTTCTATCAAACAAGTAATAGTAGTCTTCTACCTACACGTGGTAGATTAAACACGTGTGCTTATCTCTGTTCCTTATTGAAACCTCTACAGATATGACAAGAAAGGTCAGAGGGGGCAAAATTCTAAAAAATAAAGAAAACAGGAATTAACAGTAAAATATTAGAAACAAAAAAATGGACAAAAAGTAAAGGGCGTACGTAGCAGAACAGGAAAGCTGCTGCATGTGATAGCAGGAGGAGGAAGAAGACATCTAGAAGCAAGGATGCTGGTATCCTGGGACCCTGTGGGCCCTTAAATAAAACATACCTCATACCTACTGTGGAAGTGAGTGAGCTGAGCCAGGACCACTGAGTGCAGGTCGTAGTAAGAGGCTGGGAGCTGCCCAGATTGTTTTCTTTACCCCAGAGGAAGATTGGTGGGTTTCCTCTGTAAAGATGGAACCAGAAAGACCCCAGACCTGGGATATAAAGCTGAATTTTCCCTTAGAGAGGAAATTGGAAGGGTCCTTTCCATGGCACCAAAAGAGCAGCCCAAAGAAAAGACCAGCGGGTTTTAGCACTCCCCCAACAACAGTATTGCCAGGCTGCCCTGAGCAAGACTTGGAAAAGAAAAGGTGAGAACTTGACCTTATTCTCCATTCCTCTCATGCACACTCTTATATGTCACATACAACTCTGTGTCCAGTCACATATTTCTTATAAAATAGCCTGTCTAATACCAAGTCACTACTCCCGAGGCTACCAACCACCGTGGACCAGCAGTTTCAAATGTAGGGAGAACCCCCTGTGTTAGGTTCATCGTGAGCTCTTAGACTGGATTTTTTTTAATGACATTTATTTATTTATGGTGGGGGGGCACTTGCCACATCACTCTTGTGGAGGTTAGAGGGTCTCTAGGATCCAACTCAGGTTGGCAGGCTTGGCAGCCAGGACCTTTACCCAGGGAGCCATCTCACCAGCTTTTATGCTAGATTTTTATTCCTCTTCTGTTTCAGTTTCCTAGACTGTAAAAGGAGTAAAATGCATAAAACTGTATAGGTAATGGTTGACAGTCCATAGGTGTCCATTGCATTAGAGTTAATGGTATTATTTATTACCAGTCCCTCTATCATTCTCAGTCACAGTAAATATTTAGCACAAACTCATCAGAGCAAAAGGAGATGTTATCCTTCAATATGTTACTTGCTTGCTTGTTTATTTTTTTTAATTTTATGTGTATAAGTGCATTGCCTGAACATGTATAAGTGCATTGCCTGCACATGTATAAGTGCATTTGTGTCATTCAGTGCCCACAGGGTCAGGAGAAGGGATCAGATTCCCCTGGAACTGCAGTTAGAGACAGTTGTTAGCCACCATGTGAGTGCTGGGAATTAAACCCAGGTCCTTTGCAAGAGCAGCCAGTATTCTTAACCACTGAGACATCTCTCTAGTCCCTGCTTATTTTTAAAGATTTAAATATTGGGGCTGGAGAGATGGCCTAGTGGTTAAGAGTGCCAACTGCCCTTAAAGAGGACCCGGGTTCGATCCCCAGCACCCACATGGCAGCTGAGAACCATCTGTAACTCCAATTCCAGGAGAACTCCAGTTCCAGGGGAATCCGACACCCTCTTCTGACCTCCGCAGCATTGCACAACACAGGTACACAGACCTACATGCAGACAGTACATTCATACACATAAATAAATAAATAAAATATAAAAAAATTAAAAAAAAAACAATTTAAATGTTACAGAAAAACTCGGAGTTCTTCAGTATACTGTTTCCTTTTGTAAGTACTATCCATCCTCACAATACCAGCAATATACTCAGTATGAATATTTGCAATGAACTAAACTTTATAATGATTACATAGAATTGTAGGAAAGCCTAGAGGCATCCAGATTCTGTTGTCGCCATAGCAATAGCTCACCCTGACTTTCTCTCATTTTTGAACCTGTCTTAACCTAGCTTCCAGAAACATCATTATTAGTTATTTGTAGCCATAAGGTTTTTTTAGGGTTTTTTTTTTTTTTTGTCTTTTTGAGACGCCGTCTCCTTGTAGCTCCAGCTGTCCTGGAACTCACTATGTAGACCAGGCTGGCTTTGAACTCTCAAAGATCCGCCTGCCTCTGCCTCCCAAGTGCTAGGATTAAAGGTTTGCACCACTACGGCCAGCCTGAGCCATAATTTTTTAAGCACAGAAATCTTGTTCTGTATTTTTTATAGATATTCCATTAAGTCAGTGGCCCTTTACTGTACAGTGGCTGCTGTCAGCTGTTCCATCCATGTTTGGTCCCCCCCCCGCCCCCGTGTGTGTGTGTGTGTGTGTGTGTGTGTGTGTGTCTGTGTGTCTGTGTGTGTGTGTGTGTGTGTGTGTGTGTAAAGACAGGCTCTCTTGTAGCCCAGGCTAGCCTCAAGCTCATTGTATAACTGAGGATGACTTTGAACTCATAGCTGTTCCTCTACTTTCCAAGTGGCAGGATTACAAGCATGTACCACCACACCCAGCTAACTGTCCACTTTTGTCTGAAAGAACGTGTAGCTTTACTGAAGTTAGGACAGCCACCTGAGCTTTCAGCCCTGAACTTTTCATGTTGCCTCTAGCCGGTAAGTGATGACTGTGGATATTCTTGGCTACTCGTGAAGAGCAGAAATACCAGTGGCTTTTGCAGGAGCAAATGCTTTGCCTTTGTTGTTCATTCCTTTATTTCAGCCTTGGATTGGTGGTGTGTTCCACATAGACACCTACTTTCCCTTTTTTGAAATCTCACCCCACATCCCAGGCCAGTCCATGTGTAGTTCTTGGTTCAGTTTATCTTCTCTGGCCGTCCATACCCTATAGTTGTCTCCAGCCCAGAGCTGGTGAGGACTGATCTGCCAAGGGACTCCAGATACAAACTCTGTTGTATTATAAATGTCTTGTCAAGCTGGTGGGTGGAAATGAATCCAAAGGAAGAATACTAATGGGTAAGTTACTCCCTTCTAGGTCACCCTGCCCTACTCTCTTCTTCTTGGACTGCTCTCTATCATAAATAAATCAGAAACTTCTCTACCAGTCATCACCCTAACTGGTGCACACCACTCACTCACTGTTGGCAGTGAGCCTTTGTGACTGAAAGCCTCTCTGTTCTCACCTCTGCTTTGCCCTCCAGCTCTTCATCAGAGCCTCTTGAGGAATGAGGGGGCAAGGGACTCTTCACCCTCTCTTTAATTCTGTCTTTACTCTGTGCCATCCATGTTAGCTAATGGCAGTCAGGTATTTGCATGTGTACACTGAGCATGTCACCTGCTCTGTGGGGCTGGAAGTAGTCATAAGAGCTCGCATGTAACTCAGTGACCGATGTGGCTGCTTGGGCTGCTCCATTGAGGTTGTCTGAAAGTGCCATGACATCGCACTGAGTTTCCATGGTTTGTCTTCCCAAACTTCATCACTAATCCAGAGTTAAACCATATCAAGCAGGTGTAATTTTCACCCTCATGTTTTAGATTAGGATCCTGAGTTAATTTCTTGAGTTGCTAAAGCAGGAACAAGTTCTGTCTAATGCCAAGTCTTGTATTTTAATAACTTCTCTACTACCAGGAGTCATTATGCTTGGTCCTAGTGTGTGGTTTGATGAGTATCCTATAAAGAGCCATATAGAAGTTTGCTCCCTGTTGGAAATGCTGTGGACCTTTAATAGGTGTGGCCTAACAGGAGGTCATTCAGTCAATGGCAAGATGCCATCAGAAGGGATTTGGGGCTCATGGTGTAGTTCACTGCTAGATTACATGGGTAGGCATTAGGTTCCCCAGAACAGTTAAAAAAATAATAAAAATAAAAACTAAAATTGGGTACCCTCTCTTTCCTGGCTTGAGATGTAGTGGTGTGGTCTACCATGCTATCTTAGTTTCTTTTCCTATTGCTGTATCAAATACTCTGACAGAGCCACAAGGAAAAGGCTCACAGTTCAGAATTACAGTCAGTGTAACCTTTTGTTGGGGAAGTCATCTGGTCCCGTTGCATCCATAGTCAAGAAGCAGAGTGATGAAGGCATGCTGCTCCTCCACCCCCTTTCTCCACTTACCTAGTCCAGGATCCCAGCCTGGGGATGGTGCCACCCACCCTGGGGGAGTTAACACAGTCGAGATAATAACCCACAGGCATGCCCAGAGGCCCTCCTGATGATTCTAGATCCTGTTGACAATCAATACCAACCATCACGCATGCATTCCCATCCTAATGCACTGCTCTTACCAGAGACCCAAACCACACAACCACCAAACCTTGAACTTGAACTTCCAGAGCCAGGAGTCAAAATAAACCTTCCATCATAAGTAGACTGTGTCAGGTATTTCATTACAGTGACAGAAATCTGACTCATGTACCTAGCATTACTAAAGACTCAGATAAACCCTATCAGACATAGTGCCATCAAGTGCTGAATAAAGTACCCTGTGATCATAACATTTATTGGTTATGTACATACTTGAACTATGCTCGGTTTCAAGAAGACTCAAAAACTGTCACCCACTTGCCTAATTCTCCTTTGATTTTTCGTAGTAACCCAGTGATTATAGCATTATCACTTCTGTTGTATATATGACAAAACCAATTCTCAGGATAAATGACTTCAGCAAGTCAGTGAATCTAGGCTGGTTCTAATCAAACACAGCAGCAGCGCCTTGGCAGAAGGTTCCTGCTGGTAGTGCCAATTAGATTTTCATTAAAGGTGAATTGATCTCCCCTGTCCCACATTCCTGAGCAAACAGTAATTTTGTTGGTTCTTTTCCTACCCCTACCCTGGTTTGATTCACTTCTCTATCCAGCAGGCCCTTGAATAGAGAGGGAAGGTTCATGCACCTTAAAGTACCTATCACAGGACACACTCCCTAGGTTGCATGAGAAATAAGGACCCAGCTTTACCCATATTTGTAACACTTAACAGAAATAAAACAGATATGGAGAACAGGAGAGAAAAGTTGAGTTCATTTTTCCATCGCTCAAAAAATACTTGTCTTGGGGCTGGAAAGATGGCCTAGCAGTTAAGAGCGCTGACTGCTCTTGCAGAGGACCTGGGTTTGATCCTCAGCACCCACATGGCGGCTGAGAACCGTCTTTAACTCCAGTTCCAGGGGAATCTGATGCCCTCTTCTGACCTCTGCGGCATTGCACGACACGGGTGCGCAAACCTACATGCAGACAGTACATTCATACACATACAAAAATAAATTTTAAAAAATTAAAATAAAACTTGTCTTTTGTTTGTTTTGTTTTCTATTTGATAAGCCAAATCTCACCTCATTTCAGTTATGGAACATGTTTAAAAAAATAGAAAAAAAACTTGTCTTTTGTTTTGTTTTCTATTTGATAAGCCAAATCTAACCTCATTTCAGTTGTGGAACGTGCTCCTTCATCTTTGTCAAGTAGTACCCAGTGTAAATAAATATCTTGACTGATACATGAGCAAATGCAAAAGAGAACAGATTTGGCCTTAAAATAATGCTCCATTCAGTTCTAAAAAGTAATTCCACTTAGGTGTGGAAGCAGAATGATCTCTCTAGTTTAACACTCAGCTTTTCCTGAATGCATCCTACATTTGAAATAAAATAAAATAGGACCGCCCAAAGCGAAAGTAGCTCCCTTGCATTTTTGCTGCCGGTTTTCTGAGGGCTACACTCCTCATGGATTACCTTCCTGTTACTGGGCTTGAGCGTCATATGCACACTTAAAGGACAAGTGCCACCCCTTGCTGAGCAATGTAACTGTCCAGTGTATGAGCTAATGCTCTTTAGAAAGTATAAGAAGCAAAGGCATTTTCCTAGCCTGTTTCTCACTCCTCTCCCACAGAGTGCAACCATGGTCCCCGGCTGAGCATTTTTGGGGTGCAGAAGATGCTCCCCATTGCCTGCAGCTCACAGTGACAAATAGTGGACTATCTGCAATGATATTTCATCCCCCAAGCCTGTCCAGAATTTATTTAACTATTATCCATCAAAAAATTTTTATTAAAAAAATAAAAGAGGTCGGGGGTTGGAATCAGGGCAGAAGGACTCGATTTTTGCCAACGAGTTCCCACTCCTTTCCTTATGACTCACACTTAACAAAGCAGAGGGACTTGGGAAGGCTGCCTGCAGTCACACTGAGGGAATTCGCCTGACACTTTCAGCATTGTTTTAATCTTCTCAGGCAATAAAAGATACTTTTCAAATTGTTTACTCCATCTTTCTGGGCCAGCCTAAGAGCTTTTATTTTGCTGAGGCATGGTGGTTTTATGGAAGATTGGCCAGCCAGAATAGATGAACTCAAACCTTTGTATTTGGTTTATTCCTAAAGAAATTGCTCTTCTGTATTCAAAATTTGGAGTCATTCTAATGGTTCTTATAGTGCCAAAAGGAGTTGTGTATGGCCAGTAGCCTTTCTATGATGTTGTGTGTGACTGGTACCCTTCCTACGATTTTGTATGTGACTGGTAGCCTTTCTATGATTTTTGTGTGTGGCCAGTAGCCTTTCTTTTTATTATTTATTTATTTATTTATTTATTTATATTTTTTATCAAATCTAGACCCATGTCTCCCCCATCCCCCCACCCCACCAGAGCTCATGCATTCTGCCAAACATGCTTTTCATCTCTTTCTCAGTCTTTCTCAATATTCTCCATGAGGAAGTTGACTGTTTTGAGCAGAAGTTCACCATTTCAGTCAGTTCTTTGATGCAGTCCTTTCTGTTGTTGTTGTTGTTGTTGTTGTTGTTGTTGTTTCCAATATGCATCACTCCCAACTGCTTTGGACAAAAGCTCAAGGGGCCATGCACAAGAAATACTTACAACTAGGTAATTGTCACTAGCATCCACAGATGAGGGATACCATTCGTCATTTGTTTTTCTGGGACTGTGTTACTTCACTCAGCATGATGTCCTCTTGCTCCAGCCATTATCCTGCAAAGCCCATGATGTCATCTTTCTTTACTGCTGCATAGCACTTCATTGTGTAGATGTACCACATTTTCTCTATCCACTCATCAGTTGAGGGGCATTTGGGTTGGTTCCACCTCCTTGCTATTGTGAAGAGAGCTGCAATAAACATGGCCGTGCATGTATCTCTGTGGTGGAGTGAGTCTTGAGGGTACATGCCTAGGAGTGGTATGGCTGGGTCGGGTGGCAAGTTCATTCCAAGTCTTCCAAGAGTTCTCCACACTGCTTTCCATAGTGGCTGTATGAGTTTACATTCCCACCAGCAGTGGATGAGTGTTCCTCTTTCCCCACAACCTCTCCAGCACTTGGTATCATTTGTTTTCTTGATCCTAGCCAGTTTTATTGGAGTAAGATGATATCTTAAAGTGGTTTTGATTTGCA